>CM062294.1:126194274-126794274 GCA_031216915.1 Pictodentalium vernedei | reverse complement strand
CATGAACATAATAAATGTAAACAATTGGTTTGAATGGTTTCCGGATGATAACTTGTCTATGGTTGAACTCACATTCATGAAACTTCATACGTAGGTTGGCTTTCATGAGAGGAAGAAGCCTATTTATTTCGGGCGCTCATAGTAAATCAAAAGAATTGGTTTCCGGATGATAACTTGACAGTGGTTCGACCCACGTTCATGAAACTTCATAGGTAGATTGGCATCAATGAGAGGAAGAACCCTGTTTATTTTCGACTCGCTAGGCGCAAGGTCAAGATCACAGTGACCTTCAACATAGTAAATCGTAAACAATTGGTTTCCGGATGCTAACTTGACTACGGGTGACCCCACATTCATGAAACTTCATAGGTAGGTGAGTGGCAGACCCCTATTTATCTTGGACTCGCTAGGTCAAAGGTCAAGATCACAGTGACCTTGAACATAATAAATCGTAAACAATTGGTTTCCAGATGAAAATTTGACAATGGTTCCACCGACGTTCACGAAAGTTCATAGGTAGGTTGGCATTATTGCAAGAAAAAGCCCTATTTATTTTGGAATCAGTAGGTCTAAGGTCAAGGTCACAGTGACCCTTCACATAGTAAATTGTAACCAATTGGTTTCCGGACGATAAGTTGATAATGATTAAAACCACTTTTGTGCTGTCACAACTCGACATTGGATCGGTGATCCTATCGAAATTTTTTTTTTTTGGGGGGGGGGTGTGCCCCCAGAACGCCCCCATGGCTGCGCCACCGTGCCCCCACTTGGGCAATCGTGATTAAGTGCCTTGTCCAATGACACAACGCAGTTACCCCTGTTGGGGATCTAACCGTGGATCTCTCGGCTTGGTGTTAGTAGTAGATCATGTACCCGATCGACCCACATTGGCCGGATCTCATGTGACGTCATAGGCACATGGCCCAGTTACTTCATTTTTGGTTATCATAGTAGCCCGCGTGAGCGCCATCTTGTGACAACATTCCCATCGTGACACGTGGTCCTAGTGTGCATGCGCAGCGTCCATTTTGTATATCTGAGATCGCCATCTTGGTTTCTATGGTAGCACATGGTTGCTATGTGACCCAAAACCTACTAATAGGAAAGGGGTGTGTTCGAAGGGTGTGCTCGATTGAACAGGAGTAAATTTAATTACAACAAACAACCCGACAATCCCTCTAAATAATCCAAAACTACCGAGACGGATTTAGCAAACCCCAATCTAGGGCTTATAATAGTAGCACGTAGTGCTAAATGAATGATGAGATGTTTCTTGTGGATAAATTCGAGTGAACTAGAATACATCGAATTACCACAAACATCCCGACAATCCCTCTGAACCATCAAAACAACTTTATTTGGCACGGATTTCTCAATTTTGGGCTTAAAAGGGTAGCATACAGTGCTTTAAGGTGCGTTTTCTGGTATGAGTAATTGTATTTGTTCGAATACTTTGTAAAATTACCCAAGTAAACCCAACAGTTCTTTTACTAGTGTGGATTTCCCACCAAATATTCGGTTTCTGTCTGTTGTCCCCGAGAATTCTTTTTGCCCAACAATAGACGCATTCCTCTGTATAAGAGTAACTTTGTTGTTTCGGATGTGCTCCATAGTCTCGGTATTTTATCTATCCCGATATATTCTGTGGTTTATCCTATTTCCTGGCCTGTTTTGCCTCTATGGTCCCATTTCTGTCTGTCCCAACAGTCTATTTTGTCTTGGCCGTCTCTGTTTTTGCCTTTCCTGTGTATAACGAAGACCTCTATGATCCTCAAACCCAAAATACAATCAAGCAGAGGTAGGTATTATTCGAACGACTCGAATCTTATCGAGCAAATAAGCTTTTCAGCAGTTACTGAAAAAATCATTGCTCGAACGACTCAAATCCCATTGAGCAAATGAGTATCGAAGGATCGATTTAATTACGACTCTTAATGCTCATCGGGGTATAGGAGGACACCTATGGCATGATGGTGTAGTACTATATATACCTGATGATAATTTAGCTCCTAGCATCTTCCCAGTTCTAGACCTCTCCGTGATCTTCATATCTCCAACACCACTATTACTGATTTTCCCCAATATTGCCATTCTCTGTCCTATGATTAGCTTTTACGGTAGTCACCAAATCCTGCAGTTTTCTTCCACTCTTGCAGCCTTGTACCATTACTAGCACTAGCACAGGCTTGATAAGCATCTCAGATTGTTCGAACGACCAGAATCCCATCGAACAAATGAGCCATAGAGTAATTGCCTGGATGAGTGACTCCACGTACGACTCTTTTGCTCGTCTAGGTATTGATGGGTGGGAAGGATCTTGGGAACTAACAACGTGATATAATAACCTTCGTTATTGAAATTGATATACAATCCCGCTCATAATATAGCCTTGGTTTTTGGAAGTGTTGTTAAACCCCTAATGAACCAATTTGCCATTGAATTATGATCTTTTGTCAGTTTACAAAAAAATGAAGGTTTGTTTTACTATAGCTTGTCTCAAGTTTTATCCTTCCGCAGTCTTTCAAAATTTCTCGATTGCCATATTTGTCGCCACATTAACATATGACCATACATGTGTGGTTCTGTGTTTTTGCATGTCGCTGTACAACACGTTTTGGCAAATTGTTATATTTCAAATAACCGCTACTATTTCTGCGATATACACCATATCTTTCCTGCAAAATCTTGCTTGGGGCCTGCAATATTTACCGAAATTAACAATATTGGGTGTGCACCATTACGTGTCACGTATTTTCATATTAGTGCTGAACATGAATCAAAGGCCGATAAATTTATGTTCTGTTCTGAAGCGGTCTGGCCGTATGGTCCCCTTTTGGGTCTATCCCTGGGGCCCCAGTGTGATGCAGCCCAACTCCTGTTGATACAAAAGATTTCGTGAAAATGACCAAAAGGCGAAATGTGTCTGATTGCTCTCTATATGGACTGCCTATAGACGACATTTCGATATACCAGCAAGCAGCCTAATCTGTCATTGATTGCTCAGATGGAATGAAACAGCGTACCTTCAATTTCAAAAATCAAAATATTCTCCGACTGGGCCAAACTACGGTTTTCTCGAGTCCCCACGCCCCACCCTCACCCCCTTAGAACCATATTTGCCGAATAATCGATGAAGATGATACAAAAATGCCGTCGAAATGGCATTGGTCGCTCAGATGCGAGGAAGCAGAGTTCGTTCAAATCGAAAAACAAAATTTTTCGGACTCCTTGGTGCAATATCCCGGCAACTTTTGGCCCAGCCCGTCCCGGGTTCTGTTTTTTTCTGAGGGATGAGGAGGTGGGGGGGGGGGGGGTTACTCCTCAGTGCTCAGCCATCCCACCGGTCTTTAGACGGCTGATCAAAGCGTAAACGTCAACTCTGCAGCCCCCAATTTCCCCATTGTCCCGACTCACAACAAGCTGGATCAGTAATTGTGATTTCTTAAAATTTAGGTGGGAAGGAAAAAGAAATATTTTTTTTTCACTCAGAACATGTTTGTGAACATTTCTCGGTACAAGTAGAACACGGGCAATCAAGATATTTCAGTCATTCGAGGGAAGGGGTGGGGTGGAGACTAAACAGGGTACATCCACTTGAGAGGAAGAAGCAAGTCGACGGTACTCACGTCTTCAACAATTTGCTAACCCCACTTGTGCCCACTTAGCAAGTTGGCAGTTCTGACATTACTCGACACACCTACCTAAGAAAAAGAACCTAAGAATCCTCACCACAAACTGCAGAGGTATCCGAGGAAACTCATACGGAACTGAACACCATCATAAGCTACACAAAACCAGACATAATAATAGGTAGTGAATCATGGCTCAACAAAATTAGACCAGGCAAAAAACCAGCAAAAAATGCAATAAAATCATTAGAAGTCGTCCCTGCTAACTGCACTACATTCAGAAATGACAGGGGGACTAGAGGTGGCGGAGTTTTCATACTAGTCGAAAATGGCATTATAGCCATCGAACAGCCGCAATATGTAACAAGTTGCGAATTATACTGGGTTAAGATTACTCTAAAAGACACCAGAGACCTGCTGATAGGTTCCTATTTCATGCCAAAAAAGGAAGACGAAGGATGTAGACGAACTAGAACAATTTCTAAAATTAAAAATGAAAGAAACCACCAACAATCAGAACATAATATTAGCAGGAAACTTCAACTGCCCGGACATAAAATGGAACACTCTATCACTTAAACAAAATGCAAACATACCCGGCATATCAGACCATGCAATCATCATCATAGATTTTGACACCAAACCTCACCATCAAAAAACTACTCCAAGGAAATATTACGTATTGTCCAAGGCCAACTGGCAGCAAGTCAACACTGACCTCGACCAACTATCAGAAGAAATACAAAGCCTAAACGAAGAAAACCAGAACATCGACACATTATCGACCACCTTTAAAGAGAAATTACTCAAACGTTAGATAGCAACATCCCAACAAAAACCATCAAATGTAATAAAAGACCACAAGATAAAGAAAATACTCAAAAGAAGAAATCTAATCAAGGCAACCAAGCAAAAACAACACATAAATGGGGGAACTATAGACACTTCCAAAAAGAATTTAAAAGACAAATAAGAAAAGCTGAGCGTAATTATATCAACTCCGCAATACTTGAAGGCTTAGAAAAAAACAACACCAAACCTTTTTGGAAATACGTCAAATCAAGAAAACACGACAACATAAGGGTATCACCACTCAAAAGAAACGGTCAGCTAGTTAACAAAAATAAAGAAAAAGCACAAATTTTGATAAAAATTTTTTTCATCTGTCTTCACGAGAGATAAAGTAGATAGTATGCCAAGCACCCATCTAAAAATTGAACAGAGCATACCAAACATCAAAATTAGGCAGGGGGGAGTAGCTAAACTTCTACGAAATATAAATCCAGCAAACGCCTCTGGTCCAGACAACATACAAAACAGAGTGCTAAGAGAATGCGCAGAACACATAGCTCCAGCAATGTCAACCATATTCCAATGTTCAAGAGACCATGGTAAACTACCCAGAGATAGGTTGAATGCCAATATCTCCTGCATCTTCAAAAGGGATATAAACATACGGCAGAAAACTACAGACCAGTCCCATTGACATCTGTACCATGTAAACAACTGGAACACATTATATGTAGACAGATGCTGAGTCACCTGGATAAACACAAAGTGTTAACATCTCTGAATCACGGGTTTAGATCTGGGTATTCTTGTGAAACATAACTAGTGGTCACCATCCATGATATGCTACAATCCTTTGATCAAGAAAAACAAGTGGACACAGCCATCCTCGACTTCTCCAAAACATTCGAAACAGTTCCGCATGATAGACTCCACCACAACTAGAGCAATATGGCATCAGAGACGCCTTACTAGCATGGCTCAAAACATTCCCAACAGAAAGAAAAATGCGAGTAGCTCTGGAAAGGGAACTGTAGGACGAAGCAGAAGTGGAGTCAGGAGTACCACAAGGGACAGACCTGGGACCGTTGCTTTTCCTATGCCACATAAACGACCTACCTAACTCAGTAAAACCATCAGTTAGACTGTTTGCAGACGACTGTCTACAATATCACAGAATCAACACCGAAAGCAACCATTCCATCCTACAAAAAGACCTAGAATGTCTGGAAACATGTGCACCAAATTGGGGTATGCGATTTAATGACAAGAAATGCTACACCCTAAGCCTCTAAAAGAAAAGCCACCACTTCTACTCATTGAATGGCCACATTCTTGAACAAGTACATTCATCCCATATCTAGGACTGCAAATATCAGAAGACCTTAAATGGAGAGAACATATAAGCAACATCAGCAAAAAAGCTAATTCCACCCTATGGTTCCTCCGCAGAAACCATGTGCAGTGTCCTAGAGAATGTCGAAAAACAGCCTACATTGCCCTTGTTCGTTTGATCATGGAATACGGAGCCATCATCGGGGATCCGTGCACAAGAGAAGAAATATCCAAACTAGAAAGAATATAAAGAAGAGGCGCAAGATTTATAACAAAAGACTACCATTCAAGAGGAGAAGAATGCATGACCAAAATGATAAAGGAAACTACCATCACTACAGTCGCGAAGGTAATTAAATCATCTTCTTCTACAAAGTGGTTGAGGGCGGATAAGGCAATAAAACCGGACACAAAAAAAAAAACAAAGATATATTAGAGCTAAAAAAGTTGATGACTGCATTTCAAAGAACATTGTGACAGCATCAGCTCAAAATGACGACAAAGCAGTGGTAATTCCAACAATTAAGTCAGAACAGTACAGACACTCCTTTTTCGGGCGAACAGCTGTTGACTGGAACCAACTGGAGGACAGCGTAGTCCATAAAACCACACCGGAGACTTTCAAATCCTCGCTGTCCAGTTACCACCTACAACCAACTTGAGGATGCTCTCTCCTCCGCCACAATAAAGCCCAAAAGGGATTCTGTGAAGTAACCATACAGATACAGATAATCGGTGTTTCTCCGGGTTTTTCAGCCTCATAGTCCAGGCACATTAGACATAAAAATGAGAAAGTAAGGAAAAAAATCGGAGAAAGCTGATTTTTTTTATATGTTTCCGGGACACACATTGCGGATAAAGTGTGAAAAGTCCCCGCGAATCCGAGTTGAGCTTTTTTAGTTATAGCGTTTTTTTGATGAAAAAAAAAATTTAAAAAAAAATTCAACCCAGCTCCATATTTCTCATTCTTATTCGCCTTAGTAGGGTGAGAATCATAAATATCGTGCTGAATTATATTGAGAATACATATCCCCAACAGAAAATGCCAACTTTGTACCAATCCTCACACTCAATGGTGAAATATTCACGAAAATGTACAAAATTACGAAAATTTTTTTATTGTTTTCATACACACAACGGTACACAACGTCCTTTAAATCAAATCTACGACTACTTTGGGAGTTAAATTATATATAAAAAATTGCAGAAAAGCAGTGGCTTTATAATGATATATAACAATAGTCATTTATTCCATAATGAACTGGTGAAACGTGTGAAATATTAACCATACCCCCTAAACTCAAATTCAAACGGCTTCGACTTTTCTCATTCAAATACCGTATTATAGCATCATTGTTTCAATTTCCATGTTCGATTAAATCACATAATGTGGTGTTCGCCTACACTCAAGATGCATTGGCATGTAATGTGTGCACGCCCTTGATGTGTACTCATAAACAAATTTGTATTGTACAGACAACGCTCTTTAATTTGATGCAAAATAGCCTTGAACGACTTTCATCAGGAAACGCTGTTTAATTCCGCATTCCAGGTCTTTATGTACAGACAACGCTCTTTAATTTGATGCAAAATAGCCTTGAACGACTTTCATCAGGAAACGCTGTTTAATTCCGCATTCCAGGTCTGTCCATTGCACAGTTTGCTCTGTTCAGTATTGGACACTCCGCATTTGATGCCTAGATATTGAAACCAATGATCCCTTGATAGATATATATGTAATTTTGCCTGTTGTTGATTATTAGAGTCTTGTGTTATTTGTAGAACTGATCAGTTATGTTGTTGGCATATCACTTAGCGTTACCTGTTGATACCTTACGGTGACAACGAAGCAGGTCCGCACATTGATATCTGTTCTGTGGTATTGTACTTGAGTTTATTGTGTCTATCATCTTTTTTCTGTTGTGACTTTGGCAATGGATAAATGTATCAAATGTAACGATGAGTTGACCGGCTCGTCCGGAATAACTACACTTGGTGAGCGGGGTATAGAAAAGTTGGTTGCTGTAAGCGTCGAGCTTGGCGATAATCTTTTTGCCGGTTCGAAGAAACCCACAGTTGGTGAGAAAATTCACAAATTCTGCTACAAGAATTATACACGGGAAAGTTCTGTAAGAAAAAGTAAGAGAATGTCTCTAGATGCAGCTGAATCTGACGAAGCTGGTCCATCTATGACAAAAAAATTGCGCTCTGATCAAGATGCTTTCAATTTTAAACTCCATTGTCTGTTCTGTGGAGAATCCGCCGACAAACAAACTCATATACCCGTTCAACTTGGAAGAGAAGTCCACACCGTTGAAACATTGACTTTTGTTGATAGTATCAGAACCCGTTGTTCGAAACGTAGTGATGAATGGGGTGAGTCTGTACTTACACGGATCGGTCGTGCTATCGATCTTGTGGCCGAGAAAGGTCGGTATCACCATGATTGCTGGACAGGATTTGTCAGAGATAAGCCTGAGCGAACTCTTTCACGGGGTAGGCCTGTTGCAGACAAGAAAGCACTTGCATTCCCTGAATTGTGTACCTTTATGGAGAACAGCGCTGAGTGTCAGTTTTCCTTGAGCGAATTGGCAGAGACGTTTGAATCGTATCTTGGTGACGAAGTCGGTTACACAATTAAACATCTTAAAACCAAACTGCTTGAGCATTTCGGTAGTAGAATCTCTATTACAACACTGAGGTCCCTAAAAAATGTTGTCACATTCAGAGATTCATCAGACAAAATACTATATGAATCGTGGTACTCAGACAAATGTACCAATGAAACTGATGAACGTATGCGCATCGTCAAGAAAGCATCGGCTATAGTCCGCGATGATATTCGGTCAGCCATTTACGAGTGTGACGTTTATCCCAAACCCGATTCGTTATCTGTATCTAGTGATCTACTACCCGATACACTCCAAACCTTGTTACAAGGGATTGTTGCACCGTCGCAGCGTGGGCAAAACATCCAAGCCAACCAGAGACGCGTGACAGCCATAGGTCAGTCTCTAATAAGTTCTTGTCGGCCCCGTTCATTCTTGTCACCAGTATTATTGTCGGTAGCAGTTTACATACATAGGAAATTCGCATCTCGGGAATTGATCGACATTCTGAATGGACTAATGTTCTCTTCTAGCTACCGGGAAGTTCAACAATACGTTCATTCTGTCATGATAAGCAAAGGTCCGTCGCCTAGACTTGCGAACTTCACACAATTCGTTTTCGATAACGCTGATTGTAATGTGCGCACGCTAGATGGCAAGAATACTTTCCATAGTATGGGAGGCATCGCCTGTATAACTCCAAGCAGAGATCACACAGAAGAGTCTCCGATAAAACGACTAACTGGTGATCATTCGAATATTGGCTCTGGTGAATTCGGGAACATCCCTTTGAAAGGTTACAGTAAACCAAGCAAATCGGGTCTTGACGAAATTGTGATGAAGGATTTATCAACTTTGGGTGAATCTGATCCGAAGAATTTGAAACTCGCAAAAACAGTCGACAGTCTTTGGTCTTTGACGCATGCACTGAGAGTACCTTGCCCATCTTGGGCTGGATATATGCACATTGTCACATCATCAGATGATTATGAAACAAGTGATGTCGAGATACTTCCCTTTATTAATTTTGATCCATCCAACCCGAGCACAATTTACACTGCTCTCATGTTTGCACAAACTGAATGTGAGAAACAGGGACTGAACGTTTGTCCAGTGACGTTTGACCAACCACTTTATATCAAAGCAGTGGAGATTGTGTCTTCGTCAGATAAGTTGACAAAAGTTTTCGTTAGACTCGGCGGCTTCCATATGATTATGTCATATTTAGGGGCAATTGGTTCGATCATGGCTGGTAGCGGCTTGGATGAACTT
Organism: Pictodentalium vernedei; assembly: GCA_031216915.1. Taxonomy (NCBI): domain Eukaryota; kingdom Metazoa; phylum Mollusca; class Scaphopoda; order Dentaliida; family Dentaliidae; genus Pictodentalium; species Pictodentalium vernedei. Next base: position 126,784,640 of record CM062294.1, on the reverse strand, counting down.
TGGGGGACTGATTATGCTGGTGGGTCAATCCATCATTTGATCAGTGGTCATGCATATTCAAGAGCAGTTCGTGCCCATTTGCTAACACGAATTGCCATTACAAAACTTGTGTTTGAAGAAAGCAGAACACTAGATAACATAGACTGCACAGAAGTCAATGAAATATTCTGTGGACTTGCCAGAGGTGACTGTACAACAGCTGACGCTGTCAATCAAGAAATTGTCAACCATCTACTGTCAAAATTACACGAACTGCTCCAGAATGCGTCCGTAGGACGCACAGGAAAGCTTTGGGTACAATACTACGAGCAAATAGGTCTTCTCCAGTTGTTCTTGAGAGCAGAGCGCACAGGCGACTGGGAACTCCACATATATTGTGTTCGCAATATGATTCCAGTATTTCACGCAGGTTGTCATTTTGCATACGCAAAAAGTTCTCATCTCTATTTGCAGCAGATGAATGAGCTAACAGAAATAATGCAACAGGATGATTTGAAGTTGTTCACTGAGAAAGGTTACTTTACCATAAGGCGCTCAGATAAATTCTGGGACGGGATATATTCTGATCAGACCATAGAGCAGTGTTTAATGAGAATGTTCAAGCTCCCTGGTGGTCTCACACATGGCAGGGGAATAACCGATAGCACTGTTGCGAAATGGGTACATGGACTACCTCTTTGCCTTCCGATATGTAATGCTCTCGAAAATTTTGTTCATGTCCACACTGGTCCTGGCGAACAACATCGGGATCTCCGTCAAAGTTCACAATTGACTGATGCCAATGATATCACCAAATTATTGAACTGGCTCAGAGTGCATTCCCCCTTTCAGAATAGAGATCCACTACAATTAGTCTCTATAGCGACCGGGCTTGTGGCCGACGAAACTGTGAACTGTGACCAAGTTCGCAAAATTGGTGAATGATGCGTATCGAATGTTGTAAGCAAAACGTTCAACAGCATCAAACTACGACGTGTTGACACTGTGAAGTCTTTCGCATCGATGGCAAATAGCATCAAAGTCCGTGGAAGTAAGGTAGTGATTGACCCCACAATTCTGTTCAACCGCATCACATGTGTTATTCAGTCACAAGCAGAGATGGAAGAGTATCTCAAATATGAACTCGCCCCGAAACCACCAGCATTGTTTGATTCTGCTGGAATGAGGAAGACACAGAAAAGCACGCTTGGTAAGATCCTCAAAACATACGGTTCCGAGCAAACTAACCCAGAACATTCCCAGAACATTCTCTGTTTGTTGTAGATGGTGGATTTTTATTGAGGGCAGTTGAATGGCCTAAACAGTCGTCATATAAGGACATATGTACATCATATTCCAATTATCAAGTGAGACATTTTGTTTTTGATGGTTATGCTTGTACAATGTCGACAAAGGGCATGGAACAAGCCCGTAGATCTAAAGACAGGTATTCCATTGATATCAATATCTCACCCGAGTTACCAGCCACCACACCCCAATCCGATTTTCTTGCAAATGCCAAGAACAAAACCCAACTGATCGATCTTCTAATGCAGGAGCTATCTGCTATCAATATTCAGTCCAAGCAGGCCGAGGCTGATGCTGATGTACTGATAGCCGAAACTGCACTTGACATCGCTCAAGATGACAACAATGTTGTCGTTGTGGGAACAGACACAGACTTGTTAGTCATTCTTACCTCTCGAGTTCAACCGGGATGTAATATTCACATGATGTATTCCATTACCCCAAACTTACTAGTTTCAGTTAGTGAAATAGCAACCAAAATGGGTGACCATAGAAGCAACCTCCTTGTAGCACATTCTATAAGTGGTTGTGACACTACTTCTGCACTCTTTCGAGTTGGTAAGAAGAAAGTATTCAGTACAATTGTCTCCGATGTTACTAGCGACTCACAACAGTATGTCAACACAATTTTGGCGGATGACAGTACACCAAGTGCAGTAGCCGCTGCCGGGGAACAACTTCTCCTGATCTTATACGGGAGTAAAACTGTTTCCTCTCTCGACCAATATAGATATGTCACTTACAGGCGTTATGTAGCAAAATCTAAACTGAATAAACCCATCGACCTAGCCTCACTCCCACCAAGCAGCGATGCTGCACAACAACATGTCTACAGATGTTAACTCCAGGTCCAACAATGGCTGGGCACTTTGCTTCCTCCGACGGATTGGGGGTGGTCGCTAGACAATGGACTTCTTGTACCGACTGCAGCCACAAAGCCATGTGCCCCCGATAACCTACTGAATCTGATCAGTTGTGGTTGCAAGAGTGCTTGTACAAAAAGGTGTGGGTGTAAGAAGGCAGGACTCTCTTGCTCAGGTTTGTGTAATTGCAGTTCGGATTCTTGTAACAACCACAGAAACACTGTCCTGTCGGAAATTTCTGAGTTCGATGAATAATATGTATATAGGTCATGTCATTTCTGTATATAGCGTTGATAATAGTCAATGTGACTTAATCCATGTTGATTGATTTGTACATTCTGTAAATATTATTTATTGATTTTTGAGCATTCTGGAAATATTATTTATTGATCTAATGCTACCAGACACAGACGTGTCTGTTCGGTCCCAAGCCCGAAAATAGTTGAGTTCTCATGCTGACGAATTTTATGCCAAAAAGGGAACTCGGCCAGAAGCAGAGGGGGTCTTCCATAATCTCTATTTTGTAAGCAATGATAAAAGTCTTCAAATGGTGGTGGATTTTTTATCGTCTGTCCAACTAACATCCCGTTCTGTACTACGACCCTTTGGGCAAATCCGTTAGGAAAATCGTCATTTTTTGCGTAAATCCGATACTTTTTTGTGAATTTTCAATAATTTTTCGCAGAAATTGTGACAGAATGCACATTTTCCTCTAGGTAAATGTGTATTAGACATTATGTAGCTCGAAATACGCGTAAACAAAAAATACAGTTGGATCAATTCGAGGTTACAAAGTTCGTGCGATTTTTTTTAATTTTTTTCAAACGCGTTTTCGAAAAAAGGCTGTAGAAAAAAAGCTCAACTGGGATTTTAGGGGACTTTTGTCTAATCGTTCAGAAGAAAGAAAATGATTGAAGGAACATAAAGTGTGGCTAATCAATTAGATTCTATGCGACAGTGATGCGTCTGCATATTTCAAAACTTCTCCATGTCGCATTAGCGACGGATTTAATTATAATACAATTAGATTCGACGCGTCAAAACTCCATCGACTATTCCAGGCCCAACGCAGACGATATCAAAATTTATTATTTTAAATATCATTTTTATTAATTTAAAAAAAAAATTTCAACCAAACCATATCATGTGACCCTTCTGTGGAACGAGCTCGTCGAGCTCGTTCCAAAGAGGGGTCACATGATATGGTTTGGTTGAAATCTTTTGAAAAATAGTATTTTTTCAGTTGTTGAATTTGCATATTACGCGGGCGGATATGGTCGATTCGTTGGGTAAAGGGTAAAACTTGGTATCGGATGATAAATAGTGGATGCCACCAATATCGTTATTTACCATCCGATGCCGCTCAAAACATGCCATCGGATGGTAAATAGCTCATATTGTGAATATCGCTATTTGCCATCCGATGGCGAATAGCCCCTGCCGTTCATATCGTTTTACCGGGTCGCGGTCTCACAGATTGCACGAGCTAACCAATATCTGTATGCGAATCTCTTTGTCGGTTGCATAAAAGATTCACTTCTGCGATTTTTATTCATTCGACAAGGAGTTTTACAAAGGTACGTAACAGTTTCTGTTGAATATTTATTGGGTCAGCCCATTCGCACCGGCCGGCATTATTAATGTAATTTTAAAATTAATCCCATGCGAGCCGTCTTTGCTGTTTAGGTTGTTCACTGTGGGGACGATGACTTATTTAAAAAAAATCAATCACTATGACATAGTGATAGAACAATTTGTTGCTGTTTTTGAGGAAATAGTAATAAATTGTTTGACCGATGCCTCTTGTTTTGAATGAATAATTAAATAGACCCTAAGTCATACACTCCGATTCGAACATGATGGAGTTTAACATGGAAAATAGTGGATGTCCGCAGATTGTTAGCCGTAGGGGTGTAGTTTTCCGCCCTTTCCTTCACCATACGTCCAGTGAGTGATTTATTTTTTTTTTTTAGAATTGATACTCTTGACATATTCTATTGTCGAATGAAAAGAAACGTTGTAAAATTATCAATTTTGACATGTGCAAGAGAATAAAAGAAAAAAACTTACACACAAAAGTAAAAGCTCAGAGTTATTATTTCAGGGCACCCTCATCCCACCATAGATGAGGACATCGATAAAAGGACTTGTGTCCGGGATGGGAAATTTATCAAGGGCCCAAACGCGTGATGTGTCGCGTGGTCACGATACATCCCATATTACCTTTGGAAGTTTCCAAAAACTAAAATTCGGCACGGAACTATCAATGCGTCGTCCCGGGATCGAATGTTACTCAGCGCCATATCTTATTAAGCTCTGTCAAACAAGCTTTAATGGGTTAAGCTCCTGCATGAGCAACCGGAATGATTTAACGAAGATAGGTCTTTAAATGTGGCATCTGTTTACAGAGAGTTAAGTATTTATTGATAGTTTGTCAGTGTTTGCAATGTATGGCAGGCTTATAAAAAAGAAAAGATTAAAACGCCTCTCTTAATTGCCACGACCAAATCTCTCGCCTATGAACGAAAGTTCCCTCGTAAGTCTTGTTCATTAAGTTTTTTGTCTCCTTCTACTATAGACAAAGGTCTCACAACAGAAGGTCAGGGGATGGAAGGTAACACCGGTAATTATTTCTCTCAATTATTTAGATGTACTATTGTTGCTTATGTAAACCAAGCTGAAATGGCTAAGGGTTTAACTGACTCAACATCCGTCTCTTATAGGCTTATTACTTTTTTTAGGGACGAAGTGTAAAAGTAAAAGTGGACAATGATAAGATATAGCGCACGCAACCCACTTTAATGCTAAATACAGAATGTATAAATGTATGTGGTATTTGTAACCCTTGAAACAGATACTAAGCACCCACGAAGAGATTGTATTAACTAAAACCTTGAACATGGGCGTTGAGAAGATGACGTATTTTTTGGGGTGGGGTGTCAATGTGATTTGTCCCGACTGTGATGGCTCAAGTCTCGACTGACTAATATTCCTACTGCATCATCAAGGCATGCCTTCGTCGACGGCATGTCTTGATGATGTAGTTGGGTTTACAGGTGTTCGACATGTGTCAAATGTCATATGGTGTATTTGTACATTTTTTTTTTACAAATCATGTATTTTCCCATGATTAGCCTAGGTATAATAAGAGAGACAAGGTAATGAACTCCCAGGCTTGGAAGGTATCTACCTGCCTTATTCAAACTCACAAACCAAACGCATGAATTTGTAGTCAAAATATTGATGTCATCCGACAGCCAAGCCATTAAACGTTACGTTGATATACCACTTGCCCAATAAAATACTTTTTAATGCTAGAACGGGTAAAATATATCTCGGGGACGACTCACCTTTTTCTAGGTCAGACACCGCTGTAGACAGTGAGTAGACTTCCCATTAGTTGCTATGTTTGTGACGGGGAATCCTTCATTTTATTTTTAATTGTCTACCAATGGGATGGCGAGATGATCAGGTTTATCCATCAATGGTATGGCGAGGTCAAATTCGATGCGCTGTCGTACAAGTATTGCGACAGACGGAAATTTCGATTTGTGTTGAAGAGGATTTGAAATACAAATTTTAAATTTTATAACATTCCTTTAAGCCCTGAAGCCCCAATACCGTATTGTATGTTTAGTGTGGTGACGATTAGATAGAGTGACAATCATAGTTAGAAAATGGGTAGTTTCGTTCGATAGATTTGATCAATTGTTTTGATTGGCCCAGTCAACTTTCTGTCAACAGCCATGTCCGGCCCAGAACAAAAGTGACTCGTTCCCGAGATATATTTGACCCGTTTTAGCAATAAAAAGTATTTAATTAGGCAAGTGGGGAAACCAACGTAAAGCTCAATGACTTAGCCATCGGGTGACATCGGTATCTCGACTACACATTCAAGTGTTTGGTTTTTCTGTGAGTTTGAATAATGCAGGTAGATACCTTTCAAACCAGAGAGATCATTACCTTGTCTCTCTTATTATACGTAATCATGGAAAATATTTGTCAAAAAACCTTCAAATACACCATTTTTATGATCTTTGGCACATGTCGAACACTTGTGGTTGGAATTTTAGTCAGCCCGAATAAGAGGCCTAGTTAAAAAAACACACACGATGTCCTCGTATTTTATTTGTGAATAAATAAAAAATACACGTAGTAGTTGTGACACAACCTCTTTCTCAGTTAACACGTGCCGTACCGGTACTTCTCATTGGTCATAACGGGCCCCCAACTGCTCAAATGTGGTACTACAGCGATCTGTTTGTTTGGCCGACTATCTCTGTGACACAAGTCCTACTGTCTGTACCGAAACCTCCGGAGGTGTAAATAAACACGGCATTAACCAAAATAAACAGTGTTATGTTTTCAGGTTCCTATTATTTGGAATAAATTTGCGGTAACCATGTTTTTGTTTTTGTGACCGTACCGTACTCGATAATACTCTCAACGATTTATTTCATTCTTAACCCTTTATCCAACATGAAAAGCAGACGACACTTGCAGAAAAAAATCTTGAATAACTAATTTTTTTTTCATTTTTTGTCTCAAAAACATAGGTTATGACCCACTCATTGGAACGAGCTCGACGAGCTCGTTCCAATGAGGGGTCATAACCTATGTTTTTGAGACAAGAAAAAGAAAAAAATAATGAAAATTAATTGGCGATTTTTGAGAATAGCGCTGGCCGGTTTTGGCCGTTAATGGAGATTAGGCGTGTACAATTGCAACAATTTGTCAATAAGCCCATTTTGACGTCACTGGGACAGTTCATTTTTGGAGCAGGTAAGATATCTGTTCTGTCATTTATGGCCTTTGCAACATAATAGCGCTGTTGTAATTGCTTTCAGGTTTTTTGGTAAATTAAATTAAATCTGAAATTAGACGGATTTGTCGTAAGATATCCGGTCAAATCGATAATTATTTTCTAGTGCAGTTTTAAGAAAAACTCAAAAGTTACTCGTCAATTCTTGAGTAATCTGAAAAAAGCAACTCGGCCCGTTTGTCTTCTCTGTGACCGTGTTTAAAAGGTGAAAATTCATACTCCACGTCTCTTTCAATCCCGTCATCCCGCAGATTTGTAAATGTCCAATGATTGCCGTGTTGCTCTGTGTTATTCAAATGAGAAATTTTGAAAAATTGTACGAAACGGCGGATTGCTCTTCTCCTCATTCGAAAATTCTTTGAGACATCGCGAAGTTGAGAGGAATATTGACGTCGTCATCGACACAAACGTCTCAATTTCCTTGCTTGATAACGTAGAAATATCACGGATTCCATGGATTCGGTGGAGATCAATCAGATGCGGAGAACAAATTTCCAACTGCGTGGCATGAGGAATGGCGAATGCTTGGATCCAAATGGGACGAGCGAACGTATTGTGATACCCTAGGCTGTCTGATGTATCTTCCGAGGGGAAACAACAAAAATACCAACCCAATTACTTAATGAATATAATTTGAAGAAGTTACAGTTACTGCCATTTAGTCGAGAGAGTCCACACAGATATCAAAAAGGCATACGATAGAGTATGGAGGGAAGGTATGTGGCGCAAGCTGGAGGCTATGGGCTTAGGAGGCGAGTTTGTTGGAATTATGAAAGCATTATATAAAGATGTACAGAGTGAACTTAGCCTGGGAAACATTACAACGAAAACGTGTGCCTATGGAGATAGGCCTAAAACAGGGGTGTATCCTTTCGCCGATGCTGTTTGCATTGTACATCAAAGGTTTAGGAGATGAACTCCTGCGTAGTGAGGAGGGGGTAGCAGTTGGGGACTTGAAGATCCCAGGGCTATTTTTTGCAGACGATATGGTTCTAGTGTCAGAAAGCGAAGAGGGGCTAACGAAAATGCTGGGAATTGTTGGGAAATATGGGAGCAAATGGAGACTCGAACTTAATGAAAGCAAGAGCAAAGTTATACCTTTGGGCCGCAAAGTGGACCCCACTCGAAGGTGGAGAGTGGGTGAGTTCTGCATTCCGGAAGGGAGCAGCAAACTTCTCAGTGTGGGAGAGACAGGTGATTACGAGTATTTGGGGGTAAATATAAACATTACAGGAAGAGGCATCTACCGGAACCACACAAATAAATTGATTCTGAAGGGGAAGCGAATCCTTAACCAAATGAAACTTGTAGGGAGAAACAGTTTCAAAAAGGTTTTCGTGGGGAAAACCATTTGGGAAATGGTGGGGCTGCCAAGTATAACTTACGGTACGGAAGTGGTACCCCTAAACCAGACGGCCGTAAAGAGCTTGGAAATCCTGCAGAACGATGCAGGCCGATGGATAACGGGGTCGAGTAATGCCGCAGCGCTAGAAGCAATCAGGGATGAGCTTGGGTGGATGAGGATCAAGGACAGGATAGACCTGTTGAAGCTCGGTTATCTTAATTATTTGGTAAATCTCCCCGACAGCCGATGGTGTAAAGTAATGTTCTTGAGAATTTTCAACTCAAATATCAAAACGGGGTGGATGGTCCAAGTGAGGGAGCTAGTAGAGAACTACTAATTGGAGATCTCGGACCTGGACGTTGGCGCAAACCAGGGTAAAAAAATCGTCAGAGAAAGGGTCATGGAGGATTGTAACCGTAATTGGCGAGAGGGGGTCAAATCAAAGAGGTCTTTGGGTGGCCTGCGTGATAAAGAGAAGCCAGGTTTTGAAAAGTACCTTGATGGCACCTTTGGGGGGTCACTACTGTTCAAGCTGAGGTCGCGATCCCTGGAGCTGAGGGGAAAAATTGGGAAAGACGGTGAAAGGGAGTGCCAGATGTGTAACTTGGACATGGTGGAGACCCTGGAACACTTTCTTCTAGAATGCCCAAAGTATCAGTCTAAAAGAATGAGATTCACTGGGAGTATAATGGGGCAGTGGGATGGGAGAATGAAGGACATATGGTTAGGGAGAGACTCAAAGGAGAGGGTTAGTATGCTAATTAAGAGAGAGAGAGAGATTGGGAAGAATGGGACAAGGGATATCATCAAGCAGTTCGTCTCCGAGTGTTGGGAGGAGAGGAGAAGCGTGGGAATAGGGAGGCAGTTGGGAGTACAGGGATAACCATGGTCTTCTCGTCCGAGAACCGCGACAAATCAGCGGCTGGCCAAAGTGTTATTATTATTATTATTACAGCTCTCGCGCCTGGCAAAACAAACTTCGCACACAGCTATTTTACTCGTTGACCAGATGCTCAGCACTACTCGCAGAGCTCATTAACTTTTGAATACAATATTGGGTTATGAGTCGATTAAAGAGGAATAACTTTCAAGAGAGATTTGTGAATATACTGAGATAGAGAGATCTGACTATCGCTACTACCTCATTTTGGGAGAGTGAAACATGACAAATGTTTATACGGCAACAGATTCATAAACGTACCGTGACAGTGATCTGACTAGCACTACTACCACATTTTGGGAGAGTGGAACATGGCAAACGTTCAGGGAAGAGGGATGTAAACGTACTGTGACAGAGCTGAGACCTGGCTACTATTAGTACCATATTTCAGTAGAGTAAACATGACAAACTTTCAGGCAAGAGATTCGTGAACGTACTGTGACAGAGCAGAGGTCTGACTGCCATTACTGCCACATTTCAGAAGAGTGAAACTTGACAAACCTTCAGGCAAGAGATTCGTAAGTAAAAGCACTGTGGCAGAACAGAGATCTGACTACTCTTTCTACCACATTTCAGACGAATGGAACATGACAAACTTTCAGACAAGAAATTCATGAATGTTGACTACTATTACTACCACATTTCTGGAGAATGAAACATGACAAACTTTCAAAAAGAGATTTCTGAGCACAATGTAACAGTGCAGAGATCAGACTGTCACTACAATAACATTCTGAGAGAGTGAGCGATGACGAACTTTCGGCAATAGATTCGTGAATGCACTGAGACAGTGCTCCGACCACTGCTACCAGGACATTTCGGAAGAGTGGAACATGACAACCAACAGGACTGAGAACGCGACGGATTGTAAAAACAAAATGAAACAAATTCCAAGTTTGTAAAGGACAACAACTCTGAGAAAATAAAAGCGTGGAACAACTCCTACGAGAAATCTGTGACGAGATGTGAAAAATCAGTGCACGAAATTTGACAAAATTGTGATTTTCATCTAGGTTAATCCTATGGAATTCTGATGTGAAATCATCATGCATTAAAGCATGGTTTGGTTACTACTGAATATATAGAGAACAAAATCTCAAGTTATAAAGCAAACAGTTGACTAATGCATGGACCTGATAGGCTCATAGCTGCGATAGATGATAAAACAAAATAAAACAAATTCTAAGTCCCTACAAATATGACGCCATTTCACCGTGTATGTTAAAAGTTAGCCCCTAAAAACAGACACATCGGCGAAAAATACGAAGTCCATAAAGGGCCTTAACTCTGATAAGACTACTGCGAATAACACTGGCGACATTATACCAAAGGCTAGACAACAATACGATACACCTGCATTCCAAATACGATGCCATTCCACCAAGTATTTTAAAAGTTATCGATTTTAGAAAATTCGTTGGTCACAGGCCGACAGACAGAAAACTTAAACACACACGAGCAATATGAAAATGCAGATAAACTACAGTGTCTTTGCTAATGGACACAGCGCCATTCACCTGATAGACCTGCAAATGTTAACACCGAAGATGAAATACTGCATACGAAGTGCGTCTCACAACACATTTATTTTGTAAGACATGAACTGAAAAGACTAGCATAATTTGTTGACTTTTGATGTACAATTTTTATATTAGTCACAAGAGTGAATGTTTTTTAAATTAAATTAAATTTGTTTTAACCGTTGACGAAACGTAATGGAAGCACCCTTAAAGGTCATTACCAATTTTAATTCGGTCTTTCTACTATAGCTAACTGCGGTGTTATTGAATCCTAGTTCACTAGGTGGAGCCTCTCAACCACACCCTTAATAAACGGTCACGAGACATCGAGGGTGTAGCTTCCATATGACTAATATATGTCTCCTTCGATAGCAATTTAGCCTAGATAGTTCACACAGCTCTCGTGCCTGGAAAAACAAACAAACTTTCCAATCAATATGAACCAAACATACACACAGCAGTTATTTCCTATCATGATTGAAGAAAATAAATAATTCGTTTTATTATATGCTAGCCTGTGAATTATTGCAATTTATCTAAAATATGTTTCTTGCTATCCATCGACTCGATGGATATCGAGGAATATCATTCTGTAGCTTCCTAAATGACATCACGCTACGCCACATCACGTCGCCTTGACGGAACGGTCAGTTGATCTTTGTTATTGTTTTGAAACCGACGCATTTGAGGTCGAATTGGGCTGAATATTGTGCAATAAAATGTCTTGTAGATATAATAAAAAAGAATATCTACTCTATTTTAGTCACTATCTGGAAATATTATATCTCACGTGACCTTCCAGGCTCCTGATTGGACGAATGCTGCACCCCCATTTCGTGTAGTTTGCATCCACAGAACTGACCAGGCATTACACGTTTTCTATTTTTAGCACACTACTATATCAGTTTTCTTTTCATACTGGGCGAATAAAACTAATCAGGCTAAATTTAAATATCGATTCACAGAGGCACAACATCCACAAAACGACCCGGAAAGAAATCATTGTGGAAAAATCTATCGCTTTTCCATTGTTGAAGTCACATTTTCCGAGGCGTTCATTTTATTCCTTGAGAAGATGATCCATATCTCATTTCGAAGAGAATGATCCATACCTGGTTACAACATTCATGAGAACGCGTCCGGATATGAAAAATCGTTTGTTTCGCTGCTCATATTATTTCGCTATTTAATTGTATGTTTTGGGCAGTAAACGAATAAATAATGGAATTCATTTGAATCTTCGGAGTTTTGCATCCCGTACTGACCCATTCGGTAATACATATGTATGACAAATGTGTGGAAATTATGAAACTGCGTTGTAAAATTTCGAAAATTTTAGCTTTCATTCGCGAGTTGCGCGATTCTGGAATACACGGTTCCGTTTGGGGGAAATGTTTTGTTTTCCCTTGCCGACCGATTCAAAATTTGTCTTCTGCTCATATCAATAAGCCGTGTTTTGGAAGAAGAAACTGTTTTTTGAAAACTACATGGTATTTTTTTCTATATAACGCTGGTTGGTAGGGCTGCTACCTTGGTAATAGATTAACAAATTGGACAGATGTTTTTCTTGATGGGTGTTCGATATAATATAAGGATTAGTGCATGTCTTGTCGTTGACTACGCCCATATAGTGCCCAGTGAGGTGGTGTAGTTCCCTCTGCTTCGCGGCGGGAACTACACCAGCTCACTGGGCACTATATGGGCGTAGTCAACTCCAAGCCATGCACTATTCCTTAATTATCTCATGAGTGTGGATCTGAAAGTTATAATATTAATATTTTCAGGTCCACACGATGATTTTTTCAGTAGCTTCTTAAATGACAATACGCTTCAGAGAATGGAATCGCCTTGAAGGTCGCCTTAAAGGAAAGATTAGCAACTTTTTGTTATTGTCTTGAAACTGTTGGCAGTCAAATTGGGCTGAACATTGCGCAGTAAAATGCCACGTAGCATATACAAAAAGAAAATCTAGTTTAAGTGAATATCGGGAATTATCTCATGAGTGTGGACCCAAAAGTCTTATTTTTCACCAGCGCTTACGCAGATATCTTCTATTTTTTTCCACTAGTGTACAATATAATATACAGTAAAAGCAATTGATGTTCTGGAAACCTCACTTATCCTTTTATGAAACCACCTTGAGAAATTTCATATCCACACACATAGTAGTTAGTCATGAGAATGAATTAATTCTTTTTTTAAATCATTATTTTTCTACAGGTGTACAGCATAATATAGAGTAAATCGTTGTTTTTTGAGAGATCACTTTCCCTTTAATAAAAAAAACCCAGAAATTAATACTCATTGTATTATTTTGTTCAGATATTCTGAAAAAAATATAGGTATTAGGAAAGTAGTTACGTAATACATGAAAAGAAATGCTTCAGCATGTATAGTTCGAAAATGAGGTGACCCACCTCCCCGAGGAGTGGGGTTGAGGCACAAGGGCGTCAAAATCTTGAGTTTTTGGAAGGTAGGCATGTGATACATCAAAAGAAAGTATTGATGCATAGAGTTCAAAAATGAGGTGACCGACCCTCCCTGAGTGATGGAGTGGGGCAAGGGCGTCAAAACTCGAGTTTTCGAAAGCTAGGCATGTGATACACCAGATGAAAGTGTTCTCCCCTCCCCGAGGGCGTGGGTGCAAGGGTGCCAAAACATCATAAGTTTTCAAAAGGTAGTCATTTAATATATCAAATGAAAGGTCTTGATGCATAGAGTTCAAAATAAGGTGACCGACCCTCTCCGAGGGGCTTGGGGCGGGGAAAGGGCATCAACTGTCATACGTTTTCGAAAGATAGACATTTGATACATAAAATGAAGGTCTCGTAGGTTTTTAAAAGATAGTCATGCCACATAAAAAATGAATGTCTCAACGTGTAAAGTGCGAACATGAGGAGACTGATCCTTCCCGAGAGTTGGGTGGGTCTAAGGTGCAAGAAAATATTAAGCTGGTTTTGTGAAAAGGTAAGCAATTTAGGTTTGTCCTTTTTATCTGACGTTTATACTAATTTTCTTGAGTTATACGTGATTTCATCTTGAGCTATTAAACTAATTTGAATTATTCTGCAGGTTGATAAATCTGATGTATAGTCTTTAATCTATCTTGTTATAAGGTAAATTTTTATGTATTTTTGTCACGAGTTATTAACCGAATTATTTCCCCCACTGATACAGAGAGAAGTTTTTTGAGTGAATACGTTCATTTTAATGTGTTTTAAATACGTATCCCGTCATGTAGAGTCTATGCAATAATAGTGAACATCACAGGCTAAAATATGATGTTGTTGTGTGAGGTTTTCAGGCCTGGCAATCTAGAAAATCAAGGAGTGCAAAACAATTGCCATCCTCAAATTGCTTGGGAGTGCAATTGCACCTGAAATTTTTAATGCAAAAATTTGTATCCTATTTTAGTTATATTCACTTCAAGGTATTAATATTGTGACTGAAAAATTTTACCATATTCAGCTACATGGTGGCAAAATGGACACACACATCTTCTCATTATTAAAAATGTTGCTTTCAATTCTTATGTGACTACCTTCCACACTCAAAATGTATCGAAATGCGACACAGAATGGGTCATGAATTATTGCGAATCAATACAACATTGACAAATCGTCCCCTGAGTTCCAGTGTGTTCTCTGTGCCTACTGCCTACTGGCACAGAGAACACATTGGAACTCAGGGGACGAAATGATAATAGATTTTAAAGGCAGTCCCAAACAGGTCTGGCATTCTAGACAATCAAGGGGTGCAAAAATATTGCCTTCCGCAATTTTTTCTAGGCGTGCAGCAGGCGTGGAGCACTCCTACACTCCTAAAGAATGCCAGCCTGGGTCCTCTCTTTCTGCTAAAGAAAAAAAAATTGGTCCATTTTTCATGTGAAGAAAGAACACTAATGTCTTCATGTTTTCAGACCATTATATATATACACCTCCAGTGGAGGAAAGAACGGGACTACCAACTGGCTGCTGTGGAGATTGTACACGTTGATTCTGCAGGTTTGTACTTTTCCCAATCAACGGATATATTGTGTTTAAGGTCACTTTCGAACAATTAATGACTGCTGATACCACGTGACTGTAAAAAAAGAAGAAAGAAAGAAAAAAGTATTTGAGGTGTGAAGGTGGATCAAGAATGTGTCCTCATGCCATTCCATCGAGTATGTTAAGAGTTATCATCCAAAAAACAAAACAGATTTGTGAAAAAAATATGAAGTACATAAAAAGGAACAATTAACTCTGATAAGAGTATGGCAAACAACACCAACATCAACAGCTATGGAAGGGGATCAGACATCGATGAGATAGATTGGCTTACTGGATATGATATCTCATTTCACTGATTTCTTTTTAAAAGTTATTAGGCTTTGTCCAAAAACACTCTGGTTTGGGCATAATTCTCCTTTTTTGTCATTAGATTCACCTCTGGCTCTTTTTTTTGTCTGTGAGAGTATCGCCAGACAACACTGGTACTTGAGGCTACAAAATAGTGTCAGCCTCTGTGGGAAGCGAGGTGCAATCAAAGTTGTGTGTGTGTGTCATCCATTTTGCTCAAAGACAAACCAAGATACTTCCATTTCTCGATCCACCATTAAGTACCACTCTGCACATGTGCAGCATGCACAGTTACTCCCGGAATTGTTTTGTATGAAATTTGAACATTTGATTATTTCATTAGAAATTATTTTGAATATTTTTCAATAATAAATTGAGTTCAAAATTATTTTATTATTTCTGAAATAAGTAAGTTAATTAAAAATTATTTCAATGTTTTTAAAATAATAAAATAAGTTGGAAATTATTTCGTTATTTTTAAAATCGATAACTTGGTTAACATAATAAAATAAAAAAATGATTAAATGGGTGAGGGTGCCTCTGTGCACCCCAGAAGTTAGGAAGAAGGTAATAATCCAAATTTTGGCAACTTTTTTCCAAGTCTCCAGATTCCTCCAGCCAGGATGTAGGGATCCTTAACCCAAGGGAGGTCCTCAGAGGTGGGTGGTGTTCCCTGGAGGGTGGGGTATAGCTATGATAATAATTGAAGGTTTAAAATTTAAAAAACTTGAAAAAAACATAAAAACCTTTAAACAAGAGATTGTCACTCGGAAGTGACTATGCTTCTGACGTGGTAATGACCTTGATCTGTGACCTTGCCCCCCATTGAACAAAAAATATTTTGCATGTGACACATCATCTCCCATAAGCAACACATATGCCAAGTTTTGACAAAATCCAACAAAGCATCTCAGAGTTATGGAACAGACACAATAATCTTCCTGATGGAAGTTGACCTTGATCTGTGCCCTTGACCTCCATCGAACAAAAAAAAGATTGTGTGTGACACAACGTCTCCCCATAAGCAACATGTATGCAAAGTTTCAACAAAATCCAATGAAGAATCTCAGAGCTATGCAGTGAACATGAAAAGCGTTGTGATGGACAAACAAATGGACAGATGGACAGACAGACAGATGGAAATGAGAAATACTATATGCCCTCAAAAAATTTTAAAAATTTAAAATTTTTTGGATGGCATAAAAATAAACTCTTGAGTCTGGATTTGGTATGTAATTCATTTAACCCTTTACCCAACACAGGCGATATCAAAATTTATTATTTTAAATATCATTTATTAAAATTTTTCAAAAAATTTCAACAAGACCATATCATGTGACCCCTCATTGGAACGAGCTCAATGAGCTCGTTCCAATGAGGGGTCACATGATATGGTTTTGAACATTTTTTCAAAAATTTAAATAAATATTTAAAATAATAAATTTTGATATCGTTGAATTTGCATATTACACGGGCAGATACGGGCGAAATCAGATCAGGTTTTAGGATTGAAGGTCTCATTTTAACTCATCTTATATAACTCATTAATAACTTACTAACATTCTCAGATATCTGAGAAATGTGACTGTACCACCAAACTTTTGTTGCATTAAGACCCACAGTAGGTCAGTGAGATTCACTGAGATTCAAACCTTGTTCACATAATTGTCAGTCACAGTACCCATTGTTTTTAATTGTGTACACAGTGTGCTTGCTGGTGTGCACACCAATGGGTACAATACTGGCAAAGTATTATAATCTATTGAGGAAAAGTGAGAAGACCTCAATAACGTCAATCATACCCAGATAAACCAAATCAGTTCAGAGGTAGTGATGGTTTTTGGACGTTTTGGAATGTTAAATTGTCAAGTCTGATGAAATGTCCCTTTACTGATGAGGAGGAATTTTAAATTGGCAGTTAACTGTCAAACTGTTCTATTATTCTGTCATGTCAAACCTGATTTGGAGAAAGGGAACAATGCAGCGATACTTTAATTATCATGTGCATGCCTAACAGAACATCCTCCAGGCTGACAACTAATGAAGCATGGAATTCCTGTTAGAAGTATAGAAACAGACTGGTGGTGGCACTTACGTAACTTTCTGGTAAAGGGTGGTTCATAATCACCTGATCTATGATGCTTGATCAGTGCTTTGATCTGCAGGATTGCATAATTTCGATCAAGGCCAGCCACATACCACTGTGTATAAAAGAGCCAGCAGGAACCCAGATTGGACACTCTCGGGTCAGCACTCACAGTGTGTGGTTGTCAGAAACCTTTTTGGTAAATTTGTGGCTTGGCAGATTGTCATTCCGGTTAAATGAACTTCATAGATTTTTACAGTGTTAAATTATTTTGATGAATATCATTAAAGTTGTACAGACCTTTAACAGAATACATATACATAAAAAGGACTTGCCAAGTACTTGTCTGCTGAATAGTCCATTAGCTGAAACTTCCAATATTTGCCAGACAGCCAAACCAACAGATGGAGCACAGCTACCTCAAAAGAACCTGTTCAGAATCCAAAGATATTTGAAGGAACTGAAATTCTCAGAGTCCTAATGTGTTACTACCAAAACCACTAGACGATCATGTGGAGATACCCCATGATGCCATGAACGTCTTTACGGTGGCACGCCAGAGGATTTTGGGTTTAGTCACCCTAACCATGTGAGAGTAGAGATACACAGCACCAGGAAGATGCAAGTCAGCAATACACTGCATCAGGAAGATGCAAATCAGTCAGATATAGCATCAAGAAAATTGGAGGACGAACGCAGAGGAAAAACAAAGTACTATGAGAAAATTCTAAATTCTATGACTGTGGAATGTGAACTGTGAACAGAGAATTCATTTGATAAACTGTGAGTACAACATTCAGTACATTTTACATTTTAATGAACAGAAAAGTTCACATTGTAATTGAATAATGGTGACCAAGTTTAGTGGGAGACAGATCAAGGATGAAAAAGAGAAGATCGCTGCTGAAAAGGCTTCTGCACATGTAGATCAATTGGGAAAACAGTTAGAGAAAGTAAAAATAAACTGCCAAGAATTATTGGATTGTAAACTTGCCATAAAACAACAGCAAACTGATAAACAACAATGTCAGCACATGCAAACGGAAACACAGCTGCAACAGAAGATCACGCTGAGTCAGAAGCAAAGATGAATTTGGGGGTTTAGGTGACAGTCATAGGAAATCGAGCTCAACCACTGCCTCTATCAAAAAATTGCACAAAACAATAATTAGGTGTAATATGGCAAATGCTGGAAACCCACAGAATTTCAAAGTATTGACGAAATCGTTGGAGCATTACTGCAAAACCAACAAAATTTCCACAGGTAAGAAGAAAGTTTTGGCTGCACAGACTAGTGATTTCATAGTGGCCAACTGCAAAATAAGAACTATCAGAAAGGAACCCTTGGTGTCCTGAGACTCCATTCCAAGGGAATTGAAGCTCAGTTACACAGAAGTAATGAATGATAGTATGGCTAGCAATTATTTGCAACATACGAGGCAGGA
This sequence comes from Pictodentalium vernedei, assembly GCA_031216915.1. Lineage (NCBI taxonomy): Eukaryota > Metazoa > Mollusca > Scaphopoda > Dentaliida > Dentaliidae > Pictodentalium > Pictodentalium vernedei. Next base: position 126,765,992 of record CM062294.1, on the reverse strand, counting down.
GAAACATGAGATGGTAGTAGTTTATGTGTAATGACTGGTTGATTTGGCTGAGGTTGTTGTACAGTTCAGAACTTGATAACCCTTTATATTAAAAAAAGTCTGTGATATCCAAACTGATGTTGATATTTTCGAAAAATGGTATTGGATGCACATGATTGGACACATCAATAGGTTACCAAGTTTAGTGTGGATCATGAATGTCACCAACCCACGAAAACTTCATGCAGGTTTTTCACGTGCATGGTGCATTAATGTCCTTTGTACTGGATGGGCTTTTCAGAAGTCTCATCATTCTTTTCTTGGTAAAAACTCATTTATCAATAGTTTCTGGTCACAGTGGAACTTCTGAGGAATGCAAAGACTGACATGTGACGAACGTTTAGGTGCCATTGGCATGTTGGAAGCTGGCAACAGACAGACTGCAGTGGTTCAAATTCTCAATGTTGCTGAATTGGTGATTAGCAGGTTGTGGTCATGTTACCATCAGAGAGGCTATGTTGATGAAAGACGTTGGTTAGGTCGTCCAAGGTCGAGAACTGCTAACCAGGATCTTTTCATCCGAACCAAAGCATTACATAACCGCCAAAAAGTGCCTCAGAAATTGGACAGCAGGTGCACTGAGTGACAGATATGCGAGTCAGTGTCAGACGATCCAAAATTGCTTACACAGCTGGAATTTGTACGCTCAATGACCTCGCATAATTCCACATTTGAATGAACGTTACATCGCAGCAAGGCATAATTGGTGTGGAGCTACAGTGCTGGGACAATTGCCGGTGGAGCAACATCATGTTTTCCGATGAATCAAGGTTCACTCTTGACTTCCACCACAGGAATGATACCATGATGTAACTGTTAGGCAGTACGATTGTTTTGGTGGTGAATTTGTTATGGCGTGGGGAAGCATTGACATGCAGAACAGCATTACATGTCATCCAAGGGTATGTCACAGGGCAGTACTACCGTGACAACATGTTAGCAGCTCATGTGGTACCATTTGCGTGATGTCACAGCTGTCAATTCATTTTTCAAGATGACAATGCAAGAGCACACAAGACCTGTGTCACCACAGAGTTTCTTCAGTAGCAGAGCATCACTACACTGCCTAGACCAGCACTAAGTCCAGACCTTTCTCCAATCAAGCATGTCTGGGATATGCTTGGCAGGCATTATGACAATGCCAGCAGCCCCTTACCAATGTCCAGCAAGTCACTGCTGCACTGTAGGAAGAATGGAATAACATCAAGCAAGTGGATATTGGACATTTGGTGAGGAGTATGCCATGTCAGATCCACACTTGTCTCACGAACTGAGGGTGATTTACAAGATATTGAGGTGTGGGACTGAATGTGTTAAATTCTCTGACTGACCATCCATATCTTCTACAGCTCAATGCATGGAATGTTTGCTTATCAGGCATCCAACTATCACTGAAATCATTCAACAGATATCACAGTACAATGCCTCAATTGTCCTTTTGGTGAACATATAAATATATTTCTTCATATATCTCACTTTTATCAAATATCCCTACTTTTTTTGAATAATAAACATAAGATGGTTGCAAATTATTTTTATAATGGTCCAATCGAGAATGATATGAAAATAAAACTTATGCAGAAGGAGACTTCAGCTTTTCAAAATGCCCTTTCCATGGCCATGTTTGAAGCAAGATTCAAACATAAATACAAGGGATGAAGTGAGGTGTCATTTATGAAAAAATCTAATTACCCAGCTAGGTGTAACTGAGAATTCGATTAGAGCTATAAGGACTCGAGAGTCAAATGGCCCATGGATGTTGTGAGGCTGTGAGGTATAAGTATGGTACATGTTATTACACAAAGTAAGAATCTGCAAAGACAATATAACCATCAAAGACAGAATAATAGATATCAGAAGCCAGTAAGAAATAGCCTATTTGTCACAGACGTGGTCATCCTGGACACCACAGGAGAGATTGTAGGGATAAAATTACAAAATAAGCATGGACAGTGATTGTACAACAGCCCACAAAAAGGTCAATGAATGACATGCGATGTGTTTGTCAGAGCTTGTGGGGTTAATTTAGAGCATTTAAATGGCTATCACTCTGTCCCGGGAGCAGTGAACAGAAGACAAACAATAAATCTGCAACTTTGGCTCACAAAATTTGACAGATTTGTAAAAATACCAAGCATAAACTATTAGTTGCAAGATGAATGTTAAAGATAATTAGAGTCATAAAAATCACTGTGTTCTCAAAAGTGTAAACAAATGTATTAAATGTGAAAAATTGGGTTATATGACTAGTCAGTGTACAGAGAGATTAAAAACAATATCATTAATCTACAACTGCTTTAAAATTAGTGATTGTTCAAAATTGTTTTAAATTTTCAAGTGCTTTAAAATTATTGTTTGTTCAAATATGTTTTAATCTTTTAATGTTTTAAAATTATTGATTGTTCAATTTGTCTTAATCTTTAACTGCTTTAAAATTAATGATTGCTCAAATTTGTTTTGAATTAGTGGGTGCTATAAAAGTGTTGATTGTTCAAATTTGTAAACTTTTGGGTGCCTTAAAATTATTGATTGTTCAAATTTGTTTTAACCTTAATTGCTTTAAAATTATTGATTGTTCAAAATTGTTTTGAATTTTCAGGTGCCTTACAATTATTAATTGTTTAAATCTGTTTTAAACTTAAACTGCTTTACAATTATTGATTTTTGAATTTGTTTTAGATCTTAAACCACTTTACAATTATTGATTATTCAAATATGTTTCTACCTTTAAGTATTTTTCAATTGTCGATTCTTCAAATTTGTTTAATCTTTAACTGCTTTAAAATTATTGATTGTTCAAATTTGTTTTAGATTTTCAACTGCCTTTAAATTATTGATTGTTCAAATCTGTTTTAAACTTCCAGGTGCTTTAAAATTATTGATTGTTCAAATTTGTTTTATACTTTCAGTTGCTTCAACTTTTATATATTCATGGCCTTCAGGAATCAATGCACAACATAAAAGCCATTCTAAGATACATTTAGTGATCAATAGGTATGAACCCTCTATGTTAAACAATGGTTGACATCATGGTGTCTGTAATTGTGCCCAATCTAACCACCCCCACCCCCCTGACTTTTCAGAGGAGACACTGATTAATGGTTGCTCCTATCATTCCCAACCCACTTATACCCAAATAGAGGATGGTGTCAGAAAAGAGACAGGGATCTAAAACAAAATTCCCCACACCGAAAAATGCAATATATGGACAAAATGTACAATGAACATTCCCATATGTAAACCTGGCAAGTATAGAGCCAAAAGTTGGGAAATAACATATGGGAATAGAGGGAAGTCATATGGGAATTCATACAGAGAGTATAATCTGCAGTCAGCTTCCATAAATAAGTTTTTGTTTCAGAAAAATATTTTGTGTTCTAAACCATAATAAAGGTTTTCATCACAAATTATTTTCTGTGATGTCGTTGTTTACTTGCATTAAATTATTTTCGTTAATTGTGTTTTGTGTTGATGTGAAAAAATGTTTTTCACATCAACCCAATAACATCTAACAAAAATTCCTTACCAAGTAATGTGAAGAGATAACAAAACATCTTTATCCTTTGCTTACTCTGGATTCCACCACCCACAAAACTATCTGACTCAAGGTGACCCCGGCTATCTAAAGTGTCGCTAAACCCAATTGAATAAATAAATAAATAAATAAATAAATAAATAAATATGCTTTTCTCTCTGAATTTTATTTCATTACTGTTTTACCAAATGACCTTTATGGATGTCACTTGAAAGTTTTTAGAATGTTGCTTTCAATGGTTCAAAATTTCTTGAGCAGTTTTGACATTTTAGTTTTTCTGTCATTATCTTCACATGTTCTAGAAAGTTTCATTGGTGATACCTGTTTCTGTGGAAATAATACTAGTTATCCTGAGGGGAAGCCAAAGGGTGTATGAGTTCCCAAACCGGTGTAAATTCCCATACACCCTGTAAAACACAAGATAACAGATTTATTTCCAACAATTTTGGTGTACTTAATACTTTAACCTACATTGTGGGCAAAACCTTACAGAAAATTTGTACTTTGCAAGTTTCTTAAATAAAACCAGACAAATATGGATATCATTTGAGCTGGCTCAATAAGCCACTTCCAATGACATCCATATCTGTAATATTTTATTGCACATAAATATTAAATTTCCTGTATTTTTATTTTTGTTCTAACATTACCGAGCAGAAGGTATGAATTAATAATTAAAAATGGGTACTTTTTTAGCCATATAGCCTGCTATTGTATATTCTTGTTTTTACACTGTGGTTAACCATGGTGTAAAAAAAAGCCACTGTGGATTGCAAGTTACACCATACCTCTCAGCCAATCAAAATGCTGTATTTTGTTTCATTTGGAAATAATGTACCTAATTCATCCTGTTCTTCTCCATTTTCCAGTGGACTTCAAAATCTACTATTGGAATTCCCACAGGACAGCCCTCCTTCCCTATAAGTTTGTCCCTATAAGTTGATTCCATTAGTTTAACCCTACAGTCCCCCGAGTTTTGGTTCTGTAATTACCCACATTCCCCATATAAATCTATGGAAATTCCTAGAGTAAATGTCTATACTGACATTTTCTGGGTATGGCAAATCATGTGTTAAATCTTAAAACCAACAATGACAGCGTCTACTACTCACCCAGCCCATAGTTTATCATTAATCTCTAAAGCTCTCCATTTCTGAAAAACTAAGGAAAGTCCTTGTGGAAGATATGAAGAATAATATTTCATCATCTGTTAATATTATGGACTCAAGTATTATTACAAATGGAATACCACTAGTAATTTGGAATGCATTAATTATTGATGCATTCTGACTTTATTCGACGTGCTTTGACGATGTAGTTGGGATATTACCCAATAAAGATTATAGTTCAAAAACAGGAACGTGTGTGAGAATTAATGGTACTTGGCACTGTGCAGGCTAGCTGCTCACAACAGTTCATCATTGACATCACTTCGAAACTTTAAATTTGCTTTCAACAATGGTAGTGACTAGTAATACTGGAATTAGCATGGGTGGTGGCATGGCTGTTGGTGCGTTTCATGTTAATATAGCGTAAATTACACTCAGTCTGTATTTTCAAGATTATTTATGTACAATTTCCATTTGAACTGCACATTTTGTCAGACGACGAAGTTGACTGAAACCACATTTATTCCTATGATAATCCTCGAAAGGAAAGGAATCTAGCAACAGATTTCGAATCGAATTGAAAGTGCAAACTTAAGATTCGAAATTAAATTGAAGCTTTGCAGATCCTGCTGGTTATACATAACGACCTATTTTCTTTACCCTAAGAATTAGATCTTTGAGCTATACATGTGACAAGCACCAAATCTTACATCATGAGTTAAATGTGACTTACCATGGTCTTTAAAAGGGCGATATTCCCTGCACCTAGTAAGAACAAGTTCGATACAGAGGTAAATGTGGAAAACTAGAATATGATTGAAATATCAGTTAACTCTTTACCTAACATCAAAAGCAGATGACACTAACAAGCAAAATTATTGAATAATTATCTTTTTACATTTTTTGTGTCAATAAGCATAGCTTATGCCCACTTATTGGAATGAGCTCAATGAGCTAGTTCCAATGATGGGTCACATGTTATGTTTTTGAACGACAATTTTTGTGAATAGCGCTGAGCGGTTTTTGACATTATGTTGGATAAAGGATTAAACATTTTGGATACAGATGGACAGCTGAGTGAATATAGTGCAGGTTTTCAGGCGTGCAATCGGCCTCACCCCGTCGCTGTCATCAACTCAAAACTTTGCGGGCAGAAAACGTCAACATCATGTCATATTCTGAGGCCGATGAAAGTCATTTTCACGTGTTTGACAGCATCAAAACCACCCATCTCAGTCGAATTTCTTCACAAATAGATAACAGAACTTGATTCTATTAAGCATATAGCCACAGTTAGATATTGTAACAAAATACGTCCTGCCAATAGTTTAGAACTACTGACAGAAATTATGAATGGTTAAGGGGCCTGCAATGCATGTTTTTTATTGGACACAAGAGACCCCACACAGTCACTCTCTTAGGGTGACCTTTGAGATCTCCCATGTCAGTGGTTCAAACCTATGTGACATACACTGCATCTGAACATTCAGAAAAACAGAAAATAGATCAGGCATGAATTTATACGAAGTAAACACTGGTCCAGTGGAGTACTTCAAAGCAAACCATTATGGTTTTACTACAATTTTGGAAATGACGAGCCTGATAGTGGCTAGCTACACCCATACAATTTCTAAACGAATCTAAAGTGAGAATAAATCAGCAGTCTCTGTTGCTGTTCACGTGAACACATATCTGTAGTATATGAGAGCAGAACCGTTACCATGCTGAACTCAGATAACAAACGATAACAAAGTAGGACAGAGTATTCCGACAGACTGTATCCCAACCTGGTCGAAATACTCTGTGTGGCATATATGACAGTGAGAAGCCGCTTATTCATAATGTTCCTTGGTTATTTCCGTTTATGTAGCGTAGATGCCATTCTTCTTTTTATCTCATTCTCAGACTAGTTTTCGTTAAGTGTCTCAGATTTGGTAAAACTGATTCATCGTGTTCGCGCCCCGTCGCCACATCGCTGCTGACGATTGATAACTATAGGTGTCCCAAAGTTTATTAAAATGTTAAACAGTCTGGATCCTCACTCCAAACTGGTTATTAACATGGGACACTCACGCTAACACACTATGACATTTTATTTTTACGGTGAACATTCCATAATTCTGTGAAATTGTTTTTCAGGTAATGAGAGACAACCAATCTCATTTCTAGACGTACCACGCCTTCCAGAATGTGATGTGAATGACATACAGCGTGGTTGTCGTCTACTAGTAGAAAACTAACATCCATTCAGAAACAGATAGTGCCAGGCACTTTCAGGCAATGCCCGGCCCCAGTTTTCTCAAAGCTTTTCGTTTGATGAGGTTTGTTGGTGGACATCATTCACGCCGCCAGATAAAATAACGTTATAGGAAACTGTGAAGAAGAGCATTGAAGAATTATTTTGTAGAAAAGAAGTATTGCATGGCAAGATTCTTGTCGCTAGAACACCGGGGTATCTCACTGCATGTAAGTATTAAATCCAGTCTGATTACAGTGTGATAGTATTACATGGCAAGGTTCTAATCGGACTATAGTTTTTGGGTGAATACAATAATGTTGGGTCACGCGACAGATGGTGGTGACCATAGACAAGTCAGCCGTGGGGGCTTTGGAGCTGTGAAGGGTGTGATATAGAAACCAGGAACTGAATAGGGTTAGGGGCTATAACAATCTTCAGATAGATATCCACTAAAAGGTATACTCAAAAGGTATCATTAAAAGATATCCTCAAAAGTTATCCTCAAATGGTACATCACCATGTTATAAGTATCTTCAAATATCCGTATGTGCCTATGTGCTGAGTGTGATGTGCGCACATTGTGCATATTAAGTATACAAGAACATATCGACACAACCACCATGTGCCTGTGTGCTACATGGTGTATACACATTGTGCGCTATCACAAAACACATCTAGGTAGGTCAGAATACATTATAGGGGAGGCCAGGAAAGTCATAACACAGACAGGCCAGGTAAAGGACGTGAGAGAATAAGCTATAGAATAGACCAGTACAGACAGAAGTAGGAGATTTCAAAGGAATCCGAACTAGTAAAACTTGTCGGGTTGTTTGTGGTAATTTTAACCAAAGATTTGGGGGAAATCCAAGCTAGCAAAAGTACTCCGGCTTATAGAATGCATCTTATAGCACTTCGCCAAGTCCGTTTCACTGATTTTAGACAGTTTTGGATGATTGGGGAAAGTATGGGGTCTATTTGGGTAATTAGGTTTACGCACATACAAAGGAACACGCTCTACGAACATACCTCGTCCTATTAGAGGGTTTGGGGTCACATAGCAACCGCATACTAACATAGATGGCGGCCTCCAATATACAAAATGGACGACGAAAACACGTTTCAGCGAACAATACGAGCTGCGCTTGCACACTAATGCCACTATGACAATGACGTCACAGCATGGTCGCACATGCTAACGTCATTTCCGTGGTCCTCCACCGGGGTCCATAAAGAATATCACTTGAAACTTCCAGAATGTCACTTTCAAAGGTTCAAAGCTTCTTCAGTGAGCAGTTTTGACATTTTAGGTTTACAGTCATTAGCTTCGCGTTTTCTTGAAAGTCTTATTGTTGATACCTCTTTCTCTGGAAATAATGTTTCTAATTCATCATGTTCTTCTCCGTTTTCCAGTCGACTGTAAAATGTTCTACATGAATTTCCATAGAACAGCCCTCCGACTCTATAAGTTTGTTCCTGTAAGTAGTTTTTCCCATTACTTTGACCCTACAGTCCCACGACTTTTGGTTCTGTAATTACACACATTTCCCATACAAATCTATGGAAATTCCTAGAGTAAATTTGGCCCCTATACTCACATTTTTAGGGTTATGACGAATAATGTGTTAAACTTAATACCATCAAATGACAGCTTCTACTACTCGCTCAGCCCCAAATTTATCATTAGTCTGTAAAGTTCTCCATTTCTGAAAAAAACTAGGGAAAGTCCTTATGTAGGATATGGAGAATAATATTTCATCATCTATTAATATTATGGGCACAAGTATTATTACAAATTGAATAACACTGGCAATTTGGAAATGCATTAATCATTGCTGCATGATGCTTTACTTGCCGATATAGTTGGGATATTACCTAGTAAAGATATAATTCAAAAAGCAGGAACGTGTGTGAGAATTAACGGTTCTGGGCACTGCGCAGGGCTAGCCGCTCACAACACTTCATCGTTGACATCACTTGGAAACTTTGAAGTCTAGTTATATTTTCATTTTTTGACTCAAAAACATAGGTTATGACCCCTCGTTCCAATGAAGGGTCATAACCTATGTTTTTGAGACAAAAATGAAAAGAAATTGTTATTGAAGAATTTTTTTGCAAGTGTCGTCTGCTTTTCATGTAAGGAAAAGGGTTAATATATAAGTCTAAGAGTTGAGATTTGCTATTTTTTTCCCGAGAAGAATAAAAAACTCGCAAATTACTGTAAAAACATATAAACATATTCGCTAAACAAATACTCAAAGTGGACACTTAGTATCGCTGATAGATATTCTTAATGACTGATTATCTGTGACCTTCCGGGGCGACCCGCGTTGTGTCCTTGGGCAAGACACTTTATCCCGGTTGCCTACATGGGGGCACGATGACGCCGTGTACTAAGGCGTACTGCACGTCGATGGTCCACATGTCTTCCCCGCTGTAACCTGCTTGAGGGGAGCTTGAACAGAGTTAGAATGTTGAGGAGCTGACAGTTGCTCGTCGTTGCTCGGTGGTTCTCTCTGGGTACTTCGGCTTCCTCCACCAGTAAAACTGTCATGGTCACGATTAGTCATTGTGCATAAGTATGTGACCTTAAACACCAATAAATAAATAAATAAATAGATAATCTCTGAAATAGTTGCTCAAATCAGCCTGCCACACAAGGCCAAGTTCCCCTTTGTTTCTTTTAATAAACGAAAACAACAGACAGCTCCAAGAGCTAACTGTTGTTTCGTTTATTAAAGTGACAAAAAGAAACTTAGCTTTATTTTCTGGTGATGTAACAGGACATGGGCGTTTTCTCAAAAATTACTTGCTCCTTAATTGGACCGTCCTCATGCATCTAACAATTTCAAGGGAGATAACATTAGCGAAAGTCGATTTTCATGAAGATGTAGGTCAGGGATGCATCTTCTCTTTATGAACAAATTCATACACAAGAGTGCTGCAGGGTTATAAACTCTCTATCAGCAAATGGGTGATAGAAACGTCATGCTACACTCGCGAGAACCCCCAGTGGTGCAAGGGTCATCGAATATCTTGATGCGAACTGCTACACCAACCAAGTAGCCGGGGAGGAATGGTGGGTTTGTGGAGCTGAATCTCACAAATTTGTTTTACCCCTCTCCCCACCAAACTTACCAGACATATGTGTAAGTTTCACATAACATTGGGTCACAGTATGGGCTTCAATAGAGGCCTACACACGCTACAACAGGCCTCATATTCGCTCTCAGAATATTAAATGTTTTCTCGGGTGATGTCCTAGGGCCCAACTATCGCCACTAAGCCTTCCAACCCCCATCTGCTGGTTAGGACCGGCCACTCTTTAGAATCCTGGCTACGCACTTACGATATGCATGCGTTCCAGAAGAGCACCGAATTCAGACAAGGGTACAGTCCACTGATGCCGGGAAATAAACCCTATCCATAGGTATACCGCTTGGATCTACAGAAAGACGATAGTTTCTTTCAACAATATCCATGGAAAGATCTCCCAATAACTGTACAGCGTCCTTGTTAGCACTCGGAACGATGGCGTAGATTTTGTTTCCGGTTTCACAGAATTCTAACAAATCTTCGTAAATCATTTTCGCGATGTGCATAGAGTCAGCGTAGAGTGGTGCCATATGATATCCAACATTAGGAATGTGACGTAAAGTCCCATATCCGGTAATATTACCATTTCTATCTAAAGCCAGTCTCGTTTTGAAAGAGGGCCAGTTGAGCATCGTTTTAATATAACGTTCTCGTGGTACGAGGTGGATGCCAGTGTCATATGTAAGTATATCGTTCATACTCAGAACGAATGGGTCGACAATGTTGAAATGATTAGCAGCGTCTCGGTTTTGCTGAGTCTTCGTCATAAGCTGACAATCTATTCGACCAGTAACTTCCAAATATTCACATTCCAGAAAAGGCTTGAAAAGCCCCCCTTTATGATAAATTCGATCGTGAAACATCTCGTGTCTGATACAATTCCGGTCTTCAAAGCGTTTACCTACTTCGTGTATCAACATTCTACCTATCCCAGATTGTCTATACTCCTTTCTGACCACGAGGAATCCAATTGAGCTGAAGTGCTTCCCATAATTGATCACCGACGCAAAACCTGAAATGTACAGAAAAAGTAGACTGAATCATCGGGGGGTGCTGAATTTCTCAAAGATGGGGAGAATCACAACTTAACAAAGAGAATGAATACGACAGTCACGTTGGAATCTAAAGTTCATTATGCCATCAAAGGGAGGATCTGGCCTAGTGTATTTGGGTGAAAAAACATGATCTCAGCACCCGGAAGCGTCGTGAAGATGACACTGTTGGGTGGGCGTGGGGGGGAGGGGGGTAAACCTGGTATGTCTACACTGTGATGGTCCAGGTACCGACTGATAAATAGAGTCACTTAACTGGTCGAGTGCTAATTCTTTCTCAGCCTCAAGATTCGTTCACACATTTTTGTCTTGTTACAATTCATGGGAAAGTGCCAATAGGCACTCTCACATAAACTGTAAAAATGTAAATCGAAGGAGATTCGGCCTCATGGGATACGGCTGGCTTCGGGTAGGTAAAAACCCATACCACGTGATCAGACACGGGGTAACGAATTTATCTATTGACTTTCCGTTTTAGAAGTATAATCTATTTCATGTGTGAACACACACAGCATGAGATCTTTTATCTTCCATTGTTGAGCCATACATGTTTCTGTGGAATTTTTGTGCAAAAGAGTTTTTGTGAAAATATGCCGATATGACTAGTATAACAAAATTATTGAATTTCTTTTTTTCTTTTTTGTCTCAAAAACATGAACCCCACATTGGAGGGTACTCGACAAGCTCATTCCAATAAGGGGTCATGAGCTATATTTTGGAGATAAAAAATTAAAGTATAATACATGTACACTGTAAAACTGGAATGACGCGTCTTCTATGGGGTATGGACAATTTGTAGATTTCGGAACGAGGCTTCCACTGGGTATGGGAAATTTGTTAGTGGCTGGGCGGACGTATCGTGGATTTCAATGAATATGGTCTCATACCACGTATCTATCAACCAATCAAATCAAAAAATTCACTTTAGTCAATAGATAAGAAGTAATTTTACTAACATGATAAGATGAGGCTTTTAGCACTCTACCAGTTAAGAAGCCTTTCTCGTGTCTTGATAATTTTTTCAACTTTTGCCATGAGAGGCTATATATACTCTCCCAAAAAAGAAAGTGTGCATGCTAAAAAATAACACTAAAAAAAGATATGTCTCATTTTCATTCATGGAAATTTTATTCAATCACAGATGAATCAACACGAGAAATTTCATTACGATACGATGAATACTCTTGGTGCCATGGAGAGTCAAAGACACTAAGGGTCCAACACAAAAGTCACACACTCAATATCTGGTATGACCTCCATCTGCATCGACTACTGCTGTGCATCTACGCCTCATGGAAGCGAACAAGTTAGCATGGAAGTGGGTTGGGGTAGTGTTAGGTTAGGGTTAGGTAGGGTTAGGGTTAGGGTTAGGTTAGGTAGGGTTAGGGTTAGGGTTAAGGTAGGGTTAGGGTTAGGTTATGGTGAGGTTAGTTTAGGGTTAGGGTTAGGTTAGGGTTAGGGTAGGGTTAGGGTTAGGTTAGGCTAACCCTAACCCTAACCCAACTCAACACCACTGCAGTCGAGCATGATGATGACGTAAAGTCAAAATCGGACGAATTGCAGGTCTTCGAGGACATAAGCCGTATTCTCTCAGGCGGTTGATTACTGTTTGAGGATGTATCCATCTCAGGTTAGGGATGTTCCTGGCTGTCGTCGTTGCCGTTTGTTGCCGGTTCCGGAGATGGACGACACGGATATACCGATCTTATGCAGGGTGGCAACTCGGGGTCTTCCGAAGCGGGGTCGGTCTCGAACGTCATCATGTTGTGCATGTCGATGGACTAACCTGTCTACAGTGTTACGGTGGCAGTTCAAATGCTGGGCAACCTCTCTGTGTGTTCTTCCAGCTCCAATCATACCCAGGGCAAGGAGACGTTGATTCATTGTCAATCTTGGCATGCTAATGTGGAGTCGTTTTAACAGCAGCGCAAGTTTGAATGTGAACGATAGGAAGGCCTTACTTTAGTGTTTAAATACCCAAGGATTCACACTGCTGCATGAATTTTCAGACTCTCCACATGCAAAACATGCCTTTTCACAAATGTGCAGCACGTCATTTAACGTTAATGAAATTTTAACGGGGAAAGCTGTTTTTGTGTTCAATATAACTTATTCATGAACAGGTTAACACTCTTTACACCTACGAAATTATTTTTTTGGAGTTTGATCAATTTCTGTAATGCACACTTTCTTTTTTGGGCGAGTATATATTTCAATTCCATTCAATATATGAATACTTGTTAATGATCAAAAAGGAGTTTCCCAAGAATTTTTACATAGCCGAGCGTTCGGTTAGCCATCACCAACCCACGTGAACGGCCAGTCGGTTAGAGTAATTTTGGAAATTTTGCACACTGTGCTATAAGCAATACTAATATAACATGGGCACACAATCAGTGCTTATTTTTCGATGAGAATCGATTCATGCATGGATTTGTACAACAAAACCAATGAGAATCCATGAAGATTCTTGCTGCACTTTTGCTAGGATTCGTGTGAAAAGAATTGAGTCAATTTATAGAGATTATTACCATTATGTGGATGTACAAAATATGCATCCGAGTCTCGCTCCGGGTTCTAAGGGTAGATCACGACTCGTCTTCGACTCGTCGTGATCTGCCCTCAGAACCCGGAGCTCGACTCGGATACATATTTTGTACATCCACATAATGGTAATAATCATTTTATCTTACAATATATTGGGGATAAGTCAAGAATGTAGACGAATATATAACGAACTATTTATTCGTACGGATGAACAAAAAGAAAAAAAATGGAACTCACTCAAAAGGAACGTGCGTGTATCCGACCCCTGATACAAACATCTGTATCAGGGGGTCGGATACACGACAGTTGCGGAGTTAATACCGACAAAATACACGTTGATTGTAAGATAAAATATTGCAACTACATTATCAAGGTATTCCGTCGTCGAAGACATGCCTTGATGTATGGTTTGAATATTAGTCATTCGTGACTATAGTTTAACTAAAATCTCTAGCGTTCTTGACTTTATATATATATATTTATTTATTTATTTATCGACATTTCGACAGCCAGGGTCACCTCATGTTAGACAGTTTTACAGGTGGAGAAAACCGGAGTACCCGGAGAGAACCCCCGATCAACAGCGAGAAACTGCCAGACTCCCCAACGTACTAACTCCGCACAAGCAGGGTTGGCATTGGTTAAAGTCAAGTGCACCATCGACGTGCAGTACTCCTTAGTACACAGCGCTGCCATGCCTCACGTAGGCGATCGAAATGGAGTGCGTTGCCCAAGGACACAACTCAGTTACCCCTGGTGGGAATGGAACCGTTAACCTTTCGGGTTGAAGTCCAATTCCGTAACCACTGAACTATCGCACTCCCGTTCTTGATATTAATTTGTGAATAAATATATTGTTTACAGTTATTACGTACATGACTACGAATTGGTAATGCTGGGCCCCAAAAGCCCGAATATCAAGTTGTATCGTCGAGAGAGTGTGTGCATGTGTGACAAAAGTCCCAGTATGAAATCGAGTCTCACAAGAAAGTTCATGGTTAAAAAGAAACAAGTTTGGCGAAAACTGTCGCGTGGAATATTAGAATACACTCTTAGTGCACTCGCAGAGGCGGACTGGCCGTATGGTCCATTGGGAAAATTCCCGGTGGGCCTTCTATTGGGTTCCCCTTGGGGCCTCCAAATGCAGCCCAACATCAGTTGGTGCGTGAAAGTTCGTGAAAATGACTCAAAGGCGAAATGGATATGATTTCAAAGACTGCCAGTATAGTGAAATGTTCTCTATGTGGACTGCCAACGGCAGTCCACATAGAAGCCATTTCGATATACAAGTAGTCCTGTCTGCCGTTGGTCGTTCAGATGAAAGTAAACAGCGCTCCTTGAATTTCAAAAATCAAAATTTTACGTACATGACTACAAATTGGTAAAGCTGAGTCCCAAAATCCCGAATCTGATCTCAAGTTGTATGGTCAAGAAAGTGTGTATATTATGTGTGACAAAAGCCCAAGTTTCAATTCGGGTCTCACAGAAAAGTGCATGGTTAAGGGGAATGTAACCAGAAGCATTTTGGCGAAAATTGTCGAGTGGGATTTCTTCTTATTCCTAGTTAGAATACACTCTTAGTGCACTTGTATTCTGCAAAATTATTTTACAATTTAAATATTTGGTAATCGCACTTTCAAAGAGCATTTATCCGAGGCAGTTATTTTCATGCTTGTGCAATCCAACCTATACTGATAATTCTGTCTTTTTCTATTGTATATGAGTTGAAACCTGGACTTTGGATTTATTGTGTCATGAAAGAAAGATGGTGCCATGAAAGAAATGTGAGTAAAATTTCTGTAAATATGCAAATGAAGCTGGTGTAAATATTATTTTTTCAATGTCTTCAAAAGATGTCAACAAAACAATATCATGTGACCATGGACGTGGCTAGAGGTTTCCTATTGGGGTGGGTGGGTGGGGGGGGGGGGGGGGGGGGTAGAGTAGAGAATTTCCAACTGGGAAGGGACCGGGAGGAGTACCTCCCCCTAGTTGGAAATTCACTATCGAGAAACATTTTGAAAATGAAGCCATGAAAGGGACATATGATTGATTCTAGTAACTGAAATGCCAACACATTTATGATAGAATTATCAGGTTGTTATTATTAGTATTATCCTGGGAATTGAATATGTGCTAAACAAATGCTCAAGCTGAGAACTTCGAGCAATTCACACTGTCCTAACATTAAATAAGATCAGATCTTATGTAAGAATGATCAATTCTCGTTGTTTCGTCATTTTGTAACTGTGAATGATAGGATAACTCAGGATAACGATTTTACATGATGTGATTTTCTTGAAGTGCATTGCGATGATTTTTTTTATTACGATAAGTAAACGTACTATAGAAATCTCGTACCGGTTGACATCGTGCATACTTTTGAAGCTCGATATTGCGTACACTGTAGTTGCAAATAGTAACAGTTGGAATTTTTGCCGATTTGAAACCGAGTTTGAATATTGTGAAGTAGGAGACATCAGCATCACCAAAAAAGCTCTAAAATCCAGATGGATGGAATTTCCAACTACTCATGACTTGCCCTCCGAATTTCCAACTATAGGAAATTTTGGCCAGGATTGGGGGTGCCCTCTCCCCACCCCCACACACACCCAACCGCTGTCGCCACGTCCGTGTATGTGACGTCCGTGTATGTCGCCACGTCCGTGTATGTATTGGTTGGGTAGACCAATCAACATTTTCAACGGGCAGCCCTAAGGCTGCACGTTGAAAATATTGATTGGTCTATCCCCAAATAATGAATATGGACTCTTCGAATTGCTGCAGGGGGCGCGGTGGCTCAGCAGGTAGGGGTACAGGCGGTTCGAATCCCACCTGCGGCAACCGCGTTGTGTCCTTGGGCAAGACACTTCACCCCCATTGCCCACGTGGGGGCACGGTGGCGCTGTGTACTAAGGCGTACTGCACGTCGATGGTGCACCTGTCTTCAACCAATGCTAACCCTGCTTCTGTGGAGTTGGTATGTTGGGGAGCTGACAGTTGCTCGTCGTTGCTCGGTGGTTCTCTCCGGATACTCCGGCTTCCTCCACCGTAAAACTGCCATGGTCATGATTAGCCATTGTGCAGAAATATGTGACCTTAAACACCAATAAATAAATAATAAATTCTAATTGCTGCATATGAACTGACATGAAAGACACCACCAGCTTTCAAAGAGTTAATCTTTTTTATAATGCTTCTGAAAGATAATAAATTACTTACTACTAGTTTATTTGTAGTGAATAAACAGTGTGCATATAATAATTAGTCTGTATGAAACACACGTAGGAATGAGCTCATTTCTTAAAAAAAAAAAATTAACTGCTGTATTTGTATATTGCGCGGGAGGATGGGGCTGATTCGTTTGATGAAGGGTTAACTCACTATGATAACATTATTGTGATCATAAAAGTGGTATCTTTCTCGCGATCTGGTGAAATCAAGATATAATATAGAATCATGAATAAAATAGGCAATAGCATGAAAGTCAGTGTTCTCGATTTCCTCTTTGGATAAGTGCTGATTGCAGAGACTGATTCTATAGCTAATGGCCACGCCCTCGAGTGTCAGTGGTACCAGTTTCACTAAACACATTTGAATGGCACCAAACAATACAACATTTGACACAAAATAATAGTGGACCCCGGAATGGAAGTCGGATTCGGCAATTGTGGGTGTTTTCTGGAGATTTGGGATACTATTTTGGTGTCTTTGGGTAATTACATTTTCTCTTATGCAAAGGAACACACCCTCAAAACATGCTCGCGTCCTATTAGAAGCCTACCACGTGCTAGCATAGAAACCAAGATGACGACTTCCAGTAAACAAAATTGAAGACGATGGAAACACGTATCACCCCAACAACACGCTGCGCATACGCACTAACACCACGTATCACCATGGGGATGATGTCACAAAATGGCAACTTACGCGGGCTACCACGACAACCATACATGACGCAACTAGATCACGTGATTATGGCGGGGTCTATCCAATCTGGGACGATCGGCTACATGCTATGCTACTGTTGCTGTCTGACGACACTGCGCGACAGAAGTCACGCCTGTCAAGTGATCTATAGACATCTGTAGATATAATTATATTGGCATGGCGGGGTTCGAACCCACGCCGAGAGAGTTTCCTTCGGCACCAACCGCCTAGCGAAACTATACTGAACCACGCACACCACTCGACCACAGACAGACCCACTGTCGGTGGCCGAGTGGTATGCGTGGTTCAGTATAGTTTCACCAGGCGGTTGGTGCCGAAGGAAACTCTCTCGGCGTGGGTTCGAACCCCCCCGCCATGCCAATGTACACAAAACCAGCGTCCTTTCTTAACTCTATGGCATCCGGGAAATTTGAAAAAGACAAGTGTCGCTGATTTCTTCTGAGGTGCAGTTCGTAGAATTAAGTAGAATTAAGTACTTAGGTGCAACTATCTGAAAAAACAACAAAAAACAAAAGAAGATATAATTATACCTCTTTATTATGGATCAACTGAATTTACAGTTTTTCTATTCAATCTGATTCTTATCAAAACATTTATTTGTTATTTAATTATTTTTATGTTGCTTAACCCTTTGAAAACCAGAGGCCGTTTTACGGGCCCGGGGACATGTCACACTTTCATTAAGTAGGATGCATGCTAAGTTAGGGGTGGGGTAGACCAATCAATATTTTCAACGTGCAGCCCTAAGGCTGCACATTGAAAATATTGATTGGTCTATCCCCAAATAATGAATATGGACTCTTCTAATTGCTGCATATGAACTGACATGGAATACACCACCAGCTTTTAAAGGGTTAATCATTTTTATAATGCTTCTGAAAGATAATAAATTACTTACTACTAGTTTATTTGTAGTGAATAAACAGTGTGCATATAATAATTAATCTGCATGAAACACACAGACTTTTGTTTTTTAATGGTTTATGGGTATCACTAGAGGTGTTTTGAAAGTAGGTTATTTGGAGTGAATAAATGTTGTGTGTGAACAATAATTAGTCTGTGTGGAACGCGGCCCTTCAGCAGCACACTCTTCAGCTTGTATAACGATGATCAAGAAGATTTATTTTCAGATTTTGAAAATTCGTGTCGCAAACTCTTGAAAGATGAGGAGGAAAAATATGATAAACAGTTCAGTCTGATCTACGGCAAAAACAAGATATATCCGAAAATTGATAAAGGTGTCGTAAATAGACTCGACCAAGAAGCTCTAATGAAGATGAAAAAATTAACCGAAGTACTCATGATGAATCCACACCTGCACATTAATGAAGAGAGGAAAGTAACTGCTCACATATAAATGAAAGATGTGACTTTTAGTTTATAAAAACTAACTGAAAGCGCTATCTAGAATATATATCACATCAACCCACACGGTTGGTAAAAAGAGTTGTCAAATATGACAAAAGGAAAAAGGCAGTATTAGCCAGAAAAATAAATTCCCAGAGCATATTTCTTTTTAAAGTTTTCTCTATACTGAAAAACACAACCGCATAAAACCTTATAAAGCTTTCTTAATATAATTGTCAGCTAATTCAAAGCGATCTTGGTGATTAATATTATGTATTATGTTTCAATCAAACTGTATTTTGTCTGTATTAACTCCGCAACTGTCGTGTATCCGACCCCCTGATACAGATGTTTGTATCAGGGGGTCGGATACAAGAACTTTCCTTTAGCGTGAGTTGCATTTTTTTTCTTTTTGTTCATCCGTACGAATAAATAGTTCGTTATATATTCGTCCTACATTCTTGACTTATCCCCAATATATTGTAAGATAAAATTCTTATTACCAATATGTGGATGTACAAAATATGTATCCGGGTCTCGCTCTGGGTTCTAAGGGTAGATCACGACTCGTCTTCGACTCGTCGTGATCTGCCCTTAGAATACGGAGCTAGACTGGGGTACATATTTTGTACATCCACATAATGGTAATAATCTCTTTGTGTTAACATCTAGTAAAGGGTTAAAGATACGAACATCTGTTCAACGTTATAAGTATAGATTTTATAAAAGCCGACTTTTCACTTGAACAAAACTTGACTATTTAATCGTCCAGAATATATCATGCAAAGCGCTATTTAGAATATATGACATCAACCCGTGCGGTTGGTTAACCCTTTACCTAACATGAAAAACAGACGACACGTGTAAAACAAATTCTTGAATAACTAATTTTTTTCATTTTTGGTCTCAAGAACATAGGTTATGACCCCTCATTTGAACGCGCTCGACGAGCTCGTTCCAATGAGGGGGTCATAACCTATGTTTTTGAGACAAAAAATGAAAAAATAATGAAAATTAATCGGCGATTTTTGAGAATAGCGTTGGCCTGTTTTGGCCGTTACGTTGGGTAAAGGGTTAAACGAGTTGTCAGATATGACAAAAGGAAATAAAAAGGCAGGATTAGCCTGGAAAAAAATCAGTTCTCAGAGCCTATTTTTTTAAGTTTTCACTATACTGAAACACACAACCGCATTAAACCTTATAAAGCTTTCTTGATATAATTTTCAGCTAATCCAAAGTGCTCTTGAAAATTAATATTATGTATCAACATGTAGTTATGGGTTTACGATATGAACAGCTGCTCAACATTATAAGCCAACAATTCATGAATTAATTTGAATAAAACTTGACTGTTTAATCATATAGAATGTATGATATATGTCAACACAGACGCCGGCTTTTTTTCATGTATTTTGTGTTTTATAATATTCATTCACACATGTGTATTTGAAATCGGTGAGTGGGTATTAGTTCAATGACCTGTTATGAGAACTAAGTGGAGACATTGTCGAATTAAAGTTAAACCTTTATCACATCGCTTTTTGATGATATTGTTTTTCTCTTTCTATATATTAAGATAAAAAAGAAAAAAACATTTTCCTTCAACGCTTTAGAAATCTTTTTTCTCTCTCGCGAGATGGGCAAAACATTTCTAAGAATAATCCGCGACGTCTCCCTTAAAGGTCGAGTTCCCATCTTTAAATTTCGACTCGGCGATGAAACATCAATTGCAGATATAACAAAATCCCAGTTGGGAATCACGTGGGATAAAACCATAATCGTGTGCGAACTCGTCATTCTGGCGGTGTCCAAAAAGTCTCGCATTACAAATTCCAAAGGAAAATTTCAACTTGAAGAGACCTATTTCGGCTTCGTCTGTTCGAGCTCACTTGTGAAGGTGAGAACGAAGGTCGCGCATTACAAATCCCGATGAGGAAATTGCACTGAGTGGTGTGCAGAAAAGGTCATTTTCGCAAATATCACAGGTCAGCGATCTTGACACTTTTGCAGTTTTCTATGCAAACTCACACTGAAAAAAGAACGTCCCCTTCGAGCTCACTTCGAGTTTATTTTTCTTTTTTATCCCCCCCCCCCTCCCCATTGAATTAACCTTAGCCAGCGGAAATACGAGCTCAGGGTGAAAAATGACTAAGTCCGATTTAAGCTGAGCTCGAAAATGTTTCAATGGGAATTCCTATTGTGAGTTCGATTGAATTTTTCCTGAGCTCGAATCCGCAATTCACATCTACTTATAGATATAATTATACCTCTTTATTATGTATCAACTGAATTTACAGTTTTTTTTTCAGTCTGATTCTTATCAAAACATTTCTTTGTTATTTAATTATTTTTATGTTGCTTAACCCTTTGAACACCAGAGGCCTATTTAACCCTTTACCTAACGTGAAAAGCAGACGACACTTGCAAACAAAATTCTTGAACAACTAATTTTTTTCATTTTTTGTCTCAAAAACATAGGTTATGACCCCTCATTGGAACGAGCTCGATGAGCTCGTTCCAATGAGGGGTCATAACCTATGTTTTTGAGACAAAAAATGAAAAAATAATGAAAATTAACTGACGATTTTTGAGAATAGCGCTGGCCGGTTTTGGCCGTTACGTTGGGTAAAGGGTTAAAGGCAAGCGGACATGGTACGTCATACTTTCATTAAGTAGGATGCCTGCTAAGTTAAGGGCGGGGTAGACCAATCAATATTTTCAACGGGCAGCCCGAAGGCTGGACGTTGAAAATATTGATTGGTCTACCCCCAAATAATGAATATGGACTCTTCTAATTTCTGCATATGAACTGACATGGAAGATACCAATAGGGTTCAAAGTGTTAATCTTTTTTATAATGCTTCTGAAAGATAATAAATTACTTACTACTAGTTTATCTGCAGTGAACAAACAGTGTGCAAATAGTAATTAGTCTGTGTGAAACACAGACTTTTGTGTTTTGTATGGTATGGGGGTATCACTAGGGGTGTTTTGAAAGGGGGAAACGCACATATCTCAGGCATGGCATAACCCATGGACCTAGGAGCAACACCAAATGAGTCGACACTCAACGGAGATTCCAAATATGGCTCAAGGTCGCAGAGGTAATCCCAGGGGTCATTGAGAACATTTTTCAGAATTGCTGGAAATTGAATTGTTTAACCCTTAATGCATTTCCCGAAGTTCATAAATGTATTTCACGGTTAACAAGTGGGCAGGGCCAAAAATACTGAAAGTAGGTCATGCTCATATTTCAAGCATGGTATGACGTATGGAGCTCCATGCAACACCAAATGAGTTGAAACTCAGTGAAGGTTCCAAATATGGGCCAAGGACACTGCGGTCATCCGGGGTCATTTTGTGTATTTTTCAGAATTGCTGGAAATCCCCTAATGCACTGACCAATGTCATACATGCATTTTCGTACTCACACATGAGGGGAGAGACACATATTTTGGAAGTGGGTCATGCTCAAGTTTCAAGCATGGTATGGCCAATGGACCTGGGACCAACACCAGATGAGTGAAAAATCAATGGAGGAGGTTCAAAATATAGGTCAACGAAGTCACCCTGGGTTCATTGAAAGAATGTTTCAGAATTGCTGGAAATATAATTTTATGACCACCTAATGTATTTGCTATGGTTCATAAATGTATCTTTATACTAAAAAAGTGGGTGGGGTCAAATATTTTGAAAAGTAGGTCACACTCATATTTCAAGCGTGGTGTGACCTATGAACTCAAAGGAGGTTCAATAAATCGTTCAACGTCACCGAGATCACCCAGGGGTCATTGAATGAATTTTTCAGAATTGCTGGAAGTCACATTTTATAACCCCCTAATGCACTCAGAAAATTCATACATGTATTTCCTCACTCAAAAAAGTGGGCAGAGCTAAACATTTTGAAAGTTGGTGGCATTCTCACCACAAGCATGGTATGACCTATTTTTCTTGTTGTTGTTAAACAATGAATTTTATTTCCATAACTTAAGTGTGGTTTGGTGAACAGGCATGGCATATATAAACGCCGCTCCATACACAAATATGCAATTATATTCAAATAGAACAGATGCTGAGGCACGAGAGAAGCAAAACAAACATTCAAGTGATTAAATCATTGCATATCAGAAAACTTACCATTTTAAAAGCTGTATTGGCTTTTCTGGAATTGAAAGAGGTTAGGTTTTCAGTGGGAAACGACAATACAATGACCATAACAGCAGGGTAAAGGATTCAAGTGTGTTAATATTGAAAGCAGGCGGGGAGGAACAGTGATTAGGTACCAAAGATACACCTGACTTGGGATATCCCTGATCAATGGCCTTTGACGCGTTATAGCATTTTGTTCCAATCGCTTACTAAATCATATCACCAGATGACCAAACACACCACAAAGAAAGCAGGACTGTCGCTATAGTTGTGTGGAATCCGTTATAACAGTTGTCGCTGCAACTTATATTGATAACTTGTAGGTCGAAGTAAAGGTGTTAGGAAGATTTTACAAAACATATCAAAGTAATCGTGTCATGATTCACTGAAAAGTTGTGTTGTAATTATGTACTGTTGAAAAGCCGAGGACGTTTCAGCATTCTGAAGGTCAAGAGAATAAAGGGTTCACCATACAACAAGGTATTAACATTCAATTCAGGACTCCCCAGAGTGTTAAATAGGACACTCCTTTGTGCTGTATATAACTGACAAAACAAAATGTTCCGTTCTTTCATATCCATAGCCACATCGGCACTGTGGAGTTTCTTATCGACATTTATCATATGACTCGTCCGTTTTGTTCACTTTAAAACATTTGATATTTTGTTTTCATATTAATAAGTGATAAATAAAACCTTCCGTCAATTTCATTGGTCAATTTCAAAACTAGATAATTTGATTGGCTGAACAAAATACAACTGGGCCACATTTTCATAATTTGCATAATTAGAGTTGGGAGCTTTCATTGGTCAATTTCAAAACTGGACAATTTGATTGGCAAAACAAAATACAACTGGGTCATATTTGCATAATTTCAGTAGGGAGAATTTTCGTTATCTGTCCTATTTAGGGTGGGTTATATTGTATTAATCTTTTACCTATAAGAAAAACGCCATTCATTTTTTTCTATTTTCACTTTTTGCTTCCAAAACATAGGTTATGACCCCTCATTGGAACGAGCTCGACGAGCTGCTCCTTCCAATGAGGGGTCATAACCTACGTTTTTGAAGCAAAGAATGAAAAATTTTTGTTATACAAGGAAGTTTTTTCCAAGTGCCGTCTGCAACTCAAGTTAGGTGATGGGTTAAAAGGGTCATACTAAGTGGCTAATTTGTGCGCACGTGTGTCATATGATAAATAGAATATGAAATGAGTGTTTTTCTCATATAATATTTATGAAACTCGTCCGAATTTTCCGTTTGGGCTCGCCAAAACGGAGAATTCTTAGACTCGTTTCATAAATATCATATGAGAAAAACACTCATTCCATATCCTCTATATATCATACTTATGCACATTTAGATCACTGCAACTCACTGCAACCTATCCATAATTTGAGGAATTTTCTCTTCCCTGGACTCCAGGCTATAGTATTTTTGAATGATTATGTCCTCTCGTTTTAAGAAACGTTTAAACATTTCAACAGACTCTGAAGCCTTTATATCAGAACCAAGCTCGTTCCAAAGTATATCGTATGGTTGAACGTACAAATGATTAAAAAAAACGATTAGGTCTGCAGAAGAATTACCCAATCTGCTCAGTATTTCTGAGGGAATATGACGATTGTTCGACGACTGTTCGTGGAATCAACCTAGATAGGTAACCCCAAGGAAGTTTATTTCATTTTGTAGAAAATGGTGAGTTTATTTCGCCCCTTTATGTCGTCCTTCTTTTAGTGGGATGAAACCCGTTTCACGGTGCAGAAACTCCATGGCTAGTACCTCGAAGACAATCACAGATTGTACGAAGAGCATCAAGATGTATATTCTCAAGAGTATGCATTTTTTCCACCTGTACGGTTATCCCATATAATATCAGCATAATAAAATAATGGAAGAATAAAATGGATGTACAATCTTATTAACCCTTTACCCAACGAGTTGGCCACATTCGCCCGCATAATATGCAAATTCACCAGTTAAAAAAATATTATTTTTCTAAAAATGTTAACAAAACCATATCATGCGACCCTTCGTTGGAACGAGCTCGTCGAGCTCATCCCAATAAGGGTCACATGATATGGTTCTGTTGAAATTTTTTGAAATTTAAAAAAAAAATGATATTTAAAATAATAAATTTTGATATCGTCTGCGTTGGGTAAAGGGTTAAGGACGCCCGTGATAATCTGTTCTTTAGACTACGGAAACAACTTATCATCGAACTTATCTTACTAATAATTGAGTTTATATTGAGATCTCATGAACAGAATGACCTATAGAACTGGGACCAACATCAAATGAGTCGAAACATCCTGGAAGTTAAAAATATGGGTCCAGCTTACATTGTGAGCCCCGATCTCATCAAGAGCAGTTTTGAGATTTGCTGGAAATGGAATTTTATAACCCCTAATGCATTTCTGAAATTCATACATGTATTTATTCACTACAAAAGCGGGCAGAGTAAATAATATCCATTTCTGATTCCTTTATAGAACACGCTGAATGCTGTGCACAAATGTTATTTCCAGTTTCTTGAACGATTTTATCTGAATCCTGTATGAAAATGTTTAACCCTTTACCCAACGCAGACGATTTCAAAATTTATTATTTTAAATATCATTTTTTAAATTGTTTCAAAACATTTCAACAAAACCATATCATGTGACCCCTCTTTGGAACGAGCTCGACGAGCTCGTTCCAATGAGGGGTCACGTGATATGGTTTTGTTGATATTTTTCGAAAAATAATATTTTTTTAGCTGCTGAATTTGCTTATTACGCGTGCGGATGCGGGCGATTCGTTAGTTAAAGGGTTAAACGCTATTTACGTAAACCTATTTCGGATTTTTAAAGATATTTTACTACAGAAAATAAGTATCCATAAATTCTCTTTACATATAGTTTAATTCTGATGCATTCACTATTTTCCACAGACTCAAATTTACTGGTCACAGTAAATTCTGTTTCTCTCTTTATTTATTTATTATTTTTTTATTGGTGTTTAACGACACTTTCCACAGCCAGGGTCACCTCGTGTCGGACAGTTAGTACCCAGAGAGAACCACTGAGGAATAGCAACCAACTGTCAGACTCCCTAACATACACACAAGCAGGGTTAGCATTGGGTGAAGACAAGTGCACCATCGACGTGCAGTGCTCCTTAGTACACAACGCCACCGTGACCCACGTGAGCAATTGGGATGTAGTGTCTTACCCAAGGACACAACGCGGTTGCCGAAGGTGAGATTCGAACCGAGGACCTCTCGGCTTGTACCAACTGATCCACCGCGCTCCCTTCTGTTTCTCTAGACTTGAAATTATTTTGTGAACGTTAATAATACCGTTTTATTTTTTCAGTATATATTTATATTTCGTATTTGTTGCAACTAAAACACTAAAATAAGTCTTAAAAAATCCCTCTACTCAGGGCTGACAAAAACACTTTTCCACCTCGAGACCACCCACCACCACCTTTTAGCGAGAATTTTTTTCGTTCCTTTTCATGTGGGGGACCCATCCCCCCAACCGAGTTCAACCCTCTAAAATGAATCCTCAACACAAAACAAACTGGTTGTAAGTCATATTACTGGTACGGTTATGCAATTCCACTTCTTCTTACAGCACAAAAAGGGAGATAATTTACAAAAAAATGATTGGAGCAGATTTTGAGCAAAACCAGAAAGCAATAAGAAAAATACTATATGTCTACAATAATGGTACCTAATTGTTCCAAATTATATCGTATAGTGTCTTAGCATGATGGA
Organism: Pictodentalium vernedei; assembly: GCA_031216915.1. Classification (NCBI taxonomy): domain Eukaryota; kingdom Metazoa; phylum Mollusca; class Scaphopoda; order Dentaliida; family Dentaliidae; genus Pictodentalium; species Pictodentalium vernedei. The sequence continues at coordinate 126,739,169 of CM062294.1, read as the reverse complement.
TTATTGAGCTGACATGCTAATTTATATTCACTAATTTGAGTAGATGTGTTGGATGTAGCTCCCTGACACAATGTTTTCAATGTGTTGTTTGGCCACTCATACAATATACAACAAAACCTAGCAATATTAAGGCACCCTTATAACATTTGGAGTCACCATTCGAATCGAACTTAGATTTAATGGGATCTAAGAGGTGAGTTGAGATGGGTGATGGGATAGAAAAAGACAATAACCTGAATGGCATACATGTACACTGTATTGATGCTATCTTTCTAACCCAAGGAAGGACTGACAAACTTGATCATATACCTTGACTTGAACCCTAACCAGATATCAAATTCATCGTGAATCATGGGTTACCGATACGGCTCAACTCTGTGGGCAGACGATGGACCTCTTAAATTTGTAGTGCAGTACCATGCAGTTACCGATGCCGGTATAGTAGACTGGGATCCTTTTTCACTTCCACAACTTGGTCGGCCGCTCTAATGTAGTTCGCGGCAGGTAACAAGCGCATCCACACGCAAATATCTATATCCCGATGAACCAAATTTCACAGGTTTGCTGCATCAGTAGATTGAGACAGCCATGTGAACAGCCAGGTCATCGAAGCAGTACATTAACAACCTGACTATCAGAGGTGGGTCCATTATATTCGGACACCAAGCTGGATTCCATTTTCTTTTATCACAGTTTCAGTACCAAAATTACTGCTTCAACAAATTTCAAATCCGTATTCGTATAAACATATACTGTGAACATGGAGAGCATTAGTCATTGCATAAGTTGCATCTTAGGGATGTAACAGGATGTGAAATTAATATCTCACAATTCGGTTTTCTAACACATTCTCATTTTGTATTGATTCAAAAAAAACTGTTGATAATGCAATGCACAGACATCAGAGAAGTGTAATGTAGAACTGCGTGTATTGAGCAAGCATCGAAAGAGTAAACCTCAAGGAAAAATATGATCTTATTTTCAGGTTTTCACAAGTGTATTTCCTCATTCTTTGTTTTTTTATTAAAAGCGGGGGTATTGTGGTGATCTCTGTCTGTCCGCCAGACCACCGGTCCGTCCTTCCGTCCGTCCGTCCGCCGGTCCGTCCGTCCGTCCGTCCGTCCGTTAGAAAACCGGGGTCTTTAATTCGAAACCTTTAAACTATGATAAGGTGTTCCTGTAGCATCTGTAGATGTCCATAAAGGTTTCGGAATTCTGACTTGGTCCCAAGTGGTTCCAGTGGAACCACTTTTATTGTTAGAAAATTAGTTTCCGGTGGAAGGCTCCTAGGGGTTTCAATTTGAAACGTTGAACGTATGTGCATATATTGTGGTAGGATGTCTAGATGTGCATAAAGGTTTCAGATTTTTTATTTGGCCCCATGTGGTGCCCGTATCACCACTTATGTCGTTGGAGAATCGGTTTCCGGCGAAAAGCACCTAGGGGGTTTAATTCAAAACATTGAAAGTGTGTTCATACGTTCAAGTAGGATACCCAGCTGTGCATAAATGTTTAGGATTTTTAATTCGGCCCCATGTGGAACCCGTAGCGCCACTTTTGTCGTTAGAGAATCAGTTTCTGACGAAAGCTCCTAGTGGTTTAATTCGAAATGCTAAAATGTTGTTCGTATGTTTGGGTATGGTGTCCAGATGTGCATAAAGGTTTCAGAGTTTTGATTCAGACCATGTCGCACCCGTAGCAACTCTTTGGCCATTAGAGAATCAGTTTCCGGCAAAAGGCTCATAAGGGCTTTAAATCTAAACGCTTAAAGCGTGTTCATATGCTCAGGTAGGGTTTCCAGATGTGCATATAGGTTTTGAATTTTTTATTCGACCCCATGTGCCTTTTGTCGTGCCACTTTTGTCGTCAGACAATCGGCTTGCGGCAAAAAGCTCCTCGGGGTTTTAATTTGAAATTATTAAAGTGTATTCATATGTTCGGGTAGGGTCTCTAGATGGGCATAAATGATTCGGCACCAAGTGGCACCCATAGCAACAGATTGTTCACCAGAGAATCAGTTTCCTGCGAAAGGGTCCTAGGGGATTTAATTCAAAACATTGAATGTGTGTTCATATGTTCAGGTAAGGTCTCTAGATGTGCATAAAGGTTTTAGATTTTATTTAATACCTTTTCATTTCTGTCTGTATCAATCATTAACCAAAAATCAAGAAAGCAAATGCGGGGATATACTATAGTGAGCTTTGCATACAAATGACATCATCTAGTGACTGTTTTTTTTTTACATAAATAATTTATTTGATTGAAGATTTGAGTTTTCTTTATGCAACACTGGTTTAGCCCTTTACCCAACATAACGGCAAAAACCGGCAAGCGCTATTCTCAAAAATCGCCATTTAATTTTCATTATTTTTTTCATTTTTTGTCTCAGAAACATAGGTTATGGCCTCTCTTTGGAACGAGTTCGTCGAGCTCGTTCCAATGAGGGGTCACCTATGTTTTTGAGACAAAAAATGAAAAAAAATAGTTATTCAAGAATTTTGTTCGCAAGTGTCGTCTGCTTTTCATGTTAGGTAAAGGATTAAACCTGTTGAAACAGGATAAGGATGGGCAATATCGACCACCAACTGTTTGATGGTCGCCTTCCAATCAAATGTGAGTTACAACAGCTGGTTATCAGTCATGCTACTATGACAGAAATGTACTAATAACACTAAACACCATTAAATCACTTCAGAGTGTATCTAGATCGATTAAAACAGAAACAAATGCATGAATTTGAAAAGTGGAAAAAAGTGACTTTTTCGCTGCGGGACCACCCCTCCCACCCCGGCCGTGTGTAGAGGACATTTTTGAAGACCCCCACCCCCACCCCTAACTCTGAGGTAATACTAAATTAAAATATTGTACTTTAACAGCAACGAGGTGCCATCTGCTAGTGTCCACGCATGCGTTTACCATGTAATGAAAAATCATCATCAGCAAAATTTTAATAAATGAAGCACTGGGTTGTACCTGGTGCTTCTTTAATTAAATTTTTGATGATTATTCCTATAATTAGTGTTTGTAATCCAATTTTATTATGTCTGTGGACATATTGCCCACCACCTGAAAATTGACCAGTCCGTGAAGGCCGTACTGTACGAGAGGTGGTCACTAATAAAAATTAATTGCAGGATGACAGCCTGAAAATTTGTCTCTTACCTCTCTTTCATTGTTAATACCAACCAAGCACACAACTATATTCCGACATTCTGCCTGCTTGTCTGTCCGGAAAAGGCCACCCGCACGCCAGTCCGCACAAAGGCCGATACCCTCACACCCACTGTAAAAAACATCCACATATTTCTCAACACCCTGCGGCCCTTGAACACCACCCACTCCAGACTGCAAGCGAAAACAGGACTAACAAAACAGAAACTTTGAATGTGTGAGCAAAAGGTAAATTGGCATACAAGCCACTATGCTTCACAGATCTGAATAGTAAATGAAAGAGTGGGTGAGCTATAGATATATTTCACACCTGTTAATTCTTTTTCATCTTTCTCGGCAACAATAAGAAACGATGGGTCAACTTCAAACATGAATGGTACTTCATGGTGGTCCAACAGTTCTCCATCCTCTTTCATAATCGAAGCGACCTTTGGCAGGTCGTCCTTTCGAATGTTTCGGATAATTATTCCACTGGCAAGGGAAGAAAATCGTCGTAACATTCTGAACCTGAAATATTTGAACCATGAAGACAATCACCTCCTTTGATTTAAGATCAAGAAGCAGATCCTCAAAATAAATTTAAGGGTAAATTTATAGTCTCAACTGAGAGCGCAGTCCTTTAAGGGTTACACTTGTTTATGTGGCAAGGTTCAGTACTGGACCCAGACCACTAATCTCAATACAAATGGGTTGATAGAATGTCAGCAAACAGCGTCGTCTTTCAACCCCGCCCCAATCCTCTTCTTCACTCTAAAATGAGTTGGGTTGAAAATTAACCCAAACCATCTGGGTTGAGTGAATATGAACCCACTTGTGTTCATATTCACTCAACGCAGTTGATTTAGGTTATTTTTTAACCCAACTGATTTTATAGTGCAATATGGCGTCAAGTCAATCAAATGACAAATCACAGAGTACCAGCTCTATCTTCATCAAACATCATGGTGTTTAACCGGATCGAAAATTTGTTAAACGGGCACTTGTTTTTTTGTCATTCATTAATAACTTATTTATTTGTTCATTTATTGGAGTTTAACGACACGTTTGACAGCCAGGGTATCTCGTGTCGGACAGTTTAACGGCGAAGGAAGCCTGAGTACCCGTAGAGAACCACCGAGCATCTGTCAGACTCACCCACAACCAACGGCGTGCATCTGTCAGACTCCCCAACGTACTAACTCCCCACAAGCAAAGTTAGCATTGGTTGAAGATAAGTGCCCCATCGACTAGCAGTACGTCTTAGTACACAGCGTCGCCGTCGCCGCACGTGGGCAATTGGGATTAAGTGCCTTACTGGAGGACACAACGCTGAGCCACCGCGATCCCCATTAATAAATAAAAAATGTTGTAAATAGTCAATTTGGATAGCCGCGAAAAATGTGCACATCGTCAATATAATTCTTTTTTCACAGACATTAAAGAATACCTTTTTACAGCGATTACGATTGCTGCGCATTGTTTATTTATAGCAACTTGCCTCCCCCTCTCCAGAAAATGGCGGCGGTTGAGACAGCTTTCTCTATGTGACTAACGGGCGTTCTAGTAATCCCGTTGCATAGAGATCAGTGATTGATACCCTTTCTAACTCGATATAATTTAACCCATTCTGGCGCGTAGCCAGGATATCGAAGTTGGGGGGGGGGGGGGGGGGGGGCAAGAGTAATATGTAGAGGGGTTAGTTCAGCGATCTGAACGTAGCCGCTGCCCCCCTACAAAGGGGGTAGCCGCTACGTTCAGATCGCTGAACTACTGTGGGGTGAGCATATACGTAGCGGAGAGATGGGGGCGCGCACAAGAGGGGGACACTACATCGCTGTACGGGGGGGGGGGGGGGGGGTCATTTTCAAATTCGGGACAAACAAACCGCAATTTGCTTGACTCTGATTCCGTTTGTGTTCATAAATTATAAGTTGTGAAAGGCATCAATAATTAGGCTACAGCACGGGGGGAGGGAATGACTGAACTTTGGGAGATGGGGAATGTGCGCACCCCCTTCCCCCCCCTCCCCCCCCCCCCCCCCTCCCGCGCCTACGCCACTGAACCCATTACCGAACGTATCAGCAAAAAACGGACAGCGCTATTCACAAAAGTTGCCATTTAATATTCGTTATTTTTTTCAATATTTTTTGCTTATGACCCCCTCATTGGACAGAACTCGTTGGGCTCGTTCCAGTGAGGTGTCATAAGCTATGTTTTTAACACAAAAAATAATTATTCAGTAATTTTGTTTTCAACTGTCGCCTGCTTTTCATATAAAGGGTTAAAAGCTCTTTGTTCAGTATTAGCCAGGTGTCTTATTTTTTAACCCTTCAACAACGAAAGATTGCTTTCCGTTACAGGATCATGCTACATCTTAATTCTAAAGTAAATGGTTGGTAATTAAATTTGTGTCGCAGACCAATCAATATCAGGGTTGCATGTTCAAAATATTAATTGATCTCAGAGTTATCACTGTCCATCTTCGGACAAAAAGAACCCAGATCACTAAAATGCAATTAATTCCAACTTTTGTCAAATTCAAGTTAATAGTAATAATTGACAAGAGGAACATAATATAAAACTCGGAATTTGGCAGTCATGTAAAATGGCCACAACTTGTCATTTTGTTCCAAAAGTAGCATTTTCTCTAAGCAAGAGTATTCGGGTTTCTGTCACGGGCATAAATTATACAAATTGGCCAACCTGGGTGGGGGTGGCCAGGGGCTACAGTATCCCCCTCTGCCGGGGAAGCTGCATCTTTCAGGGCTTGTCATTGCTCCCCCTTTGTTCTCGGCGAGCACAGGCCCTCCCTCTTAATAAGAATTATCTCGAAAGTTAATTTGGTGGTGTTTATTGACAAGAGGAAGAGGATATTACATTTTGGATTTTGACAGTCAGTACAAAAGTTGTTCCGAAAGAAGCAATTATACTTTTTGAGCAAGCACTTCGAAACGCTGGTTTGGATTAGATTATTTATGGCGCGGAAAACAAGTAGCAGAATATACTTAACACAGTGTTTTTCCTACATAAATTATGAAAACTACCTAGCCGCCTTAGTCTGTGAATTTGTCCATCTGTACAAACCACCCCCACTCCACCTCACCCCACCTCACACAACCAAATCACCAGAATTCATTTAATTCAAGTCCATTTGTTATAAAACCCAATTAGATGATGTATGCTCAGGAAGTGGATGTCTTGAAAAGGAAAAAACCTAACATATAACTTAAGAATTAAGTCATTACTGTTCAAAATCCACGAGCTGATGAAACAAATTGATCACGTGCAAATTCAAATTCAAATTTGCGCGTGATCAATTTGTGTAATCATCTCGTGGATTTCGAACAGTCATGATTCTACTCTTATGTTTATTTCCCTCATAAAACATAATTATTTATTTCTGGACAGGATATCGCGTTGGCTTATCTACTAGACACCACATTGACTAACCATAATTCGGTCAAGTTCTATTCCTGAAAAAGAAACAAATCAACTTAGCTTCTAATCAGTACTGAATGATTAACCGGATAATCGGTTTGAAGCCAGTTAGCTACCTAACCGATTAGAAAAAACCGTCAACCGGTTATCTGAAATATGGATAGTGATTGTCATTCCACGTTTAAAACGTAGTTAATCTGCCGCTTCTCCTTTGTGATAGATTACACATCGAAGCCGCGTTGTATATATTGAGAAATAATCGACTTTGGCGTTCAAGACTTCGTTAATGATCGGCAGTTTCCGTGAGTAATGGGAAATCGCAGAAATTATTCCCTAGTGTGTATACAGACGAACGTTGTCGACTACTCGACAACGTTCGTTTGTATACACACTACACAATAGTTCGAGAATACTGCTTTCCAAGTTCTATAGTTTTGATCCCATATTCGGTAAAAGCGATATTATCCTGTTAAAGCTCTCGGTTAGTCGGTTACGATAATGAGCCAACCGTTTCAGCCCTACTTCTAATACAAAATATTTCCATAAAGTATCAATATAGTACCTAAAATAAGCTCACACTCGAGATGGGGAAACCGTCCATTTATAGATTTAATGCGCGATGTTCACATGTCACATGATCAACCGTACTCACGTGATAAATCACATGATGAACTGGTAGTATTCATGACAAAAAAACATCACCTGAAAATTCACTGACAATACTGTGTTCATTGAAGAAAATTTCAGTTGTAGTCTAAACATATAATAATGCATCCTTCTCATCATTTCCTTTCAGGAAGTTCTGTCACTTCAAGAATTCTTCACTTCCAGAACTTCGGCATCTGCATCAGTATCTCGACACTTTCGAGAAATGGCCTGTCACAGTATTAACCCTGGGGCCCGAATTTCCACTCCATGGTCCAAGAGACATCTTTCTCTATATGACCAACGAGTGTTCTAGTAATCGAGTTGGATTTGGATCAGTGATTAAGAACCTTGCTAATTCTCTAAAACTTAAAAGCTTGTTGTACAGTATTTGCCAGGCGTCTTATTTTTTAACCTCTAATATAATTTAACCCCGAAACACTGATTTCCTTTATTGGATCATGCTACTCTCTAAGTTCTTAAAGTAAATGGTTAGTAATTAAATGTGTGTGACTTACTAATATCAGGGTTTCACTTTCAAAATATTAATTTATATAAGGGTTATAACTGTCCATCTGGGGACAAAAAGCGCCCAAATCACCAAAAATTCCAGTTTTTGTCAAACTCAAGTTAATGGTACTAATTGACAAGAGGAACAGAATATTAAATCTTGGAGTTTGCCAGTCATGTAAAATGGCCACAACCAGCTATTTTGTTTCAAAAATAGACTTTATTCTAAGCATGAGTATTTTGGTTTTCTTCACGTGCATAATTATGCAAATTGGCCAATCGGGCGGGGGTGGGTGGAGATCGGGGGCTACAATCTCCCCACTTCTGTCGAGGAAGCTGCCTTCTTTTTAGATTTTGTCGTGGCTTGAACCCCCCCCCCCCCACCTTTGCGGCGAGGCCCTCCATCTTGATGAGGAGAATTAAGGTTAATATGTTGGTGGCTCCCCCTTTGTTCGTGGCGAGCACAGGCGCTCCATCTTGATGAGGATAATTAAGGTTAATATGTTGGTGTTTATTGACAAGAGGAAGAGGATATTAAATTTTGGATCAAAAATGGCCACCAACGTCCAAGTTGTCCCGAAAGCAGTAATTATTCTTAACCCTTTGAACCCGAGCGGCATCTTTTTCGGTCCAGAAACATGATATGGGTGTCATACATTCATTTAGTAGGATGGTTGCTAAGTTAAAGTGTGTGGTACGTCAATCAATATTTTCAACTTGCAGGCTGCACGTTGAAAATATTAACTGGTCTCTCCTCAAATAATAAATATGGACTCTTCCGATTGTTCCCATTAAACTGACTTGGAAGGTACCATCATGGTTCAGAGGGTTAAGCAAAAACTTCGAAACGGTGATTTGGATTTGGATTATTTATGGCGGGGAAAATAACAAACATAATATACTTAACCCTTTACCAAACGTAATGGCTAAAATCGGTCTGCGCTATTCACAAATATCGCCAATTAATTTTCATTATTTTTTTTCATTTTTTTTTGTCTCAAAAACATAGGTTATGACCCCTCTTGGGAACGAGCTCACCGAGCTTGTTCCAATGAGGGGTCATAACCTATTTTGTTTAGACAAAAAATGAAAAACTTAGTTATTCAAGAATTTTGTTTGCAGGTGTCGTCTGCTTTTCGTGTTAGACAAAGGGTTAACACGGCATTTTTCCTGCATAAACTATGCAAACTTTCCAGCCGCCTTAGTTTGTGAACTTGTCCATCTGTAGAAGTCTCCCCTCGCCTCCACTCCCCACCAAACCCCGCCCCAATCACCCAAATCACCAGAATTAATTTAATTCCAGTCCAGTTGTTATGAAACCTAATAAGATGGTGCCCGTTTTGGAAGAGGATATCTTGAAAAGGAATACACCCCACATATTACACACTAATGCATTCTTCTCATCATTTCGTTCCTGGTAATACTACCTACTGGTTGAAGACGGTACGAAAGAGTCTGATCATTTAGCGTACCTCTATAGAGGAAGTCGTGGTACAGAGCGAAGATGCGTTTGCTGAACAGCTCATTCTAGTGGTAAGTTAGATTATATTACTGTAGCTATAGCTCATTGTAGCTAATTGTAGCGGTAGTCGTATTTGGAGAGGCACGTAGTATCACCAGCAGCAGTGACGGTGGGGATCGCGTACCGGTAGTGGGCTGGTGGAATAAGAAAGACGCAATGGTGATAGAAGCATGAGTATTCGGGTTCCTCTCACGTGCATAAATTATACAAATTTGCCAACCACAGGATTGGGGGAAGGGTGGGGGGGGGGGGGGGGGAGGGGTGTAGTTCACAGGTAGGAATTTGTGATTTTCGACCTTTATCCAAAATAACGTCACTTTTAACTCTATCAACTCGGGTATCAACCACTCGTTTTGACATATAAAATTGTGGTACCTACCTGGAATATTCTCAACGGTTATGGTCGTATTTTCGGGTGATGTTATTCACGTTACCAACACAAAGAGTACGCGAAGTCCGATTTTCGTTAAATTTTAATATGTTGCAGAGCTGAAAAAAATAAAAATAAAATGAAATAGATATGGTTTTTGTGATGTTTTGATGTAACATCATTTTTCGACGCGTTTACGTTACTTTAGGTTTTAACACCCTGTCTCTTTTGTAAACTCTGTTGCGGACTAGCCGTATGGCCCACGGGGGGGGGGGGGGGATTCCTGGCGAGTCCCCATTGCGAGTCCCTATTAGACCCAAAATGATGCAAAACACATGTTCGTGTATTAAATGTTGCAAAAATGACCAGCTGGCGAAATGGATCTGATTAATGGATGGATCTGACGGCATACTGAAATGCTCTCTATGTGGACTGCCAATGGCATTTCTATATACCAGCACTCTATCGTGTATTTGATCGCTCAGATGCAAGGAAACGGGTTTTGTCCGTTCAAAAAATCAAAATTGTCTCCCATTGGGTCTAACTATGAACGGCTCGATGGGTCCTAGCCAATATAAATATGCCATTGAAATGGCCTCTGGATGGACTGTAATTGATCACTCAGATACAGGGAAGCAGCGCTCTTTCAGTTCGAAAAAGCAACATTTTATCCGGGTTCTCTGCCCGCTGGTGCATTTCTCGGAAACTTTTTAGTTTAAACAATATTTATTGAAAAAAGACAAGCTGACTGTATACATGCAAACGAGTGTGAATGGATTTAATGTTTTGTACATAAATTTCAGTGAATACAATTAACACATAACATATCAAACTAACTTGTTGTAGTAGGGAATTCGAAAGAAAGCTGAACGCTGATGTGAACCGTCTCCCAAGTCTGTAAGATGACACAATTTCAGTTAAACAGGTAGAACGGGTGGGTTGGGTGGATATTGTTGAAACACGGACAAAAAATGAAGAAAGTAGAACGAGAGGACGAGTAAAGGAGAAGGATGGCATTTGAAAAGGGACAATTTGAATGCACAAGTCATCAACATTGATTGACAACAGTTTGGGAACTGACTCACTTGGAGATCGCAGCCTAACGCTAGTACGAGAGGAGGATATTCTAATGGACAACGGGGTGGGGTGTGTGTGTGTGTGGGGGGGGGGGGGGGGGGGGGGTGCGAGCACTGTTAGCGTTTTTCATTCTAGCACGGAACACGGTTCCGGAGGACCGCCGCCAGCACCATGCACCACCGGGAAACGAACAATGTCTCGTAAGTGGAAGACGCATTATTCATTTGCATGCAATGTATTGTTCAATAATATACGCAATGTATTGTTCAAAAATATCACTCAGTGGGCGACTGGGCCCAGATACCACCCATTGTAAACTATAAGGTGAGCAGCGGTAGGGTCGCGGTTATTGGAAGCGTTTACTAAGTAGAATAAAGTCCTACACCATTTCAAATACATACAATTTTTCATCACTGGTAAGGAATTCGGAGCCAAATAAGACTGTTATCACATCACATCTGGTGCGAATGGAAATGATTTTATTGTTGACCTGCGTGCCTCTTCAAAGACAGGACAGAACAAAAAGAAGTGTTCGCTTGTCTCGAGTACACCACACTAAAATAGGGGTGATGGCGACAGGTGGTTATTGAATAAATGCGTGTTAAGATTACTGCAACACAACCGCAATCTCCAGTGATAGGTTTGTCCTATTCGTGATTTTGCATGGCCATAAAAAGACGGGGGTCGCAGATTGCCTCTGTTAAGACAACTTGCGAAATTACTCACTGATGAATTTTCTCTGATTGATAACGGTGAGTCGTTCCATTGGCTTGTAGCCTGGTAGAGTGGGTGTTGCAGAAGGGAACTCGGAGATCATTACCTGCTCGGAGACTGAGACATCGGCTGGTGGCAGAGACTGAGAGATTAGCAATATGGGGGCGTCGTATGGTGAAACATTCGGAAGAATTGTTTCAGTTTGTGTTTACGACGTCTTTCCTCAAGGGAGTCCCAGTGGGTTTCATTGTATAACGCGGAAGTCCTAGCACTCATAGTTGCGCCAGTCACTATCCTTGCTGAGGCCAACTGTACTTTTTCCAGGTCGATTGTATTACTCGCCGTGCAATTATCCCAAATGGCACTACCATATTCAAGAAGAGGCCTAATAATGGCAAAGTAAATCTTTTCAGGGACACTGCGGTCAAGAGTAAACTTTTGCTCCTTCAGTAAAGCTATGCGAGACGATGCTTTACCGCAGATATGTTCAATGTGGTCATTCCACGTACATGAACCATTTAAGATAACTTCTAGGTGCTTGTGACTTTTAATTTCCGATATCTGGGTATAACAAAGAAGTAGTGGCGGGTGCACAAGAGGGATAACCTTGCGCGATATGAGCATGCTCTCAGATTTTTTAGGATTGAACTCACCCAAGCACGTTTTGGCCCAATGATCTGTTGTAGCCAGATCCTCCTGGATGATCACAGTTGCTGCTTGGGGTGGATTCTCAGCTATAAGATACAATGATATATCACCAGCAAAGAGCCTAATGCCACTTAAGAGGTTATCTCTTATGTCATTGATATATATGAAAAATAATAAGGGGCCAAATATCGACCCCTGAGGAACTCCAGAGTTTATCCGTCTCCAGGATGAGGTCTCGGATGCAATCGCGACCCCCTGAACCCTGTCGGAGAGGTACGATTTTAAAAATGCAAGTAAATCACCTGACACTCCTATTTGTTCCAGCTTGCGAATGAGACCCACATGCCACACCTTATCGAATGCTTTACTGACGTCACAGAAGACCACTCAAACCTCTTTTCCGTCGTCGAGGGCTCGGCAGAATTCGTTATAGAGGTCAGTTAGTTGAAGTATATATCAATAAGCAAATGGATACCGATTGCCCTTATCTGCTTTTGGTGCGACAAATGTGGGCTGCTAGGTTGAAGGTACCTATCCGAGCTCGATACATTGCGAGGTTACACATTATGTAATATCTGAGTGGTACCACAAACTGAGTGGTCGGATAATGATACTCTTCATGATAGAAGACAGTTTGATTTGTTGTGCATAAAATACATCCAAGTCGGCTTCATATAAAGAGAGAAAATGTAAAGAAAACTGTTAGATGTAAGGCATACTGATGATGGATAACCACAAAAAGCGAAAAACAAGAGAAAGAAAAACGTTTGTACAAGAATTTGTCTTTAATCCACGAAAAGGATGCTTATCTTTGTGGTGGTTTGATGTCAGCGAAGAGTGTGATTAATTTAATGAGATTTAAATAAGACAAATAGGGACATGATTCGATATGGATGAGGCACCGGGTTGGATGCCTGTGTGTGTGTGGGGGGGGGGGGGGAGGCACAAAGCCAGGAAAATATAAGTTTGTATAGCCTAGATCTTGTGATCTAACTACTTGAGGTGCAGTACGTGGAGGTCGGGTCATCAACACAACGTGCCTCTGGGAACTCTTTTAGGCTCAAGCCGCCCCTGTTTGAACTCCCAAATCAATAGATCCGATACAAATGCACCTATAATATTTCACGTACACATAAAGGAATACTTGACGTCTTCCACTGTGCGTTTTTATTCGACTGTTAAAAAATATTCCGTTATACCCGCAGCAGGAAGTTGAAATCATAGGATCTTTTAGTACTCGCGGTTCCCAAAACAAAGCTGAATTTTTTTTATGAAAACCGTAAGTCAGATACGGAAGATATGATCTTAACAACATCGGGGGACACCGCACTATATCCTCAAATTTTGTGGACACTAATACCCCTCAAAAAGTTACAGCTATCGCCACTTTATTACACACCCATTAAACTTTAAACCCTTGTATTTAACGGAATCGCTGCAGTGACATAAAAGTTTCTGTATTCAACTAGTGATGTACAAGCCGGAACTTTTTTCCCAGCACCGTTTATACTAGTTCCTTTCCCGTCGAGTCATTAGTTATGCTTCGAAAAGTTTCCAAATTTCGTTATACAGTTATCGATCGTCTGTCGCGTAGTGTAAAAATGAAAACGTCCAAAGCAAAATAAAGTCGGTTCTCGAAAAATTAGTTAACCAAAAATAAGATAATATTTAAAAAAGAAAACAATCAGTTCCAACCACAACATAAACCCTGTCCCGTGGCTGTCTCGTCTGTAGGTCCCGTCATTTCGGTAAATCTTCGGACATCCGTCGAACTTTTTAAAAAAAAAGTTTCTCCCAGCTGTTTTGCAAATCTGCCCAAATTTGTACTTATATTTTTACTAATAGTAATAGCCACCAAATGGTTAGGTGTGAATGGACACCAGGCGACGGAGAACGGCGTTACGAATTTCAACAAACACGCCCAATAGAAAAGATAACGAATGTAATTTAGACTGGTTCCCAAAAGGTTGTTTTGATTTTTTATCGATCCATTTAATCAGTACAGCTTCAAATAAAACAAACGGACTCTTTACCTTTCGGCTTAAATATCAGAATTAAAATTTGTTTATTTAAACGAATTTTAATGCATGTGATGTGTAATAAACTGCATGGGATGCGAAATATAACTATGCCATTCCAACTCGTTATGTGAAACACCCATCGATTCAAACAAACATCGCGTTCTGTCTGTATATTTCACATACACGTACAGAATACTTGAAGTCGTACATCGCGAATTTTTATTCACATACACCGTACTCCAGAAGTGGAACGGCCGGCGATGGCCGTGGCTGAATGACTTCAGATCCGTTTTACGGTCTCAATCTAGTTTACCACTACTGTTGTGTTGTGGTACCAGGCGGTCTTCGGTAGACAATCCTAATATTCCCCAAGCGCCTTGGGAAATGACTTCAATCCTGATGTTTCTTTGACGCACTTATACTGAAGAATCCGAACTGTTAACTTTTGACTAACATGCTTTGCAGAGATCCGGACCTTCAGTATAAGTGGAATTATCATGGAGGAAAATCACTACATTTGGCACCGCCGACTGTTATGTGGTAAAATCACTAGATTTGGCGTCACAGACAAAAATATTTCGGGATTTCCCTGAATTTACCTGACGAATGATCGAAGTTCATCAATTTTGTTTCAAATGTTCATATTTTTCTCAGTTGTTTCACCGGTTAGAAAGTCATGACAGTCGATGAAATGTTTTTGGATTATTGTAATTTTGACGTAGAAATGTATTTTTCCTTTGATTATATCGGCAACGTCCGGTGTAACAGGAAAGGGAGATTATCGTACTGGAATTCACTCTAATATGCTTACCATGAACTAAATACACACTAATGCTGTTTTCATTATTTGCTGTACACAACGGATATAGTCAGTATTTTTATATGAATATGCCATTATATATATTTCTGTCAAAATTTCGCAACTTTTGACAGACTCAAAATATTGTAAATTTACATTTCATACTCAGTATTTCCAAACCTGCACTTGTTACAAACATTTTTCTGCATAATATTACATGCACAATAGCTTCTGTAACGAAATGCCCTCCATGGAACACGCAGGGTTAATATAATTTCGCTTGGGAGTCTTGGTTCCCTAAGTGTTAAATAAGAGTGGCCAAGTCCTACTTGGTAATAATTCTCTGGCGAATAAACTTTAATAAATATAAAAGCTGATCCCGAGTTCTTGTTAAAGTGGCAGCTATGCTATTAAACTATTCGATAATAACACTATGAAAATCTCTTACAGGCACGGTTATGTAATCGTAGTATTTTATTAATATTCCTATTGAAATTGCATAAGTGCAATTGACCTACAAAGTCTCGGCACATATAGTGCAGAAGCAGAAAACGAGACACGAAAACCAGACATAGTCTGCCCTGCAGAAACCTCACCAAAGTGTTTCGACAGAATTTAATATTATAATTGACAGAATTTACTAGTATAAACCTGACCTGCAATAACCTCATCAGAATGCTGTTGGCAGAATTTAGTATTGTATACTGACCCGGCCTAACCTCAACACACCCAGAATAGCTTTCAGCTCTGGGAATTGTGCAAGATAGCACGTTCGATTGACGTGACTCCCTAAATACCAACCAACAGCCTGCCAGCGTCATTTTGGTACGGGAATTCATACTGATAGCACAGGATGCCCCCACTATCCCAGAATGGAAGCGAGGGGTTAAGAAACACCTCTCCGCCATCTTGGGGTATAGGTGGCGTTTTGTGGCGTCATGTGGCGTCATGTGGCGTTAACTCTCAACTTAGCCTCTGGTGTACGTGACGGAAAAGCACGTACCAAACTGAATATAAACCGGCGGAAAGACCCGAGTCTTTACTTCTCTCTGGGCTTTCAACACGCATAGAAGTCACTCTCCTATTTTCGTGGAAGAACGCTGCCAGGCCAGACAACAGTTCCAGACACAGGACGCGATGAGAGAGATGCGATAGTTTCGACTTAGTCTCATTTCGTATCTGATATTTTACTATTTTACCAGAGAGAGAATTGTAGTACAGTTTAAATTGTAGGAATTTTACTTAGGGTTTTATTAAAAGTGTAGAAAACTGTAAGTACATTTTATGTGTTTTGAATTCACCCTTTCGCTGCGGCTGCAGTACTTCAAGAACTTTTACAGACTCCACAGAAGCTGGGTGCCTTCTTGATTGAACACTTTGAATTGTCCTGTGGCCATTTGCCACGATTGAAGTCCTAACCCAAATCCACTAGACGATCATTTTTCCGGGGTACTTAACCCTGCTTCGCCACACTTCACTCTAAAAGCAGTTGGGTTAAAAATTAACCCAAATCGACTGGGTTGAGTAAATGTGAACCCAATTGGGTTCATATTCACTCAACCCAGTCGATTTGGGTTAATTTTTAACCCAACTGATTTTAGAGTGTTATAATTCAATTTCTGCACAGCAGGTTATTGTTTAACTTGCCATTGTTAATAAACTGTCTGTGTAGCCTGAGTTCTGCTCATTTTCACTATTTTTGTTTGGCTGGCAGTAACATTGCCCCATTGTAGATTAAAATACGGCTATTGCCAAAACACAATTATACATTTCCTGAAAATTACACTTCCTTATATTTTCTGTTTAAACACTTTTTAAATATGGGTTGAATCAATATAAATATTCAGACTGCAGATTTAGTGGAATTCCAGAAACTGAAACCTATTCAGGACAGACCTACACAGAAATTAGTAAAATGCAGAAAACGAAAGGGATTTCTGGAATTAGACGATAGACTGGAGAAAACCAGGTTAACATAATTCTTGTGACTTGTCGGTCGTTTTGACAGAAGGCTGCATAACCATGAGATTACCGACTGCACATGCAGTATCTTCAGCCGAAACATGTACCCAAACACCAGATTTAGCAGAAGATAGAGCTGAGAGATATGATCACTGCTATCAAGACTTAGTGGTATAGCTTCTCCGGGAGGATGTAAAGTTGCAGACCCTGGCTGGAAGATGTAGATACACAGAATAAATACACATGTGCGTGAATGGGTTAATCGGTATGGCACGAGCGCCAGCGCGATGAAGGATAAAACAAGAGGCCGCACCCATTCACACGCATGTGTCCTTCTGTGTTTATTACAGGCCTTCAAACCTGTAAAAAAACCAATTATTAGAAGGGCCCTCAGCAATTCATTTGACAACCATAAACAAAAAAACCCATTTTATCGCCAATCAACTTTGCGAGGGGAACCCGTGTTACTATTTCGTCCCCTGAGTTCCAATGTGTTCTATGTGCTTACTGTCACAAGAACACATTGCAACTCAGAGGACGATTTTCAGCTATCGCTAGCGATTCAAATTGTAATTGTGCTGCACGTGAAATTTCGCTTCAATTTAAAAATAGTTCGTCAACGATTCCGTTCCACGCATATGTGCGGAGCAGATTTTCTATTTCCGCATGTTTTATTTATTGTTGCTTTAGATGGAGATTCCACAGACCAGGCGTGTAATAAAAAAGATTTACTGGATGGCTGTCGAGGACACGGACGGAAAATTGGATACGTTTCTGTGTGAACATTATATTCGCAAAATCAGCATCTGCACGAAATACACGAAATGCAGAAGCAGTCGGAGCAAAAATATGAAAAACTAGAAACAAAAAATGCTGGACATACACAGAACGACACGCGTGTGTGAATTGGTTAAACGATATGGCACGAGTGCCAGCGCGGAAGGATAGAACGAGAGGCCACAGGCCTCGAGTTTTATTCTTCCGCGATGGCACAAGTGCCATATCGATTAACCCATTCACACACGCGTGTCGTTTTGTGTTTATTACACGCCTTCGCGTGCGTCTATAAAACAATTATTAGAAGGACGCGCAACAATTCATTTGATAATTATCACCAAAGAGAACACCTTTTGTCGCCAACCAAACTTGCGAGGGGGAACCTGTGTTACTCTTTCGTCCTCTGAGTTCCAATGTGTTCTATGTGCCTACTGGCACATAGAACACATTGGAACTCAGGTGACGACTTTTAGCTATCGATAGGAATTAGAATTGTAATTGCGGTACACGAGTTGTAGACAATTCCAGTGAAATTTCGCTTCTTTATAAAAATAGTCCGTCAACGATTTCCGCTCCATACATGTGCGGAACAGATTTTTACTTTCCGCACGATTTGGTGTTGCTGTAGATGGGGATTTGAAAGAACGGGCGTGTAATAAAGGATATTCTATCTGAAGTAAACTGAGCTGAGTGAGAAACTGCCACTTGATGACAGAAGACTGAAGCCACATTCATATCAAACATCTGTCTTCGAAATGCTAAATGTCAAACGGAAGCCACCAAAGATTCACCAAATCAAAATACAGACGGCGATGAGTTGTCCGAGTACAAATTGAAAGGTTATACAGGGGTATTTAAAGTAAGCAATATGATCGATATTCTGAACTTGGACGAAAACGAGATAATCAAAGGGGAATTTGAAAAAAAATTGCGTGGTCTCTTTGAAGCTGTTAAATCCTTGATGCTACAATATGAACTTCAGAGTTCTAAAACAAGAGTAGAGTCGTCCATAGAATAAGAAACTGTTCAGTGCAGAACTGAAAATGATGTTCCCTGTTCGACTCGTTTCTCCGACATGGCATGTTACACTCCTGACAACACAGGGAATGTGACAATCTTTTTGCTGACCAAGAGTTGGTCTCGTTGCCAAAATTAGGCAGATCGCCGAAGATACGTCTCTCCCAGTGGAGGAAAGAATCTTTGGAGCAACAAGCTCCTTCACTGCATATCAGTTTGGGTAATGACAGAGCGATCAAATCAATCACCAAAAATAACTTCCCGAAACTGTTGAAAATGAGTATGTAACTTCAACTACTGAACAGATTTCGTCATCTGTGGATCAGTTTTACCACAGATTACTGTTCAACATTTCCGACAGTTCCGATTTCTTACATGTAAATAATGCCTCTAGTGTACGGCGTAATAAGGATGACACCCAACAAACTCCAGGGCTTTATATTGGGAGAAAAGTGCAGGAAAAAAAGAAAAGACGACAACGAACCAAAATAAACGAACAGTCAGATATGAGAGGCAGACTGGCATATCATTCCATAAAATTCTCAAATGAACATCTAAAAAGGGCCGACATGCACAGAAAACTGAGGTAAGCAACCAATTTCTTGGCATCCAATCCAGCAATGTGAAACGGTTTATATCAACAGTCATCATCACAGTCTCCGGGCAATATACGCAATGATGATGCTTGGTCTATTCCTGGGGCTAAGATCCAGCCAATCAAGCAGTTACCACGAGCAAACTGTGTACAGCCATATGCAAGACAATTTCCAGTTTTAGGAAATCTATATACCTTTAACCAACCGAATCCACCCACGTATACTTTTGGCAATGGCTCCGAGTTTATGAATGGTTGAGTGCATTTGGTACCTGCATTAGTTCCGACGTCTGTATTTAGACCACAACTTCAACTGACACCAAGTTCATCTCCATTGCTCTGTCAAATAAACGGCACAGTATACTTTTCCATGACACTTTTGCTGCAAAATTGAACGGCGCTTATCATTGCACAGTGTTGTGAATCAGAATGTACATAAGCTGCACAATCTACCGAGAAAATATTTTTTTATGAATTGGACATTTGTGCATATTTAAATCATTGTTAACTGGGGTTAAGAGCTTTAGGTTAACTGTGGTTTTAATCATTGATGTTGATTTTTCATCAGTCAAAATTGGAGTTTATAGCTTTAGATTTTCACTGATTTCCTATGGAGAAGATTTTCCTTCAAGAAAACTACAGTGTACAACGTACAACATAACTTAGTTCGTTATTCATTTAGATATGTATGAATATTTATTTAAAAAAATGAAAGATTGAGCGGCTGGTTTTATCAATAGCTCTTTTAAAAGTAGAAAACTTTGAAATGTTACTAAACCTTTGTTACTAAAAACGTTGTTGAATGTGTGAAATGTAATAATGCCTGATTATTACGTCAGTTACTTGTGTGATAGTGTTCCAGCATCTGGGCTTAATGAGTCCCTTCTTTTATCTGTATATGTTACACGTTACAATACTAGTTTTGTTTATGTTTTCACATGCAATATTATTATTTATTTATTTATTTATGTTTAAGGTCACATATTTATGCACAATGGCTAATCATGACCGTGACAGTTTTACGGGTGGAGGAAGCCGGAGTACCCGGAGAGAACCACCGAGCAACGACGAGCAGCTGCCAGCTCCCCAACATCGTAACTCGCGTTAGATTGGTTGGAGACATGCGCACCATCGACGTGCAGTACGCCATAGTACACGGCGTCATCGTGCCCCCACGCGGGCAATGGAGATGAAGTGTCTTGCCCAAGGACACAACGCGGTTGCCGCAGGTGGGATTCGAACCGAGGACCTCTCGGCTTGCAGCCTGCACCTCTACCTACTGAGCCACCGCGCTCCCCTTCACATGCAATACTGCAAATATTTTATCACAGCTACCCTTATCCCAAGGATATCTCTGCAGTTCAATTTTGATTTTTTTTGCATAGGGGTGCATAAAATTAGAGTGATATGAACGAGCACATTGCATAAGATGCAATAACGATTTTGGGGCGTATTTAGAACAGTCTTCACATTCGTGAACTTTTGCAAATTGAAGGTTATCGTTGATGAATGGGGATCAGAGAGCTATAATCGAATGGAAACTATTTCAACATGCTAGTAACTCCGAATTTGCAACAACGAGTACAAACGTCTCGAGTGTAATTGTCAAAATATAAAAATGTAAACAGAATTTTATGTCCCTTAACAATTTTAATTATTCGGTCAAAACGTTCTAGACACATGCCCTAACCCTTTGAACTTTGGTGGTATCTTCCATGCCAGTTCAATGGCAGCAATTTTTTTTTTTATTATTTGGGTTTAACGACACATTAACAGCCAGGGTCATATCATGTCGGTGACAGTTTTACGGGTGGAGGAAGCCGGAGTACCCGGAGAGAACCACAGAGCAACGGCGAGCAACTGTCAGCTCCCCAACATCGTAACTCCGCACTGCAGCACAGACAGGGTTAGATTGGTTGAAGACATATGCACCATCAACGTGCAGTACGCCTTAGTACACAGCGTCATCGTCCCCCCATGTAAGCAAGCTGGGTGAAGTGTCTTGCCCAAGGACACAACGCGGTTGCCGCAGGTGGGATTCGAACCGAGGACCTCTCGGCTTGCACCTCTACCTACTGAGCCACCGCGCCCCCATGGCAGCAATTAGAAGAGTCCATATTCATTATTGGGGTAGAGCAATCAATATTTTCAATGTGCAGCCTCGGGGCTGCACGCTGAAAATATTGTTCGGTCTGCCCCACACATTTACTGAACAGCCATCCTATTTAAGGAAGTTTTTGACGTATCATGTTCCTGGCCGAAAAAGCGGCCGCTTGTGTTCAAAAAGTGAAACATCAACATTTAGAAATAGAAAAATAACACCATTGTGTCCAGTGTTCACATTTTTCAGAGTTAGCAAAATGTATACAATTTGTAATGACCTTTTTCAAACATGATATTCTGCTTTTAGTTGTGTTGTCGGAGGTACTCTTCCAATATTTCCAACAGTGGGGTTTGGCGATTATAGCTTTGGATCATCACTGACCTTATACCCTGTGGCAATGTCAGAGTAAAAATGTATCTTATTAAATGCAAATATCAGTGGCGATTGGATCATCACTGATTTCTTTGCCAAAAATGATTTTGGTACATCGCAAATTTTATTCTACCATATATTGGGCACACATACTGGTTTTAGATTACGTTTGGCCACTTTACTGCTATTTCTTTTTAATTCTCATTTGTTATTCTACAGGACGCCGAGGAAAGTGGTAATAGACAGTTTAGAGAAGACAACCCTAATGTTCCCCAAGCGCCTCGGAACTTCAGTCCCGTTGTTTATTTGGTGCACTTGTGCCGAAGAATGTGAAACTGTTAACATCGTAACTCGATACTGTTTATTAACCTGCTTTGCAGAGACCTGGACCTTCAGTGTTATTAGTTTAAAGAATATTTATTTCCAAACAAACAGGAATAGTGTAATGGCGGCAGGCGAGTAAGGACGTGTTTTGGTGTGCTCCGGGAGTTCTCATTTTTTCTAATCAGAATGATATTTTAAGTTGTTAAAACAACAAGGATCCAACTGAACTTTAACACTCAAAATGGACTTTAGTTCTTAATAATTATTTTTGTGAGTAACTGTCTAAAAAGAGCTATAAAGTGTAAAATTTGTCTGGTTATACAACGAAACTTGGTGAGTTCGGACGATTTGCTGGTTGCTGTTTCAGTGTTTAACGGGTTTGATCTGAGTTAGAACTGAGAATTGTTCACTACTTTATTCACCACGACATTGTAACAATAACCCATACAATTAGGATGGAAACTGGTGGAGGAAGAGACAATGAAAAAACAAATGATAGGTCATTGTTTGTATCACAGGAAAGGAAAAGAACAGCTGACGTGATATCACCATTGGAGCCGAGAGTAATCAAGAGGCGTGACGATGACCAATTTTCTTCAGTTGATTTACAGTATGAGTGTGATACGGACATCGATTCGGTCAATGATACATTATCAGATGCCGATAATTCGAGGAGATATTCTGCCATTTATAGTGTAGAAGAAGTTGTAAGACAAACTTGTAAGCCAGAAATCCTTCCTGGATGACATTGCTGATCAAATGACGACACATCAGGACAAAGCTTTGGACGACAAAATGGATAATTTATTCACACGCTTCAAGGGTGAGATGGAGGCGCAATTTACAGTTTTTTTCAGTAAACATTATACCAAATGCAATCGAGACCAAACTAGAGTCGTTTTTAAATTTACACATTAAACCATTAAAAGAAGACATAGTGGCTCTTATCGCAGAGAATGATCATCTGCAAAAAGTCAGTCATGAACGGAAAAACAAGCTCAAATCGACAGATGCTAGAATCAATTCATTGGAGGGCAGACTTGAGGAACGGGAGCAATACAGTCGACGTAACTGTCTCGGTTTCCATAACATTCCAATGGACTCAACCGACACCTCTCAAAGCAACGCTAAGACCGATGAAATAGTCACCAACATATGCCAAACAAAGTTAAATGTTTCAATCAACAAGAAGGATATTAGTTGTTCACATGTGCTGGGGAAAGTCAAAACTTCTACCAATTCCCAGAGAAGAACATGTAGTGTTATTTGTAGATTTGTTTCCTACCGTCAGCGACAAGCGGTCTTTTCAGCAAAGCGAGCCCTTAAGAACAATTCCGACAAACTATTCATCACAGTATCTTGATTAAATACAGTACGGCCGCCGTGGATTGGTCACTTTCCACGCGTGGGCAATATTTCCACGGACTCAATAATATTAGACTCCAAACACTAATTAGAGGAAAAATCAATAAAAGTTTAATTAATGAAGCAACTGGTGCAACCCGGTCCTTCATTAATTAAAATGTTGCTGATGCTGACTTTTATTACCTGGTAAAAGGATGCGTGGACATCACTGTCCACGCGTGGATTGCGACTAGTCCACGGCGATTGTGCTACAGGTTACACAGAACAAACCTTTCTGTAAACTATACAATGCTTCAGCGATGGTAATAACATTGCGACATTATGCTCCTCTTTTGATATCTCCCCGTCTTCAAACCATAAACTTTGACTTAAACTATTCAGTGTATGCTAAGGTTGTATCGATGGTATCATGTGACCGAGCTTATTAAAAATGGGACATTTGATCTCCCGATATTATCTCTTTAACTCCCAGCACTCTTATAATACAAAGGAATCTTCTGGGCTGTGAGTATTTTGCCCCTGTATGACTTGTAATTTGACCATCTATATCAAGTGTGAATTAAGCTCTGTCGAATAAGCTATAATTGCTTGAGCTCCGAGTTGTACAACTGGGAGAATTTCACCACAAAAAAAGTCCTCAGACGTCGCATCTGTTTACAGAGAGTTAAGTATTTATTGATAGTTTGTCGATATTCATAAGGCTGTATGCCGGTTCTATTAAAGCAAAAAGATTAAAACGTCTCTCCTGCCACGACCAAACCTCTCCTCAATGAACGAAACTCGTAAATCTTGTTCATTTAGTTTCTTTTTTTTTTATCTCTATCAGCAAAAGCCAAAGATCTTACAACAGAAGAGAGAGGGCCATGGAAGGGAACACTAATTATTTCTCTCAGTTATTTAAATGGACTGTCGCTGCTTTTGGAAACCATAAACTGGAATAGCAAAGGGTCACTGAACTGACTCAACACAATGTATTATCGGCTTATTACTTTTTGGGGGGGACGAAGGGCAAAATTCAAATTGGCAGTGATAAAATATAGCGCACTCAACCCACTTTCTTTCTAAATACTGAATGCATAAATGCATGCGAAGGCATGCATTGATGATGTGGATGGAATATTAGTCAACCCGGATTATACTACACACCCGGTCTTGGTATTTTATTTGTGAATAAATAAAAAAAAAAACACACGTAGTAGTTGAGACACATTTTCCTTTTTTTTAGTTAACGCGTATCGTGTCGGTACTTCACATTGGCCATGCCGATCCTCCAACTGCCCAAATGTGGTACTACAGTGATCCATTTGTTTGACCGACTGTGTGTTCTAGTATCAAATCTAGTATTATAACCCTTTACCCAACGCAGACGATATCAAAATCTTAAATCTTAAAATTTTAAATACCATTTGTTCAAATTTTTCAAAAAATTTCATCAAAACCATATCATGTGACCCCTCGTTGGAACGAGCTCGTTCCAACGAGGGGTCACATGATATGGTTTTGTTGAAATTTTTTTGAAAAACAATATTTTTTCAACTGCTGAATTTGTATATTACGCGGGCGGATGCGGTCGATTCGTTGGGTAAAGGGTTAAGATAGCAGTTTACATGATTACTAGCAAAAGGGAATCGATATGTCAGACTCCAATCTCGACTGGAAATTATTGGGGAATGCCACACTAAAGAGTTACGCCCCTGGCTTTGATAAGGGAAAGGATACGAGCAATGATAGATAATACTTCACTGAGGAATTTTCTCATGCCTCTCATCTTAGATAAAATGGTTTATATAACCACAGACAGTAGACCAACGGGGCTATCAGTAGATCTATTGGTCTACTGTACTACCTTATCACTCCCACACGAGAAGCCCGACATGGCCTGACCCGAACAACGTAATATCAGATTGCACAGTGGACAACAGCAGCAGCCAACGTCTCTATGGCGTCACGAACGCATAATAACATCACATCATTGGCAACGTCAACTGTTTCGCGGGGATGTGGGGGGGGGGGGGGGGGGGAGGGGGGTGGAACTTTCAAGAAAACTCACCTTTTCCATCAATCTTCCATCACATACCCTTAGTAATACCCAGAGTCATGTGTATATATATACTACTCAAAGTTTGCTCAGTACCAAATATTTGACAGATCATTGTGAAATTTGCTTGTGACATATTTGCGATATTTTGGGTGGATATGATTGAGGAATGTATTGAGATGGTCCCCAGTGTTTTACATTATCTCTCTTGACAGGCAGACGTTTCGTGACAGTCATAGGAAGCATGTACCCTTTGATTTTCATGATGTTTTCGTGTACTGTCTGTATGTACATGACATGTGTAGGGTATTCAATCTTCATTTCAACACAAACCCTTGTGATTTAATGATTGAATATGGTAAATGCAAATGTAAGAAGTCATTTGTCTGAAGCAGAAATGTGACGGGCTGTAGGAATGATGGAGCAAGGGGCTACCCATCGTCAGGTTGGTGAAACCCTTGGTGTGCATCATACGGTACGGTGATCACCAGAGCCTGGGCAAGATTTCAGTAGTATGGCACACCAGTAAGACGGCATGGTGGTGGCAGAGACAGGGCAACATCTGCAGCTGAAGACCGGTTTTTGATCATTCAGGCCCGTAGGAACCGCTTTGCCACAGCAACCCAGCTTCGCAGTGACCTTCAGAATGCATCCGGGGTAAATTCGACACACACTATCCGGGCAAGGTTGCACGAAGGTGGTCTCCGATAGAGAAGACCATGTATTCGCACTCCGCTGTCCCAGAACCACTACCAGACACATTATGAATGGGCCATGGACCACGTTGGGTGGACGAGAGAAGATTGGCGACCTGTCCTTTTTACAGATGACTCAAGGTACTGCCTAGACCACACAGATAGGCGTTCTAGGGTATGGAGAAGACCAGGAGAGCGATTCCATGCAGCCAACATTGCTGAGCATGACCGCTGTGATGGGGGTCAATCATGGTCTGGGGCGGCATCAGCTGGGATGGACGTACAGAGCTCTGTGTCCTTGAACGTGGTACATTGACTACACAGCGGTATATTGATGAGATCCTGGAGTCCACGTCAGATTGTATGCAGGCGCAGTGGGTGATAGATGCATTCTGATGGACGATAATACCCGTCCTCATGTTGCCCATGCTGTCGGGGAGTATGGACTGGCCAGCAAGATCCCCTGACCTCAATCTAATCGAACATGTCTGCAATGAGTTGCAGCTTGCAATTTCAGCCCGTCTGGTCCAGCCAAGAAGTGTTCAGGAGCTTGGTGTCGTGCTGGGCCAAGAATGGAACAACATCCCACAAAGGACCACCGGGAACCTGATTGGGAGCATGATAATGCGTTGTCAAGCTGCAATTAATAGTAATGGGTCTCATACTCGATATTGAACCCATACCAGTTCGCTCCGTCAACTTTTTGGTAAATTGAAAAATTTCCTCTTTACCAATAATATCCATTTTCAATGGTTATTGTATTCAAAATCGAAAAAATAATGTCAAACACAAATAAAATCTTAATTTCTGTACTTAAATCATTAAATATATAATTAAATAAAAAATATTTACACTTTTCGTTACAATATTTCAACTAAAATGTAAAAGAGGTATCTGGATATACTTGGTGCTTAGCAAACTTTGAGTAGTGTATATCACTCTACATGTACTTACATACTATATATGCAGTATGTGTACCACCTGCTGGATGCTGTTCTGAATCGATGTTTTAAACCAGAAAACGTTGTACTGGCAAAGCTCCGTGTTATGGGGGTAAAAAAACTCCGGCTGTACTACTACAAAGGTGCGCAATTCTTTTCAGAGAATCGAAAGTACCGCTCTTAGACAATGAAGGGAAAGCTTATAGTTTTGATGTTCCATCACAATAATAATCTAATAACCAAATTGATACTTTGATCATTCGATATTCAGAAGGAGTTTATCCATTTGGTTTTCTTCAATGATCATGGACGAATCCATGTTGGGGTTCCCAGCATGCCAGCCCCCCCCCCCCCCCCCCTACACACACACACACACACACATACCCCACACACTTCTTTCCAACTGAAGGTTTTTTCACAAGCACTAAAACCAGAGAACACTGCATTATCCACGACCACAACACGCGAATATACTCGATTTGAGGTCCCAATATAACAACAATATATTAACTTTATTTGATACTTGTCCCATAATTTTATTTGTGTTCGGTTATGTTCGGTGTTTAGCAGCACCCCACCACATGTGCAGTGTAGCGAAACTCGACCCACCCCGCCCTGCTCTCACTTTGTGTCGAGTCTCTCGGCCCCGAACTCACTTACATGAAGTGAGTTCCGGCCGAGAGCCACGCCACAAAGCCAAACAAGGTCTAGCCATAGCACAGATTTGTTGTCGAGGGGTTAGTTACAAGTTCGCAATTTCAAACCGAAAATTAGTTAGCGTAATCAATCACCTAGAACCTCTACAAAATTATTCCAGACTACCCTGGCACCCGTGCTGTGCCGCTGTTCTCGGGCCGGGCTCACTTACAATAAGTGAGCCCTTACCGAGAACCTCGCCACAACAGTCAACCAAGGAACAAACATCTTCCTATGATTCCAATCCACCCTTAAACCGTGTTTTGTGTTAAGATATATGTTAGGACTAGGACTCTGAAACAGAATAGGAATTAAAAATACAAAAAAAAAAACAATTCCACTAAATTATTAGCAAATTTATTCACAAATCCCCAAATCGTCTCTACCCTCCCACAATTCAGCAGTACATTCAGATTTACTTTCAAGTTGTACAGACCAACTCATTTCATTCACCCTTCAAGGTGAGATCATAATTCCTCATAAAATAGTTACGTCCCCTACTAAAGAGGGGGAAAAACCCTACAATCTGGCACTTATGCCGCCTTAAAATATGCACACCAGACTACATGACTACTACCCTTAACTAAAGAAGGGGAGTCCAAGATACGGCAATACCAAATATTTACTTTCACATGTCACCCAGCAGAAGGGTTACTTCATTATTTGTGACCCACCTACCCTCCTAAATATTGCTAAATATTCACTGAGGGTAGCGTTATCTCAGTATTCACGTCTGTACATTCAAGCTAATGCCATAAAAGGAGAGGGGGGGGGGGGGGTACAATCCATCGGGCCACCGAAACTCGCCCCAAGCCGAAAGATCACGATTAGGCCATAGCATCCTATCGCAACAGCAATAAGATGCCCTGGATCAATCGTGAATAATCCTAGAACCAATTTAATATAGCCTTTTATAACATATTTCGGCCTACGGCGAGGATCGGTAAATTACATAAAATATGACCGGCCCCGGCAGGGTACAACTACGGAGAAATAAATATTCGACTCACCTATAGGAAGCTCCACACGGTTCTGATCCACTAGACTCGGATTCAGAATAATATAATATTGCAGACGCAATTATTTCGTGCGAAGTCAACACCGCCGAGCACGAGAAACTACATGTCTCTCACAATAGTTGTCAATGAAGTAAGAACCACTGATCCATAAGGCTATCAGTTAATGATCAATGTAACAATTTAAGGCCACCTCAGAGTATTTTAGCACTTTCAATACTGAAGCGGGCAAACACACACTCGATATGTACACACAGACCCATACCTACATATATATATAATATACATACATAGATATAGGCCACTGTGCACACACCGTGTGTGTGTCCCTTATTGTACAATTCCACTTTTTCTTACACCACCCCCACCCCGAGATTCAACGTCCCTGTTGAAAAAGATAGGAGAGGAAAAAGGAAAAGGGGAAAGATATATACACCCCTCCGCAAACAAAGGTAGTAGATTTTGTCATACTGGCCATTTAAAAAAAAATAGCCAGATAATTGCTAGTTGAATTGAAATAGTTGTTGGCTGAATAAAAGTAGTCGCTGGTTCCTCATAAAACACATAAATTTTTCTTCATAATTTCTATGTATTTTCGTTTTAAAAAAATTAATAAATCACTATTTAAATAATTCACCTTAAATCCATCCAACTGGGGTTCCGTTTAGGAAATCAGTCATAGCTTTAGGCCGAAATGAGTCCCCGACCAGCACTGACCCACGTACAGGGTCTGCACTGCCTGAAGCCGACGAGGTCATGCAACAGGAGATGTAAGCGTCAGATTGAGCTCATTCAAGCATAAAACGATGACAATATTTATAATGGTCCCATCTAGAACCCAGTTTAGTTCAAGGTTATCTTTCCAAAACAAAGGAATATTAAATCTTTTCTATTACAACTGAAAGTTCTCAAGGAACTCATCTCACTTTCTGGATGTAATGACCTTTATCAGGCACATACAATTCTTTTTATGTCATTTATTCTAAAGCATTCAGCTTTCACACAATTTCCCCGGGAAATTGGTAAGATTATTTGTAGAACCTTTATTCAACGGAGCACTGCTCCTCCAAGACCAAAGCAAGGTATTTTAGGTATTGACATTGACCCAGGTTATTCAAATGCACACCATCTCGTGCAAAATGTAAACGTGACACCTTAAATAAGGCTTTATAAAATACATTAGACCTTCTAAGTGTTTCGTAAAACTGGGTGACAGCCACCCTACGGAGTTCGTACACAATACCAGACACTCTGGTCTTCACACGAGGAAACAGTCCTAGAATGATAATTTTTTTAACGCCTTGGCGTAACAAATTCTCTAAAAGTCTTTCGACAGAAAGTTTAAAATGTGAAAAACAAAAAGTATCACAGTCAATGTCATTTTCGCCAACCTGCACAAGTACGGTCTCTGCACTCTCCACACAAATCCATTCAAGTTGTTGGATAATTGCACCAGGAACACCATATGCTTCCAGCGAACTCAGACGTCCAGGTATTTCCCCTGACCATGCTGCAAGTCTTCTTATAAAGGAATGGCCCATTATTAAAGCCATAATGCTACAAGAAGAAAATTTACAAACAGAACAGTATCTTTGTTCATACAATAATTCTACATAGATAAGATGAGGACCCAGCAACTAAAAAGGACAACCATTTCAATATTTCCCGAAAGATAATTTCTCCAACCAAGCTGACCCGTCAATTGATTTATTTTCTACCACGGACACATCTCTCGCGAAATCCAATTATACTTGGCACCGGTGCCTTAACTTCCATAACTCTTATATTCCGAATCATACCCTAACATATAACTCTCACTGCCCTCCATACACACGCGCACGAAAACCCCCCAATTATTAACATCCCAACCCTCCTGCATACCGAAATAAAAAAACAAACCGGTCAGCGGGTTTAAGAAAAATCTTAACAGGTATAGAAATTTGACGACCACACTTGTATTTGCCATTTCCAACAGCCAATAAAAAAAACCCCAATTTCTCGGAACCAATACAATACGGCAACTCCCCACACCAGGGAAATGACGCAATTTAAAATAATGCAACAAAGCTCGTATTATGGACAAGCCAATAATGCTCATCTATCCATTATCTACATGAAAATTTGGTTCCACACTAAATACACTTCAAAGGCAGCACCACCTCGGAGGCCAATACATAAGCGCTAAATATAATATCAAATTTTTACATTTTATTGCGCTCAACAAAATATATATATATTCAGGCCCCCGAGAACTGCCACTTAACTCAAATACCAAGTGTGGTGTCAGGCAGAGAGAAAGAAAAAAAATACTTAATAAAAAACAAAGTCTTGAGAACCTAGTCGACGTGGTCGCCGGAGGGTACGACCACGCCTACTAGTCGGAGCTTCCCCGTCGAACGTCTCTCTCCCCTCAGGATCTCCCACCGAGGGCCGGTCAACATTACTCTCGATAGGACTATCAGGTGTGGGAGCAATGGGGGCACCCAAATTTAAATTACGTGAAAAACACTTCTTCAACCGGTTGAAATGTACAACCTGGGGTTTACCTCCTCCGACGCGAACCACAAGGTAATTTGCGTCCGAGAGTTTGCTTTTTATGATGTAGGGACCAACCCAAAATTTTGCAAATTTTGAGGTCTGACCTTTATTTACTCTAGGTAAATAAAGCCAGACCCTATCCCCAACGGTAAAAGGTTTGCCGAAAACTCGCTTGTCATATATTTTCTTTCTTCTCTTAATCTCGGATTCACATTTCAACGAGACCAATTGAAATATTTGGGCTAGACGACTTTCCAAATCGCTAACATATTGAGAGGGAGCCCAATCCCTATCAGGAATCTTACCAGCGATTAACTCTGTAGGTAAAGTAATTTCTCTACCAAACATGACACTAAAGGGAGTAAACCCAGTCGTCTCATGTTTGGCACTTCTATAGGCCATCATGGCGAATGGAAGATAGTATTCCCAGTCGCCATGATTATCCTCTACAAAGCAAGCTAACATAGCCGCCAAAGTTCTATTAAACCTCTCAACTTGGCCATCACTTTGGGGCATATAGGGAGAGGTACGAGTCTTTTTAATTTCAAAATAGCGGCAAACTTCCTGAAACAAATCAGATTCAAAATTTGACCCCTGGTCTGAATGAATAAATTTCGGCATTCCGTACCGACTAATCCACTCTCGAATTACCACATCGGCTACTGTACTTGCCCTTTGATTGGGGATAGCAAAAGCCTCCGTCCATTTGGAGAAATAATCTGATATAACTAAAATGTAAATATTACCCTGAACGGATTCAGGTAATGGCCCCAAAATATCCAAAGCAATTCGTTCCATAGGCTCCGAAACTTTATCTGTTACCATAGGAGCTCGACTGGTCTTGCCCGGTGGCTTACGACACTGACAATTCGGACAAGACTGAACCCAGAGTTCTACATCCCGACGCAAACCTATCCAAAAGAAACGCTCTCGAATTTTAGAATATGTCTTATGAACGCCCAAATGTGCACCCACTAAAGAGTCATGATGCTCCTTACATACCTGACTTCTTAAGTCTTTTGGGACCACCCACAAAAATTTGCTGGGGGACCCTATTTGTGTCCACTCTCGAAGAAGAATGTCATTTTCCACTAAAAATTGTTCCCACTGACTCACATACCTCTGAAGCTCCGGGGATTCTCCTTTTAATTTCTCAAGTCCAGGTTTCTCACCCGTTTTCTTCATTTCGAGAAATTTTTTAATAAGGGGATCAGCCCCCTGACTTTCCTTAGTCAATTGAATTGCAGACTCAAACTCAACAGTGTTAATATCATGTTTGTTACAGGAAGGAATCCTACTCAGCGCATCTGCGTTCTTATGTTGTTCACCGCGACGATGAACCGTCATAAAATCGAACCCACTGAGATATTCCAGCCAACGCGCCACCTGCCCAACCGGTTCCTTAAAATTAAACAACCACTGCAGGGACCCATGGTCGGTTCGCAGCGTAAAATGCTTGCCAATGAGGAAATGTCTAAAGTGTTTAACACTTTTAATTACTGCCAGTAACTCCTTCCTAGTAACACTATAATTTCTCTCTTGTTGGGAATGAGTTTTACTGAAATAAGCTATTACTTGCTCCTTGCCTTCTATAATCTGTGACAAAACCGAACCAGAGGCAAAATCACTCGCA
Source organism: Pictodentalium vernedei (assembly GCA_031216915.1). Classification (NCBI taxonomy): domain Eukaryota; kingdom Metazoa; phylum Mollusca; class Scaphopoda; order Dentaliida; family Dentaliidae; genus Pictodentalium; species Pictodentalium vernedei. The sequence goes on along the minus strand of CM062294.1, from coordinate 126,706,202 downwards.
TCCGTGTCAAGAATAAATTCGTGCTCAAAATTTGGGTAAGCCAAAATTGGACTTTGACACAATTTGTCTTTTAATATCTCAAAAGCCTCCTGTTGGGCCTCGCCCCAAACAAATTTTTCATTCTTACGAGTCAATTTGGTCAAAGGACTAGCGAAAGTAGAAAAGTGTGAGACATATTTTCGATAATACGCGGATAACCCGATAAAACTTCGAAGATCTTTCAAGCAAGTCGGAACAGGCCAATCTTTTACGCGCGCAATTTTCTCCGGGTCAGCTGACACACCCGACGCGGAAACAATGTGACCTAAATATGAAACCTGACGTCTAAACAACGCACACTTAGAAGGTTTCAATTTTAATCCTGCAGACCTTATTCTAGTAAAAACCTCTTGTAATTGTTCAATATGCTCCTGGAAAGACCGCGCATATATGATGATGTCATCAAGATATATGAGACAAGTCTTCCAGTGTAGCCCTTTGAGAACTAGCTCCATGAGCCTCTCGAAGGACCCAGGAGCGCCACAGAGCCCAAAAGGGAGGACCGTGAATTGATAGAGCCCAACGCCAGTAGTAAAAGCCGTTTTCTCCCGGGCATCAGGAGTTAGCTCCATTTGCCAGTATCCAGAAGCCAAATCTAGAGTGGAAAATCACTGTGCCCCCGCCATACCCTCTAAACTCTCATCTATACGGGGCAAAGGATAGGCATCTTTTTTTGTAATGGCATTTAATTTACGGTAGTCCACGCAGAAACGAAAACTATTGTCTTTCTTTTTAACTAAAACTATAGGAGCCGCCCAAGGACTAGAGGAAGGTTGAATTACCCCTTGCTTAAGCATAACATCTATCTGCTGCTCAACCTCGCGCCTTTTGTGAAAAGGGAGCCGATATGCCCGCTGTTTAATAGGAAGATGGTCACCCGTACAAATATCATGCCGAATGAGATCAGTGCGGCCCAAATCACCTTCGAACTGTATAAATACGTCGCGGTTCTTCTCTAAAAAATCATTGACCTGTTCCGCTTGATTTCCAGTCAAAACCGCTCTGTCATAGGTTTGTAACAAAGAGAACTTCCCATCATCCGAAGGGGAAGCCTCCTTAATTTGTTCACCTAAAATGTCAACATTCTCAAGAACAGCCACAGACTCACCACCTTTTAACTTTTGAGGGGTCTGAGAAACATTTATCAGCCTAACAGGAACTTCCGGCTGACTAACATCAACAACACTTCGTCCCAACATTAATCCGTGATGACCTTTCATGAACCCTGGGTCGGGTTCACATAGGCTCTGTCCAACCGGTGGACCGTCAACTCGGCCCTGCACTATAACTTCAGAAAAGGGAGGTACTGTCAATCCCTCAATCAATAATACGTGAATTTTATCATTTTCTTTCAAAAACTCAAGGGAAAATTTAACCCCTTGGATCATAACAGTTTTGTCCGGCAAAGAAATCACTGAATTAGTTTTATTCATAAAGTCAATTCCCAGAATTGCATCAAAGGACAGATTAACCACGTAAAATGTTTGAACATATTGATACTTACCAACAGTTACAGGCAAATCCACCAACCCCTTTAAATCAAGGGGCTGCCCATTCGCCCCCAAAACACTACGAGGAGCCTCTCTAACTCGAGACTGCTCAATACCTAAAGTTTCATGCAACACTCTGGTACTGATTAAGCTTACCGCTGAACCAGTATCCAGTAGGAACTTAACATTTTCATTCAAGACCTTAAGAGTCAGATAACTATGACCGATACTCTCTGATGGGAGGGTCCTTTCTATCACAGACTGAGGTTCGACCCCTACCTCAGTCTTTACCCGTTTAAATCCTGATTGTTATCTAAATTGGACCTATGGGACCAGTCACCTTTACCTCTACCTCTATTCCTACCTCTACCATTTCCATAACCACCTCGGCCCAAACGACCTCTATAAAAACTATCCCTATCCTGACCACGATCCTGCCTGAAAAGTTCTTCTCGCAATTTATTTTGCTCAACCTGCATTTCTTTCAATTGTTCCTGCAAACTTTCGACCGCCTGGGTTAATGCACCAATTTCACTAGAAATTTCCGATTCCCCAACTACACCAACTGAAGAAGGTACCTCTACCTTCTTGTACGACTCCTCATCTAAAGCAGCACGCACTGCCGCATCAAGGGTTTCAGGCTTAGCCCTCAACACTTGCATCCTAACTTCATTGTCCGTCAACGCGGAAATAAAACTATCCTTACTCAAGTCATCCCTAACATCGAGGGGAACCCCTGGATACGCCTTTCTCACCAAGCGTCTAATACTTCCCGCTAACTCAGGCAAAGTCTCTCGCTGTGACCTACGTCTAGACCTTAATTGGGCCCTATATATTGCAGTCCCCTTAAATGGATCAAAACGATCGCGCAAACTCTGCATAACTCTATGAGAATTGGATTTGATTTCCGGGTCCAAATCTTCATAAAACTGCAAGGCAGCGCCCCTTAAAGATACCACTAAAAATTGACGAGCCCGGTCTTCAGACCACTGGTTAATCCCAACACATTTCTCAAAATGGGATAACCAATCAGCTACACTGGTGGTTCCATTAAACGTATCGGGCGTAACAATCGGTTTACGTGGATAAGCTTGCTCACCATGCCTATCGTCAGACTGTATAACTCTTGCCCCATGCTGATGTCTAGGCAAACTCGATACTTTCGGATTCTCCCCAGGAATTTTCTTAGGTTGAACCACCCTGGGCAATCCCATCATATCAACCGCACGCCCTGCAGAAGTTCGACGCACAGAGGCCCCTGTCGAAACCGTCCCAGGTGTATCAAAGATTGCAGCGTAATCCTCCGTTTGGTCACCTAACTCAACAATAGAATTCTGCAATTCGTCACTCAACTGTTGACATTTCAACATAACTTCATCAACCTTATTAAACTTCCCAGGATCAGGAGTAGGAGGAATATTACGTAATTTCTTCGATCTAGCACCTTTGGAGGTCATATCAGCGGTCAAGGCCTCCGAGGCATACATATAATCACCTAGCTCTTTACTAATTCCACTAGCCATTTTATATATATGTAAGGACCACACCCCCAACAATTACATTAATTCACAACAAGGAGTCCAATTTTAGTCCTACAACATTCCTAACAAATTATGGTCACTAGGATATAAATATCTCGGATTCAATCACACAACCCTTCAATCCAAAACGTTGGTTCAAATTCACTCTGCCAAACCACATTTAATCGGTTAAAATTATATTCTGTTGAAAATAAAAATTTATCTTGTCGAATACAAAAATTATCCTGTCGAATACAAAAATTATCCTGTCGAATACAAAAATTATCCTGTCGGCGACGCCAAAAATCTGTAGCGAAACTCGACCCACCCCGCCCTGCTCTCACTTTGTGTCGAGTCTCTCGGCCCCGAACTCACTTACATGAAGTGAGTTCCGGCCGAGAGCCACGCCACAAAGCCAAACAAGGTCTAGCCATAGCACAGATTTGTTGTCGAGGGGTTAGTTACAAGTTCGCAATTTCAAACCGAAAATTAGTTAGCGTAATCAATCACCTAGAACCTCTACAAAATTATTCCAGACTACCCTGGCACCCGTGCTGTGCCGCTGTTCTCGGGCCGGACTCACTTACAATAAGTGAGCCCTTACCGAGAACCTCGCCACAACAGTCAACCAAGGAACAAACATCTTCCTATGATTCCAATCCACCCTTAAACCGTGTTTTGTGTTAAGATATATGTTAGGACTAGGACTCTGAAACAGAATAGGAATTAAAAATACAAAAAAAAAAACCAATTCCACTAAATTATTAGCAAATTTATTCACAAATCCCCAAATCGTCTCTACCCTCCCACAATTCAGCAGTACATTCAGATTTACTTTCAAGTTGTACAGACCAACTCATTTCATTCACCCTTCAAGGTGAGATCATAATTCCTCATAAAATAGTTACGTCCCCTACTAAAGAGGGGGAAAAACCCTACAATCTGGCACTTATGCCGCCTTAAAATATGCACACCAGACTACATGACTACTACCCTTAACTAAAGAAGGGGAGTCCAAGATACGGCAATACCAAATATTTACTTTCACATGTCACCCAGCAGAAGGGTTACTTCATTATTTGTGACCCACCTACCCTCCTAAATATTGCTAAATATTCACTGAGGGTAGCGTTATCTCAGTATTCACGTCTGTACATTCAAGCTAATGCCATAAAAGGAGAGGGGGGGGGGGGGGTACAATCCATCGGGCCACCGAAACTCGCCCCAAGCCGAAAGATCACGATTAGGCCATAGCATCCTATCGCAACAGCAATAAGATGCCCTGGATCAATCGTGAATAATCCTAGAACCAATTTAATATAGCCTTTTATAACATATTTCGGCCTACGGCGAGGATCGGTAAATTACATAAAATATGACCGGCCCCGGCAGGGTACAACTACGGAGAAAAAAATATTCGACTCACCTATAGCAAGCTCCACACGGTTCTGATCCACTAGACTCGGATTCAGAATAATATAATATTGCAGACGCAATTATTTCGTGCGAAGTCAACACCGCCGAGCACGAGAAACTACATGTCTCTCACAATAGTTGTCAATGAAGTAAGAACCACTGATCCATAACGCTATCAGTTAATGATCAATGTAACAATTTAAGGCCACCTCAGAGTATTTTAGCACTTTCAATACTGAAGCGGGCAAACACACACTCGATATGTACACACAGACCCATACCTACATATATATATAATATACATACATAGATATAGGCCACTGTGCACACACCGTGTGTGTGTCCCTTATTGTACAATTCCACTTTTTCTTACAGCAGTACAGTGAGTCGCCGATGAACTTCTTAAATGTATCGGCATTCAAATCACTACATTCTCTCCTTAGTCTGCAATGGATGATGTTTAATTTTCTCTTCTCGATACTAAAGCAATCCAGTGGCTAAAGTTGGGAGTTGCAAAATGCTTTTCAGTTCCCGCAGAGATGAGCGGTGTTTTGAGGATTCATCTAAGGAATCCCAGCTCTTTACACTCGATGGGAAGAAAGACCTTTTCATTAATTCTGTTCAATCACCATAAGGAACAGTGTGTTTCGCAAACTGTATTGACATATGATTTAAGTGTCTCAGGGGAGAGTGTGTCTCCCCACTAGTCCCAATATTCTTGACTGATGGCTCATTACCATCATACAAAATAGACGACGGAAACATGTATTAACCGAACACCACGAGGTACATATACGCACTCACAACACCCAACACCATGACAAAGGTGTCGCAACATGTCCAAGCCCGTGGGTTACAATAGCAACCACGTGATACCCATGATGTAACACGGGATGATATCACTGCTGGGATCAGAAGCGGGGTCCAGAAGACAGGGGTTGAAATGAACATATCCTACTACTCTCGACAGCGCTATTTAGACAAAACTGATTATTGTAAGAGCTATTCTCACCTCCTACACGTTTTTGAGAAGTTCGTTTGGTTTCATAATGTCAAATGTTAATACTGTATTATAAGTTGCGGGACGTTTAGTTGGCGGATACGATGTCACATAAGGGGAACAATATAAGGCGACACTTCAGCTAAACCTAATATTGTTCTCTCTGACCGTCATGTGAGTCCATGTGCGCCATCTAGCCGTCCCGTAGTGTTTTTGTTATCGCAGCCAATGAAGTGATTACAAACCGTTTCATGTTTACATTGGATTTTCCTGTCGACATTCATTGGCGAGTAGTGCGGCAATGCAAGGGGAGGAATGCACCATCTCATTGATTTCTAAGAAAGTTATTGATTTATTTGCTTTGGCATTTTTTGAATTTTACAGTTCTTCCCAATTCCGATGCTTTAACCTGAAAACAAACTTTACAAGTTGCCAATTGGCCAAATTCGGACAAAGTTAAAAAAACGCCAGTGTCTTATTGCCTCCTCGGTTAAATGACTTCGGGAAGAGGCAAAGGTTGAAATTTGAGATTAATAGAAACAAGGTTGTTTGGCTTGTTTTTAAAATGCGATTTGGATGTCTTGTTACATTTATATACATCTATTACAGTTAAAACTAGAAGTCCTGTCACGAAATGCTCACAAATAGCACGCCGATCTGTGCGTTAACCTACGCGTTAGAACCATAGTAAGGCTATCAAATTCTGTACATATGGCCTGTTCACAAACAATGTTTCAGGCAATGGACCTCCGGGTAACCCGGAGGTCCATTGACAGAAACATTGCCTGTGTTTGCTATGAGTAACAGGAGAACCTGCCGTGCTATGAATGCCATTCGATATGGCAATTGCGTGCAATTCCTACGCGAAATTAAACCTAGATAAGCACACAGTTCGTGACAGGACTTCTAGTTTTAACTGTATAGGACTATGTAGGAACGATGGCATCGAGCACCTGTTATTCCGATCGAATAACTAAGGTTATTTGGAACAGAAGTAATTTTCGTCACGAGTTTCCTCGGATCGTGTAATGTGTAACAATATGTTTAGTTAGAAAAGAGTCCAAATAGGTAGTCATCATCGTTAATCATCATCATCGTCGTTGTTGTCGTCGATCTCAGCATCTTTCTCCTCGTCCTCTTCTTCATCATCAGTGTCGGTATCATCATCAGGATCATTGACGTCACGTTTATTGTCACCCACCGAAAAAAAATCCACGTATATCTCACGATCTGTAAAATATAAGAAAACATTATATCAACTTATAACTTCTAAAATTTGATTTTCAAGTTCATATTGACCGTTCACACTTTCTCTAACGGAGCAACAAAATATATCCACCAAGACTGAGAAGAAAAACTCAGTCAATAATAAGTCTCGAGAGGCAACGCACATCTACATGTTAAAGGGATTGGTGTGTAAAACCAGAAAAGATAGAAAGGATAAATTGACAAAAGTTTTCATGAAAGAAATTACACAACTAATTTTGGAAGAATGTCGATGTTAGGCTGAAGGAAAAAATTATTAGATTTTTCGATCAATCTTAATTTTCATACCATACCCTAAGATTAGGGTCGGGTATGAAAATTAAGATTGATCGAAATGTGCACATGACCAATAAAATAGTATATCTATTTAACCCTTTACCTAACATAAAAAGCAGACGACACTTGGAAACAAAATCGTTGCGCTCGTTCCAATGAGGGGTCATAACCTATGTTTTTGAGACAAAAAATGAAAATACATTGAAAATTAATTGGCGATTTTTGTGAATAGCGCCAGCCGGTTTTGGCCGTTACGTTGCGTAAAGGGTTAAAACGGTGTCTGAAACGACTCACGGACCTGGCACCAAATACATGTACACCGCGAATATTGGCAATGCGTATTAACCTTTCACCTAATCCAAAGAGGTCACAACACTTAATAAAAAAATCTTAAGCTTCAATTAGTATAAATTTTCTTTTCTTTTCCCCAGAAACATAATTTCTGACATTCCTTGGAATGAACCTAAAGACCTTGTTCCAGTGCGGTAGCTTAACTTGACAAAGTCAACATAAGCTATTGCCATCACGCGTGCGGAGGTCTGTGAGTTTGTTCACATTTTCCTTTAGCACAGGCTACACCCCGTAGTTCTTGTCCGATCACGAAATTTCATGTGCAGATTTTGATGGCTGCCCGAGCCCAAAACCCAAAAACCTTTAGCACAGTCTACAGGTCGTATTTATGAAGGGATTTCATTGTAACTTCGTAGAATGCCTCTGTATAATATCTAGATGAGAACGTCCCATTTTGGTCATGATCTGTCAACCGTGACGGCTGCACAAGCCCGAAACCCCAAAACGTTTAGTACAGTCTGCAGGTCATATTTAATATGGAGGGATTTCATTGTAACTTGGTAGGATGACTCTGTATGCTGTCTAAAAGTGGTCGCCTTAGTCCAGTTTGTTGAGGGCCGAGCGGTTCCAGGGTCTGTAATGTGAAGATCCAATGCTTTTTGCGCTTACGCCTTGTGGTGGTTGTGGTTTGTGAGTCAATGTCTCCGTGGAGGACTTGAATGATTTGGAAAACTAAATTGTTGATGTCGTGATCAGGCATGTTGAAGTGTTTGGCTACTGGTTTGTCCAGGTTTTTCCTGAAGTGCACTTTGATCCTTATTTTGAACTTCCTCTTTGTTTCACCAACATATTGTTTATTACATTTATTGCATGTGATTAAGTATATGACATTTCTGCTGCGGCATGTTGCGCGCTGTTTGAAATGGAATGGTTTCTTATTGTGGCTGCTTATGAAATGTGATGGTTTGACTGACGTGCAAATTTTGTATGATGTCTAGATGAGAACTTCCCCATTTGGTCGCGATCTGTCAACCGTGACGACAGCCTGAGCACAAACCCCCAAAACCATTAGCAAAGTCAGCAGGTCGTATTTATGGAGGGATTTCATTGTAACTTGGTAGGTTGACTTCATATAATGTCTAGATGAGAATATCCCCTTTTGGTGGCGATTGGTCAACTGTGACGGCCAGAAGGGCACGAAGCCCGAAAACCTTTAGCACAGTCTACAGGTCATATTTATGAAGGGATTTCATTGTAACTTGGTAGGAGGACTCCAGATAAGATCTAGATGAGACCCCCCCCCCCCCTTTTTGGTCGCGATCATTCAACCATGACGGCTGCCCGAGCCCAAAACCCGAAAAACTTTAGCACAGACTACAGGTCGTATTTATGAAGGGATTTCATTGTAACTTGGTAGGATGACTCTGTATAATGTCTAGATGAGGACACCCCTTTTAGTTGCGATCGGTCAACCGTGATGGCTACACACGCCCGAAGCCCGAAAACCTTTAGCACAGTCTACAGGCCGTAATTTATAAAGGGATTTCATTGAAACTTGATAGGATGACACGTTTTGGAATAATTTCACTGTAACTTGGTAACTTTCGTTGACATACATTAACTGTGATGGTCACAAAAATGAACTGTGAGGGCCACATTAACCCACCCCTCAGTTCTTTAATTCAGTCTACACCTCATATTATTTTTATTGAAAACATAGCATACAGGGAACAGAAATTAATATATTCCCAATTATCACAATTCTTGTCTTCATAATTTTTTCATAAACATTGAACATTATGCTTTTCATCAAACACAACACGCAGACAAGTTAAGCTACAGTGTCATTGACACTTTCATTGTAAATAGCACTGACAATTTCCCGTTGTGTTGGGTAAAGGGTTAACCCAAGCCAAAGTGAAGTGGATGATAGTATGGCCACACTATGGGTGTGATCTATCTGTTTGATTCTATGCTGGCTAGTATGTGAATGACTGCATATCTCAGCAGCCATTCAAGAAAGGTTAATCAAATTTGGCACACAGGAAAGTCCGAAATTAAACAATTGCACATTTGCGGGTCTGCAGATCAAATGTCGATATCATAAGGTAAATGGGCATATTTTTTCGGCCATTGCGAACGACAAATACAATATTATCAAAAGGAGACGTTCCATATTTGAACAAGGGGTACAATTACTTTGAAAGTATCCCCACTTATGCAAGTCTATTGATAAGAGCACCATCAGCCCGTCACTCTGTCCGTCCTTTTGTGTGCCTGTTTGTTGATTTATCAATATGCCTACACGATGCCTCAGCAATTAGTCCATTTAGGGATACTTAGTTATTTATTTTTTAGGGTTTAACGACACTTTAACAGCCAAGGTCATATCGTGTCGGTGACAGTTTTACGGGTGGAGGAAGCCGGAGTACCCGGAGAGAACCACAGAGCAACGACGAGCAGCTGCCAGCTCCCCAACATCGTAACTCCGCACTGCAACACAGGCAGGGTTAGATTGGTTGAAGACATGCGCACCATCGACGTGCAGTACGCCTTAGTACACGGTGTCATCGTGCCCCCATGTGGACAATCAGGGTGAAGTGCCTTGTCCAAGGAGTCCGAATCGATCGCTCACATGGTCACCCATCCAAGGATTAACCGGGCTCGACGTTGCTTAACTTCGAGGGATACCTAGTACATACATAGTTCGGAGCACGGTGGATCAGTGATTAAAGTTTTGGACTTCAGAATCAAATCTTGTCAAAAAATCGAAACGGTCTTCCAATCGAATCAGGGGCATCTTAAAGATTACCGATTGCGGGGAGTCTGTAGACCTGATTACAGTACAGTCACCGTGGACTGGTCATAATCAACGCGTGGGCAGTGATATCCACGCAAGCGTTTTCCAGGTAATAAAAATCATCGTCAGCAAAATTTTAATTAATGAAGCACCGGGTTGATTATTCTATAATTAGTGTTCGGAATCTATATTTTTGCGTCGTGGAAATATTGTCCACCCGTGGAAAGTGATCAGACCTCGGCGACCGTACTGTAGGTCCGTCTGACTATGATGCATCAAGTCCTAATATTCCAGTTACATCATCAATGTTGATGCAGTTGGAATATTACCCAGTAAGAATTAAAGTTAAAAAACAGGAAGGGATGCGAAACTACCGATGCTTGGCACCGCACGGAGCTAGCCACAGCTCATCGTCGACATTGTTTGGAAACCTTAACCCTTTACCTAACATGAAAAGCAGACGACACTTGCAAAAAAAATCTTGAATAACTATTTTTTTCATTTTTTGTCTCAAAAACATATGTTATGACCCTTCGTTGGAACGAGCTCGACGAGCTCGTTCCAACGAGGGGTCATAACCTATGTTTTTGAGACAAAAAATGAAAATATTTTGAAAATTAATTGACGATTTTTGAGAATAGCGCTGGCCGGTTTTGGCCGTTACGTTGGGCAAAGGGTTGAATTTGCTTTCAGTTGTGATGGTGACTAGTGAGACTGGAATTAGCATGGGCGGTGGTATGGGTGAAGATGCTATATTTAAGGAATAGTGCATGGCTTGGAGTTGACTACGCCCATATAGTGGCCAGTGAGGTGCGGAACTACACCACCTCACTTGGCACTATATGGGCGTAGTCAACGACAAGCCATGCACTAGTCCTTATATTATATCGAACAACCCGAAAATGTAAATTAACCAAATAATCTACAATCCAAATTGTAAACATGTAATGATGTTTTTATCTTAAACAATAAAGGAGAAATGAGAAATAATGTGTGGATATTGATAATTGTTCGACACAATGATACTATTCCTCGCCTCTGCCAATGTCTAACTCCGGGTTCTAAGGGTAGATGACGACGAGTCTTCGACTCGTCGTGATCTGCCCTTAGAACCCGGAGCTCGACTCGGATACATATTTTGTACATCCACATAATGGTAATAATCTCTATTTATCGGAACGTATCACCTCGGAAAACTTTGCGGCTATTCTTGCGACACTAAAAAAGCGAAGTGTATATTTTTATGTAAATCGAATTGTCTAATTGGTGGCCGGGATTTTCTGCCACCATTTTGGATAAATCGTTGCTTTGTACGTTTTTATAACCAGAAAATGCATATAGTGCCCGTGCTAAAAATAGAAAACATATAGTGCCTGTATGTATGTAGTTACACTTCAGCTCTGTGCTGGACAATTACACGAAATAGGGTATCACCTTTCAGCCAATCAGAATGCAAGGAAGTTACGTGAGGTATAACATATGTTAATATAATAGAAATGACAAGCAGCCTCTAATTTCAGCATTATTTTTTTTTAAAATCTGAACTATACATTTTGTGGCAGGACACTTCACCCCCCATTGCCCACGTGGGGGCACGGTGGCGTTGTGTCGATGGTGCACTTGTCTTCAAACAATACTAACCCTGCTGGTGTGGAGTTAGTATGTCGGGGAGCCGGACAGTTGCTCGCCGTTGCTCGGTGGTTCTCTCCGGGTACTCCTGCTTCCTCCACCCGTAAATCTGTCCGACACGAGGTGGCCCTGGCTGTCGAAAGTGTCGTTAAAACCCAATAAATAAATACATTTTGTGCGACGACCTAGATGACTGATACCAACCATTTTTCCTGTTAACCCTTTACCTAACATGAAAAGCAGACGACACTTGCAAAGAAAATTCTTGAATAAGTATTTTTTTCAGTTTTTGTCTCAAAAACATAGGTTATGACCCCTCATTGGAACGAGCTGGACGAGCTCGTTCCAATGAGGGGTGATAAACTATGTTTTTGAGACAAAAAATAAGAAAATAATGAAATTTAATTGGCGAATTTTGAGAATAGCGTTGGCCAGTTTTGGCCGTTACGTTGGGTAAAGGGTTAAAAGATTCGAAAGGAAACAAACTGGAAACCAATTTTGAATCGAATAGAAGCAAAACTTTAATATGCGTAATCGGATCGAATCTTCGCAGGGACCCTAATTTTGAAAGGGTGATCAGCGAAGTAACAAATAATTGCGTTATTGCAATTCATTCAGCAGTTTCGATTCATTTGCAGACGAGAATCATTGGATGTCTACCATATATTATATCTGTAATATTCCCCAATCAAGTTCGTTGTTGCATGTATTTCTCATTCTGTAGACTCATGCCGTATTTATTAATGAAGTTCAATAGAGACCCACACGTTCCGCAAAAACAACTCGATTCACCAATTTGCCAATTCTGCTGCAGTTGCTCTGCTGTCACAGCTCGACGGTACGAAATGGAAATGGTTAGGGGAGGGGCACAAATGTCTAAGACACAGCAGGCCGACCATGGTGAATTCAAAATAAAAAAAAGAAAGAAAAAAATGATCCAAAGATGTGCCGCCTGAGCCAGACCTGGAAATACATCGTAGCCCCTGAGCTAGTTATGCTATATAACAATGTTGGTAAACTAGAGGAAAAACTAATATGATGGTTTTCCGCGTTCTCTGTTTTACTGCGCGAGCCATTTTGTTTACGCCTTGAAACAACTTCAGCCAAAATAAATAGCAAAATCTATATTAATCCTTTACCCAACGTAACGTCCAAAACCGGCCAACAGTATTCACAAAAATCACCATTCAGTTTGCATTATTTTTCCATTTTTGTCTCACAAACATTGCTTATAACCCCTCATTGGAACGAGCTGATTAAGCTCGTTCCAATGGGAGGTTATTAGCTATGTTTCTGACACAAAAAATAAAAAAATAAAGTTTGTTTCTCATTCTGCAGACTAACTCGGGATGTATAATACAGGCACTATCCATCCCATTAACCCTTTACCCAACGAATCGCCCGCATCCGCCCGCGTAATATGCAAATTCAGCAGCTGAAAAAATATTATTTTTCGAAAAATTTCAACAAAACCATATCATGTGACCCCTCTTTGGAACGAGCGCGTCGAGCTCGTTCCAAAGAGGGATCACATGACATGGTTTTGTTGAAATTTTTTGAAAAAATTTAAAAAATGATATTTAAAATAATAAATTTTGAAATCGTCTGCGTTGGGTAAAGGGTTAATATAGAAGTATAGGAGTTGATATTTGCTATTTTTTCCCGGAAAGAATAAAGACAAATTGCTGTAAAAATACACGCGCTAAACAAAGAGCCAAAGGGCTCTCGTCAGATCACCGAAGTTAAGCAACGTCAAGCCCGGTTAGTCCTTGGATGGGTGACCATCTGAGCGATCGATTCGGTCTACCGCGTTGTGTCCCTTATCCACAAGGGGGCACGATGACGCCGTGTACTAAGGCGTCCTGCGCGTCGAAGGTGTGAATACCTTCAACCAATCTAACCCTGTCTGTGCTGCACTGCGGAGTTACGATGTTGGGGAGCTGGCAGCTGCTCGTCGTTGCTCGGTGGTTCTCTCCGGGTACTCCGGCTTCCTCCACCCGTAAAACTGTCACCGATACGATATGACCTTGGCTGTTGAAGTGTCGTTCAACCTTTGTAAATAAATAAATAAATAACAAAGAGCCTAGGGCTGAAACGGTTGGCTCATTTACACAACCGACTTACCGAGAGCTATAACCGGATAAAATCCGGTTAACCATAGCCAATATTTCACCGAACCTGGGATCAAAACTATAGGAATTGGAAAGCAGTATTCTCAGAAACTATTCCTAAGTGTGTATACAAACGAACGTTGTCGAGTACTCGACAACGTTCGTTTGTATACATAGTACGGAATATTATTATTTATTTATTTATTGGTGTTTAAGGTCACATACTTATGCACAATGGCTAATCGTGACCGTGACAGTTTTACGGGTGGAGGAAGCCGGAGTACCCGGAGAGAACCACCGAGCAACGACGAGCAGCTGTCAGCTCGTCCAACATCGTAACTCTGAACTCTGCACCGCAGCACAGGCAGGGTTAGATTGGTTGAAGACATGCGCACCATCGACGTGCAGTATGCCTCAGTACACAGCGTCATCGTGCCCCCATGTAGGCAATCGGGGTGAAGTGTCTTGCCCAAGGACACGACGCGGTTGCCGCAGGTGGGATTCGAACCAAGGACCTCTCGGCTTGCAGCCTGCACCTCTACCAACTGAGCCACCGCGCCCCCTACATAGTACGGAATAGTTTCTGTGGTTAATCAGTACTCCCGGAACTTGCCGATCATTAACGAAGTCTTGAACGCCAATTTCGATTATTTCTCAATATATATAGCGCTGCTTCGAGGTGTAATGTACCTCAAAGAAGAAGCGGCAGATTTACTACGTTTTAACCGTGGAATGACGATCACTATCGATATTTCGGATAACCGGTTGACGTTTTTTTTTAATCGGTTAGGTAGGTAACCGGTTTCAAACTGGTTAATCATTTCAGTACCAGACGGATTACCTGTGAAGTAGTTGCTTCTAATTAATTTGCCACAAAAAGCCAAGTTTCCTTTTGTTACTTGTAAAAAAACAAAAACAAAAGACTGCGAGCTGTCTACTGTTTTCGTTTATTAAAAGTAACAACAGGAAACGTGACTTAATTTTCTACTGATGTCATAGGTGTATTCTCAACAATTACCTGCTTATTTAATCGGACCTTCCCTGCGCGTCTAATGATTTTAAGGGAGATAACGTGTCATGAAAATATAAGTCAGGGATGAATTTGTAAATGAGTAAACTTTTCTTCCAAAATAGCTCAGGGTTTGCACACTCTTGAGAAGAGAAAGACCCAGAACTTTCAAGAACTTTTCTACGGAATTTTCAAGCTGTTTCCAAGAGCTTTGTCAACCATTATTTTAAGCAACTCCGAGTTAATTACGGGTTAATAGTTATTATATGTGTAGTGTGCAGATCCCGGGTGGTTTGGGGGGGGGGGGGGGCGGGGCTATTTTTGTAATTCAATATGTTTCACAAGTACCGATACCAGGGAACACGTTATTATCTGCGATAGCACATGGGGAATCACTACCCGCAGTACCGGATGTCCGTGTGTCGTCGCCGATAATAACGTACCTCACACGCGCACCTATAGCTCCTGCACGGGTCGCCTGTGAGCATTTATAAATTGGATTCCTTTCTTCAAATTTTCAGTGAGTCTATATAAATTTGCAGCAATATTTTGGCTGGAAAACATTCTGGCCATGTGCAAGGAAGCCAGCTGCGTCCACACTGACCTTCTATTTTCCAATATTCTTCTCCGTACAAATCTGGACCCCGCCAACAACATCGGATACTACCCTATTGCTCGCTCCCAACTCATCACTCCGCGTTTTGTAACCCCGGGGCCCGGCGGTCCGGGGGGCCCGCGACTGAACCGAGAGCAGGATAAATCCGTTGAAACTCTTTAACACTGGGTCAACTGAGCGTCCAAACCAATTGGCATGTTTGGAGCTCAGTTGACCCAGAGTTAAAGAGTTCCAACGGATTCATTCTGCTATGATGCATGCAGCATATGTAGCATGACAGTAAATCGCTTAATGCTGAGAATCCTTACCACATGGCAACGCCTTTGTATATTTTTAGGAAAGAGGAAAAGCCCCATAAAAAGAGACAAAGAGGATAAAAATAACTGCAAGATGCAGTCGTGCGGCTGTAGCTTGCAGTTATTTTTATCCTCAATGTATCATCTGTATGCACTAGAGTATGTCTACATGCTTTATCATATGCCAGCTAGTCCTTGAGAGGCAATTGAGTCATAATAGATATCGGCCGGGTGAAGGGTGAATATTTTCAAGGGTCCTTGGTAAGTTGGGTTTGAAACAAGGGTGCCCAGGTGGTACCACCTAATTGATCCCCCCCGGGACCCGTATTTTCTCTCGGCGGCACTGCGTTTTGGATGATGCGTTGTGACAATGCATTATTCAAATGTGGCACCTCTTCAAATTTTGAATCCGGGATCCTCTACTGCGCGTGTTCCAAACATACCTCACACTTATTCCTGGAAAACTCTCTATGAAAAGTAAGTTGTCTTTCTCTGAGAGTTTACCAACAACGCGCAATCTTTGCCTAATTATATATTTTCAATGACATTGATTTACTTTTTTCCAAGAATGTTTGCAATTCGAGCACTTTCAAGGGCGTGGAATTTGATGTTTAAAATACAAGCACTTTTATGTAATTTCAAGGACATGTTCGACTCCTGTTATAACCCCTCGCAGTAACATGCTCAAGAAGCTAGAGATGGGTGGTATTGGGATTTTGAGTTTGGTTTCGGTATTTTTAGGTGGATCCCGCGGTTCAAATCATACTCCGAATACCGAACCGCGATATCGCGGTTCGGTATTCGGAGTATGATTTGACTGAAATTTGCTGATATTATCAAAGGGGGATTCACATCATGAAAATACAGAATGAATTGTCCTTGTATCATTCTATCACAGTGCTACAAACGCCACTGTCAATGAGTACAATACTGACATTCAGTCGCCAAAATAAATCATGTATGCAGTAATTTTGTGACTCCTTCCAAACACACCTTAATCTTCAAAGTCTTAATTCAGGCTTTTGTGAGCTCAGAACATGTATCATTAATATGCCATCACTAGGATGTCTTGCGGACAATAGATACAACACCTGTGCAGTGATTTATAGCCAAGTCTTGACTAATCACTGTTAAGTAACTGGACATGTTCAGGTTGTAGTCTAGTGGGGATTCAGGACAATTTCACAGACCGTTAAGGGGGTGACAAAACTGAAAAGAAAATCAGTCACTTCTTTCGTTTGAACCGGGCTTCAACAAGGCCTTATAAGTAGTGACTATGAGAAAATATAAAAATTCTGACAGTTTTGGTAAACAATGATGGTTTTGGTTTTTCGGTATCTACATGATTTCGGTATCAGTTCGTTTTTTGGTTCATCTCAACAACAAACGGATTCCGGCTGGGAGAATGAACATATACTGTTTATAGCAGAAAGATACATATACAACCATGTGCATTTTTTGCATATTTCATTTTGTGGATTTTGGGGTATTTTATGTAACTGGATAATACAGTAATGTAAAATTCACCTTCAGTCTTGTAATCTACAGGATAAGAGTCGAGTGGCCCTGTAAGGGTATCCGAACTATGTAGTCTCCATGTTACCACCTGCGTAGGCTTAAGCAGTACGGTAATTATATATTTCCCATCTCTGCTCAAAAGCACTCTATATATCTGAAAGAAAATGTAGTTTATTACACGCTCGTTCTATGAAATCCCCATCTACAGCAATACTAAATCATGCGGAAAATGAAAGTCCGTTCCGCACATATGTGCGGAATGGAACTCGTTGACGGACTATATTATAGAAGCGAAATTCATTAGAATGTTGTACAACTCGTGCACCTGAAGTACAATTTGAATCGCTAGTGATAGCTAAAAAGAGTAAGACGAGTTCCTCTCGTAAGTTTTGTTGGCGATAAAATGAGTTCTTTTTGTTGATACAGTTAAAACTAGAAGTCCTGTCACGAATAGTGCGCTTATCTAGGCTTAATTGCGCGTTGGAATTGCGCACCATTGCCACATCGAATGTCATCCAAAGCACGGCAGGTTCTCCTGGTTACTCATAGCAAACACATGCAATGTTTCTGCCAATGAACCTCCGGGTTACCCGGAGGTCCATTGGCTGAAACATTGCTTGTGCACAGGCCATATGTACAGAATTTGATAGCTTTACTTGGGCCATAACGCGTACATTAACGCGCATATCAACGTGCTACATGACAGGACTTCTAATTTTAACTGTAGTAACTGTTGTCAAATGAATTGCTGAGTGTCCTTCTAATAATTGCTTTTGTAGACGTGAAGGCGTGCAATAAACACAGAACGACACACGCGATTAACCCATTCACACGCGTGTGTCGTTCTGAGTATGTCATGTACAGAGCTCCGATAACATTAGAGCTGAGAGGTTTCGATTTTTCAGATTCGATTCGATTTTGGTTCAGTTTCTGAAAAAAAATTGGTTTCGGTTAAGCTTTGGTATCTGTTAAAAGCATACAGCAAATACCGATTCAGTCTCTATAACTTGGAAAAAATCCTCAATAGTTTTTACGACACCACTCAATGTAAAAAGCACTGTCTGTAATTATCTCCACTGGGTCCAGTCCAACTTTCCTTTGCTCATTCTTAGGGGTTCTGGGGAATAGGTTGCCAAGCCTATTGAGTCAAAAAGACATAAAAGAGGGTAACAAATGAATAATATTCATCTAATCTAGGTTGTTTTCTCATTGTCACATTTTCTCCTGTAATAACTCGTCCGGTGGACAAGTCAACACGGGAGAAAATGTGACAATGACAACATGGCGTACTCGCCTCTCTGCCGGATATACTAATTGATAGAGTTAAACGGTTGGCTCATTTTCACAACCAACTGACCGCGAGCTATAACCGGATAATATCCGGTTATCCGTACCCATTATTTCACCGAATCTGGGATCAAAACTATAGGAACTGGAAAGCAGTATTCTCAGAAACTATTCCGTGGTGTGTATACAAACGAACGTTGTCGAGTACTCGACAACGTTCGTTTGTATGCACACTACGGAATAGTTTCTACGATTACTCATTACTCGCGGAAACTGCCGATCATCAACGAAGTTTTGAACGCCAAAGTCGATTGTTTCTCAGTACACACAACGCGGCTTCGATGTGTTATTTTTCACAAAAGAGAAGCGGTAGATTTACTACGTTTTAAACGTGGGATGACGATCACTATCGATATTTCGGTTAACTGGTTGATGGGTTTTCAAATCGGTTAGGTAGATAACCGGTTTCAAACCGGTTATCCGGTTTACCATTTCAGTACTACTAATTGACACGAGTCCATACGGGCCACTAGTCCAGTTCACTCCAGTAAGATAGTTTGATCAGTCTATGCACAAACGAAGTGAAACCGTTCCAGCAGTTTTTGCTAGTCCTTGCGGTTCGGTTTTCCGGACCCGACCCAGAAAATCCCCAAATCGACAGCTCTAAATAACATATGATTATTTATTATTTATTGATGTTTAAGGTCACATATTTATGCACAATGGCTAATCATGACCGTGACAGTTTTACGGGTGGAGGAAGACGGAGTACCCGGAGAGGACCACCGAGCAACGACGAGCAGCTGCCAGCTCCCCAACATCGTGACTCCGCACTGCAGCACAGGCAGGGTTAGATTGGTTGAAGACATGCGTACCATCGACGCGCAGTACGCCGTAGTACACGGCGTCATCGTGCCCCCACATGGGCAATGGGGGTGAAGTGTCTTGTCCAAGGACACAACGCGGTTGCCGCAGGTGGGATTCGAACCGAGGACCTCTCGGCTTGCAGCCTGCACCTCTACCTACTGAGCCATCGCGCCCCAAATAACATATGATAAAATGGTATTAATGACTCGACTTTTTTGTATTTCATATTTTTCGCCTTGAAAACTTTACCAAAGATTTGTTAACCCTTTACCCAATTCGAACAGAGGACAATACCTGCAAACGAGAATCTAGAAAAACTAAAAAAAATATTTTTGCCTTAAAACTTTGCTCTTGACCCCTCATTGGAACGAGCGCATTCCAATAAGTGGTTATAAGTTATGTTTTTTTTTAATATTTCAGAAGTAGCAGTTTAAACAGTGATTTATTTATTTATTTATTTATTAGGATTTAACGACACTTTAACAGCCAAGGTCATATCGTGTCGGTGACAGTTTTACGGGCGGAGGAAGCCGGAGTTACCGGAGTGAACCACCGGGCTCAGACGAGCAGCAGACAGCTCCCCAACATCTTAACTCCGCGCTACAGCACAGGAAGGGTTAGATTGGTTGAAGACATGCGCACCATCGACGTGCAGAACGCCTTACTACACTGCGTCATCGTGCCCACAGGTGGACAATCGGTAAACTGTGATTACAGGTGGACACATCAAATCTGTGACTTGGGATAGAGTTGTGCAACATACTGCCATGAACAGCTCTAAAACAAAAACAGCTCTTCCCTTTCATCAATCCCATTGATTTGTCTCAGGAGGTTGTTTGGGATTCCATTATTGTAGTGTGTTTTCCTGTTCATCTTTTACCATACGTTTTGGAAACATTCAGATGTTTATGAGTGCCCACCCACTTGGAAAGTTTGATGGAAATCCAAAACACAAATTTTGTAGAGTTTTAATCACTTATTCTTTCATAATATCATTCTTTCTCAATTCTCAAGGTACCATATTACTCATTATTCTGAGAATGAAATAAATTTAGTTCCTTAATAAGTGTCGATATATCTCGAAACAAAAATCAAATCTCAAGCCCCTTTTGGTCACGTTACCATCCAGAGGCGGTGGAAGCTCCAAAACATGTGTGTGTGTGTGTGTTGGGGGGGGGGGGGGGGGGGCACTTACTTCGGGGGTGGGGGTGTCAATGGTGGTGGGGCGGTGTATTCGTGTAAAATATATCAGTTTATATACACTACCCCTCACCCTTGAACCCACCCTATTTAAGACACTAACCTCAGGGTATTTATTTTGTTTTGTTTTTACTCAATTCTTAGAACCCTGGTGGTATCTTCCATATCAATTTAATGGCAGCAATTGCAAAAGGCCATATTCATTATTTGTGGGTAAACCAATTAATATTTTCAACGGGGCTGCACGTTAATATATTGATTGGCGTTCCCCACACATTCACTTACCAGCTATCATGCTTAACTTAATGAATTTATAAAGTATCATGTTCATGGGCCGGAAAGGCGGATTCTCGGGGTTCAAAGAAAATCAATCCGGTCATATATGTATTGGTGATGTATAGTGACCATATATATAGGGGTTGTGTATGTTATTTTGGAAAATGCAGTTCGGGTACCTATAATTGGTGAAAAAAGCGTGTGTGGGGGGGGGGGGGGGGGGGCACGT
The DNA here is from genome assembly GCA_031216915.1 of Pictodentalium vernedei. NCBI lineage: Eukaryota > Metazoa > Mollusca > Scaphopoda > Dentaliida > Dentaliidae > Pictodentalium > Pictodentalium vernedei. The sequence goes on along the minus strand of CM062294.1, from coordinate 126,685,066 downwards.
TCCCCCTGTGCTCCCAGGGCCCGCTACCCCTGTTACCATCACCTTAATGAGGGGACAAGGTGAGATTAGCAACAAACTTTTTCCATTGAGACGGTTAAGTACTGAGACGATGATTTTAGGATCCTCCAAAACGTCAAGATTCGATTCGATTCCAAAACTTAAGTTGGTATTCGGTTCAATTCGAAATCGCCTGCCCGATTCGTTTCCTTTCGATTCTTTTTACATACATATAACTAGACATCGGACGCCAACGTTGTCTCACAAAACGCATAGTTCAGATGAAAATAGTAAATAAATAATGCTGAAAATAAAAGCTGGGTGTAATTTTCGCTTTATTAACATAAATAACATCTGCACCTGTGCTAATTCCACACCCACTTGTCACTACCCCTGTTGAACGCAAATTTAAAGCTTCAAAATAATGTTGACGGTTAGCTGTTGCTAGCGGCTAGCACTGTGCAGTGCCTAGAACTGGTAATACTTACACCGGCTCCTGTTTTGGGGCTAAAATACTTACTGAGTAATATTCCATGTGCATCATAAAGGCATGTCCCTCACACACACAATGACGTCCACGAATCGAGTCAGGGGCGTCATTTTCAAGACGCCCCTGATTTGATTCGTGTTTCGAATTGCTTTGAAATAATAGACCCAATTCGATTTGAGGTTCGATTCAAATCGAAAATTAGTGATTCAGCGAGTGCTAGATGATGTGCTGCGATGAAAAAAATGTTGAAAATAGCTCTGTGATATTCTTCCAAAAATGTTTTATGCCAATGTACAACTTAAGATAATATATCAATAGATCTTACTTCTGAATCGGGTGTAAACGAAGCAACCTCCTCATAAGTCTGTTTGTTCCAAATACGGAATGAGTTTTCCGTCTGATCTGTCGAGTAGCTAATCACATAAGGACTCGCTTCAGAAAAATCTACCTTCACCCTGCCTAAATGTTTTATTCTATGGAGTACATCTCCTGCAAAACCAATATATATATATATAGACAATATACATATAGTGTTTTTTTATATCTGGTTTATACAACGAGTTGAAATATAGTTAATATTTTCGAGGCTCTGCCGAGAAAATATTAACTATATTTCAACGAGTTGTATAAACCAGATATAAAAAAACACTATATGTATATTGTTTTTATCTGATAACAAACAGCAGTTTCAATAGTTGAGGCTTATATTCACTTTTATGCTCATTCCCACGGGCCTCCGTAGAAAATGAGACAAAGCAAACGCGATCTTTTGGTTGTTGCTGTACAGGCAAAACCACTGGTTGCAGTTGATCTATTATTCATGTCTTTTTTAGCTCTTCCTGGCGACGATGATAAAGTGTATTCAATCGAGAAGTTTCCAATTTCCATTATTTATGGTCCACTTTCGTTTTTGTTTACAATTCGTACGAAACGGTTTTTTTCACGTAGCAGACGAACGTGTAATTGGAGCAGTACTTTGATCGTGGACGTAGACGTAGACGTAGCTATAAATAGCGCATTACACATTACTGACAGTCTAGTAATTTCTACATAAGGTTTTGAACGAAGTAGGTTGTAATTATTTCTTTATTTCAGCAAAATAAACTGAAAATTTACATGTTTATACTTATAGAAAATATGTCATATATATTTCGATTAAATTTCACTTGCTCCTTCAACGTAGAATTCAAACTTGCATTACGAAGTTTATGAATGAATGAAAATGGAATCGAACGAGGTCAAAGGTCGTTCGCATAAATTATAATTATATACAACACCCGTTGTATATACTTCAAGTATATACAACGGGTGTTATACTCTATGATTATCAGATAAATATATATATCGCACACGAGAGTGCAAAGGTAGGCAATAAACATGTGTGTGTGGCGGAAGAGGTGAGGTTGGTAAGGTCAAACATGCCATAGATTGATGTTACTGAGGTTAATTGTTCGCTGTGGCATTGGTCACTTTTATCATCTTTAGCTTTAACTCACGGAGCACAAGTGTTACGTCAATTGTAATCACGCTATAGACCTTCAGGTTTCGCAAACCGGGAGATAGTTACTGGGTCTTCTCAGATGAGGACACGGGGACTTGTGACGAAGCCTCGTCAAATATTTTCTCTTTATTACTTTTCAAAGTGTGATTTACTGGAATTTCCGGGTTTGATCATAAACGATAACTTCACAAGTGAATTATGCAATCAACAATTGTGTCATGTATCTGTGCGCGCAAACCAAGACGCTTTGTCGTGGATGTAATGGGGACTTCATTGTTTTTTTTTGTTTTTTTTCACCCTTTACCAAACATGAAAAGCAGACGACACTTGCAAAAATATTCTTGAATAACTATTATTTTCATTTTTTGTCTCAAAAACATAGGTTATGACCCCTTCATTGGAACGAGCTCGACGAGCTCGTTCCAATGAAGGGGTCATAACCTATGTTTTTGAGACAAAAAATAAGAAAATAATGAAAATTAATTGTCGAGTTTTGAGAATAGCGCTGACCGTTTTTGGCCTTTTCGTTAGGTAAAGGGTTAAATAATATAATTATCGTTAATAATGAAGGTAATAAACAGAGTAATCGCTTGACTGGACTGGTTACGTGAAATATTTCATTCGAGGCGAGAGACTATATTGTAAAACACTCGTGCGCATTCTGGCACTCGTGTTTGTACAACGTCCCCCACCTCTCATGAATTATTTCACGTAAACAGTTCAGTCAAACGATTACTCTCTATCTAATCTCTTTTCCGTATACAACGAAATCAAAAACCAACGAAACACGTGATTTCCGTGATCCTTCAGAACAAAGACAGAGCAAAATTGTTCTCGAATAATGAGATGAGGATGTGAGAGCCTTTAGAACTGTCAAAGTAAATACCAATTATGTTCATTGTTGTACTACAGCGAAATACCGTTAATTGGATAGCCACTTTACCATTGTAAATATCCTATCAACAGGATGATTCTTTCAACCAGCCAACCGTCTTTTTCCTACATTCTGGTAATGAATTTTTGAGCATATTTATTCTATCAGATCTTGTTTGACAGATATCTTGGAGTTCTGACAAACCAGGTACAAAAACTTGACAGTAGTAGGAGATGTAGGGGACGTGCCAGATTGGCGGACCAAGCCCCGGACCTAGGAAGTGACGTCATCGTCATGTGACCGGGCTACTTCTTGTTTACTGGTCATGCTAGCACACAAAACAGCCATGTTATGCCATCACCACCACGGTGATACTGGTGCCAGTGCGCTTGTTGTTAGGGTGATACTCGTTTCCGCTGTACATTTTGTTTACTGGAAGCCGTCATCTTGGTTTCTATGGTGGGTAATTGTTCTTATGCACCTGAAAGGCTTCTGTCAGTATGAGGGTGTGTGCTGATGGTGTGGTCGATTGAACTGGAGTCAATCTGATTAACAACAGTGTCGTGGACTGGGTGTGGTCGTTTCAAGGAGGAATAGGATCCCGCCGTGTATTCACCTGGACTCGAGGAATATCGTCTGAATTCGTGCGTGAACGTATGTCTCGCCGGCTCGTACCTCCTGTTTCATTTTTTTGAGGTGATTCTTATCCTGAAGGGGTCAGTTACTTTTCCTCAAAAAGCACAGTCGACAGGGCCTCATTGAAAATAACAATTACAATACATTTATAGAAATATAGTAACATGTGACTCACATGGATGGAATCCTATGAAAATAGCACAAACTTCAATCTCCTCCCCACCCACAGAGTTTTTGAGTAATTTTCGGGCCCGCATTCTCTGTCATCGCTGGTTGTCATCATGTTGCTCCTTCCATGTCGCTGATATTGAACTTCTCTCTGCTCGACTCTTCGTAGTGTCTCTGGACTTTGATCGCCTCCTCACAAACGTATAACGTAATGTCTCTCCAACAATGCTATCGCACGACCACCAATGTATTGTCACATGACTGGACATCATTTACTCAAACATTCGCCACTTAGGGGGTTAAGTGCTCCCTGTAGTTACCTCAGAATAATGTTCATACAGGCAACGCCTGCTGCATCTAGGTACGGCTTGCTTTCCATAACACGGTCAGACCGTCTACCTGACTGCCAATGTCGTGAGCTCGCTGAGCTCGTAACTTCCTGTTCTTCTCTTAATCCTTCAGCTACCGCTTGGCTAGCGACTGTTTTCTTTTTCTAAATCTGACCACTGTGACCCCCTCACATTCCAACGTGCTTTCTTTGCACCGACGCGGCACCTAGACTAACCTTTACCATGGGGAAACTGCTGGCCTTTCCAACAACCCTAGGTCTCAATCGCCTTCAGACCTGAGTGATATTTCCAGAAATCTCCCCAACTCTTATTTGTTTTGAGGAGGTAATAAATCCTTACTTAATCGTTTTCCTTAATCTCACCGCTATTGGTTTGTTTTTAACTCTTTTGGCGCGGTGGGCGTCAGACGGCAGACCGCGGAAAGATACGTATTCCTATGTTTCATGCACCATTTTGTCCTATCCATGAACAACGATGTCCTCCCTTGAAAGTATAAAGGTGCCATTTAAATATATACAGAAAATCATTTGAAAAACTGTCAATGAGATCATTGGAACATCTTTTAAAATAATAACGCTTTAGTCTAACAACCTATACATTCTGTAAAATTCCTGATGAATATTAGGCGCTAAGAATTCTGTTTCTCAGATTATTCCGCGCCAAAACAGTTAAGTAACATCGCTTTTAAGTTTCTTTGATCTTTGCCATATGTTAACATTCGGTGACAGTCCAGATGTGTAATATGGGCGTGTGTCCAGAACATGGGTAATGTACTAATTTTACAATTACCTATTTACTGGTAATAATTACCAAGATAATGACTGCAGGAGAACGCTGCTTTTACTACCTTTAATGTTTTATCAGACAACTCATTATAGTGTTCAGCAAACGCGCGGTAATGGTCATAAAACGTCATGCTTAATTAGCAGGGCATGAATTTGAGCTGGTATGTATAAGTGACCAATATGTTTTCGGAGCTCATCATACAGACACACATTCTTAAGCATTGGGCCCGAGCGCGAAAAGTTATCAAAAATATATACACTAAAAGAAAACAAAATCGTACATTTGAACTATCACCATGACAAACAGAGGCCAGGCAACTTCCCATGACCTTCCGGAATCCTTGGGTTTTACCTATCCAGACCGCCATCTTGGATGATGCTTAGTTAATGTGTAACTGAAAGGCTTCCTCTAGGATGGGATGTGTTCTGATGGTGCGTTCGATTCAATAAGAGTGTGACTAATTACCAGAAACAACCCGATAATAACCAAAAATCCTCCACTTTATTTTATTGAGATTCCCACAGAATCCTTTATATAAAAGTTGTATATAGTGCTATGAGGTATGATCAGTTCTACAGGTGTGTCTTTTGTGGCTCGCATTCTTTCAAAATACTAGTTTTCTATCTCTTACAGATCTTGTTCTGTTCTCTTACCAGTCTATCTAGTCTTAGCTGCTCTCGACCTTTTTGGTCCTGTTGTGGGCCACTCACGGTTTATACACAGTTATCCCCATTTGGTGATATGCGTGGTGTCTGGCTAATCTATTGAGCTGAAGAGTATTGAGAGTAATTACTTCTTGGAGCAAATACGACTCTTCGACTCATCTATAAATATTTACTTATTTATTTATTTATTGGTGTTCAAGGTCACATATTTCTGCACAATGGCTAATCATGACCGCGACAGTTTTACGGGTGGAGGAAGCCGGAGTACCCGGAGAGAACCACCGAGCAACGGCGAGCAACTGTCAGCTCCCCAACATACGAACTCCACACAAGCAGGGTTAGCATTGGTTGAAGACAGGTGCACCATCGAAGTACAGCACGCCTTAGTACACAACGTCACCGTGACCCCACGTAGGCAATGGGGGTGAAGTGTCTTGCCCAAGGACACAACGTGGTTGCCGCAGGTGGGATTCGAACCGAGGACCTCTCGGCTTGCAGCCTGCACCTCTACCTACTGAGCCACGACTCATCTCGGAAAAAAGCGGTTTTGTGAAAGGGGTCCTGTAAGTGGGATGCCGAGAAACATGGATGACAAATCACCAAATATCCTGAAAAGCCATGGGAGTAATTGCTCCAGGAGTAAATACTATTACAACTCTTCTAGATTACTCTAACACTTTAAACAACGTAACGGCCAAAATCGGCCAGCGCTAGTCTCAAAAATCGCCAATTAATTTTCATTATTTTTTCATTTTTTGTCTCCAAAACATAGGTTATGACCTCTCATTGGAACGAGCTCGTCGAGCTCGTTCCAATGAGGGGGCATAACCTAAGTTTTTGAGACAAAAAATGAAAAAAATTAGTTATTCAAGAATTATTTTGGCAAGTGTCGTCTGCTTGTCATGTTAGGTAAAGGGTTAACCCCTAGCACAATGGTAGGGCAACAAAATTTTCTCCAATCACTATGTTTCTTTCTTGTTTAACCATGAATTTTACCAATTATATCTTGTTTGACAGAGCTTACTAAGCTGTGTCAAACAATGTATATTTGGGTAAATTTCAAACTGCATTATGGGAAATGTTTGCTGCTGAAAACTTTGCCATTTGGCATCGGTGTGCAGAGGGTTAAATGACCTAAAGAGCAATGAGAGGAATTGCTTCTAAGAGTAAATGCGCTCGCGACTTTTTGGTTAATCTCGGAATTTAGGGGACCGAAGACAGTGGTGGTTTGGGGACTTGTTTTGGGCACAAGTTATGGGGACTATTGGAGAATACCTTTTGTGGGATAGTTGTCATAGAGACCTATCGCTTCTACATAGGGTAACTCATCATATACATCCGAGTACTTCACGCCATACCCGGTGACTTCATGCTACACCCGGCTACTTTAGATGGGAAAGGTATACAAGAGGCCTTAATCGCTCACCAGACAAAGTGGTTCAAAGATGTATTTTGGGTCATATTAAGTTAGTCATGGTTCATCAACACTACAGAGGAATGATGTCATGAATTTTTTCATAACTCTAGTGTCCATGTCAGATGACAAGATCTGAGAAACTTGCAAGGGTTATTAGGTCACTGAAGTTTGAAAGGCAGCTTTTATGGTAAAACACTAAGAAATGGATTTGAACAACCTTGAACATAACCTTCCCCCTCCATGCCCCCCACCCCCCGTAGATGGACCAAATATTAAGCCAGGGACCCGAATTGAACAAACTTGAAGCAGATACCTCTAGAGATGTTATATACCAAATATAAAATGATTCTGACTGGTGGATCTGAAGAATATTTTAAAAGAAATTTCCCCATTTTGCACGATGTTAAAATTCATGCTCCAATAGAGATCCCAAATATTAACCCAGAGACTAGGGCTGAAACGGTTGGCTCATTTTCGTAACCGTCTAACCGTGAGCTATAACCGGGTAATATCCGGTTATCCGTGGCTATTATTTCACCGAATATGGGATCAAAGCTATAGGAATTGGAAAACAGTATTCTCTAACTTTTCCGTAGTGTGTATACAAACGAACGTTGTCGAGTACTCGACAACGTTCGTTTGTATACACACTACGGAATAGTTTCTGCGATTACTCATTACTCACGGAAACTGCCGATCATTAACGAAGTCTTGAACGCCAAAGTCGATTATTTCTCAATATTTTCAATACGGTTTCGAGGTATAGTCTATCACAAAGGAGAAGTGGCAGATTTACTACATTTTAAACATGGAATGACGATCACTATCAGTATTTCGGATAACCGGTTGATGGTTTTGCTAATCGGTTAGATAGCTAACTGGTTTCAAACCGATTATCCGGTTAACCATTTCAGTACTATCAGAGACCCGATTTAAACAAATTGGAATCTGACCCCCCCCCCCTCCCCCCCCCCCCCCCCCGAGATGTTGTATACCAAATTTGAAAGCATTCTGAGTGGTGGATATGAAGAAGATTTTAAAGAAGTTTCCTCAAATTGCACAAAATTAAAATTCGGGCTTCCATAGGGAACCCAAATATTAACTCAAGGACGCGATATGAACAAACTTGAATTTGACCCCCCAGACATGTTGTGTTCCAAATATCAAAGGATTCTGATTGATGGTTCTGGAAAAGATTTTAAAAATATATGGGTACTATCAGAGTTATACCCCTTGTGGTGCCCCCTGAGGGCGTGGCAACTCTACTTGAACAAACCTGAATTGATATATGATAAGGAACATGCACAGCAAACTTGGTTCAATTCGATCAGTCGTTGTTGAGAAGTCGATAATGTAAAGTTAACGCCGGACGAATGAACGGACGGACGGAAAGTGATTAGTAAATTTAAGACACCCGCAATTCTCGTGGGGGTACGTGATTCGAATTCTTACCTGTCAAAAAATAAATGCGAGAGTAATGACAATCAGGAATGCTATGTTGCATGGGAAACCTCAGCACTCCGTTGCAAGCCATCAAGGTTATCGGGGAAATGGTAGGTAGATACTGACATGTATAATTATTTGATACACTTTTGGAACACTATTTTTGGGACATTGTTTGGATTACATAGGTCAACGCATTTTCTTTCATTTGATTGGTTGGAGGAGTGAATTACCATCCCGAAAACCATGTTTCCATTCCCAACGGCACCACTGATGGAGCTTCAAAAATGCAAACTTACCATTCCTTATATCGAATACTCTTGCCGTGTGATCGAAGTGTCCTGTTATAATTCTGTGTTCGTCCAAAACTTTACAGCATTCGTTCATGCTCTGATGCGATCGATCTATCTTGTAATATTCCTCATCGAATATATGCAATGGCTCCTCGGCACCTGAAATGTTAACATTTATACTTTCACAGAAACATACGATAACACATGTGACAATCCAGCAGCATGGTTGATTCACTCACGGTACAGCACAGTTTGTGACGTGACAACACATTTCCCAATCAACGAAAACAGAACGTGTGTCGCCACTGTTCCGGCATGATGCATTCTGTGAATTTCGCTGATGTGTGTGAGCAGCACAGTGACGGCATTTCCACATGACTGTTATCCGGAAAAAATTTATTCCAAACGCAATTACTCATTAAAAATATTAATTGTTAGGGCTAATGTTTAGTTTGCGCATACCGTTTCCAATTCTATTAATATACGAATATTTTTTAAAACGCGACACCAACTTAAATTAATGATTAAAAACAGTCCTTTTACCCGAAGAAACCCTCGAATCGGCCAGTAATGAAGCAAGACAACCAAATACAAAAAATACAACTCTTGAGTATAACATCCATGGAGCAAATGTGAAATTTAAGCTTAACGTTTGAAAACCTATCCAAAATAACAATGAGCTTTTTTCAAAAGGTGTTACAAGCGTAGATTAATGATTAAAAAGAGACCCTTGACTCAACGAAAAAATAGAAAAACCACACAATATAACAACTCAGAGTTCTTTTCATTTCGACTTTCAAAGTAAATCATGTGACATCTTTTAGAATGAGCGGTTTCTACTCTTTCCAAACATGACACCCGAATGACCATTTTAGACCTGCCGACTGCACAGCAGTGCTCATATGCAGACCAGTTCATTTTTTTCAGACGCCTGAGGCATATTTACTTCCGGGTGCTTTGTCCTTATCTTCGTAATTGCGATGGAACTGTCCCATTCTGTTTAACTCACAGAACAGGTCAAAAGTGTGCGGTCGATGTTATCTGTGCTTTGCCGTAAGTGAAAGACTGAGAATGTCCCCATGCCACTTACGCCTACAAAATACGAACCGACTGCTTTCACAAATGAGTCGACTGTGCCTTCTGACCGACTTTGTCTCGGTAACGTCTGCAAAAAGGAAATTCATTCGATTGTCCTCAAAGCGATTCCGGCCACAAACGTCATGTCGATTGTGTTCACAGAGGTGCCTGCGGAAAAGATCTGCTCATGTTTTTTGGACGTATTCAATTTGAGGACACAATTCGGCTTTGCGAACCTATTCAATGAAAACAACGTGTGCATTGTATTCATAAATACTGTCTGGCATCTTAACATAAGCCGTTTTAGTCTTGTAGATAAAGGAGAGGCTGGGAGCACCAGTTCCTTTAGCGGTTTGAGTCCAGGGACCTTATGAGATAGTGCTTGGTAATCCAAGATGGATTCTTTATTCACAGTATACATAACCATTTTCAAATACAGATATTTTACAAATGTGTGAAAGGTCAGAATAGCGAGGGAGGTGGCATAACCAGATTGGCTGTCGACCCTGTCACTCTCGCTTAACAGAATCCGAGATTGCAGACAGTCTAATTAAGAGATGTGGTTCAACATTACATATGACGCATAAAGGATAAAGGAGCTTGGGCAATTCCATTAATTGGAAATAAAGATTCTTTATGATTAAAGATACTGTCCTACACATATGCCAGAAGAAGGTCGGTGGTTTCACATCGACAAACAAAACAGCCTCCTTATTGTGCCCATACCACGACTTAGCTAACATCTGAGAACGATACTCAGTTCCGGTGCCCACCAGCTGTCGTAAAGACATCGACAATACAATTCGTGAGAAAAAATTTGGGTGCCAAGTCAATGTTGACCACCACCCTTTTGGGTGCTCGGTGAATGTGCTGGCTGACGTGTCTCGTACTTTGGCGGGGCCTTCGTAGAGCTAAACACAGTAGTATGAATGCAAATACAGTGGATTAATCTACACCTACTTAGACACAAAGTTCTGACAACTGACTACAAAGAAATAAGTGTCATATAGATTCCCGGTAATCTTGTCTTATTTAAGTGTTGAATGTATTCTATTGACAAGTTGTTGGGGTAAACAGTTGCAGCAGGTGTCAACATGACGAGGTATCCAGATTATTGTGCAGAGCATGAATGCAGTGTACATATATAAAGGCCGTTTGGAGTTCTTGATGGTCAATTCTCCATGGGTATTTACAAATTTATAATGAGCAATCAGGACAATAGGTATTATTAGAGTGGATGTCGGTACAATGATTCTAAGTCTATGGAGAGCAGTTAGGTGTGCGTATGTGTGTGCGTGTGCATGCGTTCGTGTGTGTGTGTGAGTGAGGGTATGTGTGTGTGTGTGGGGGGGGGGGGGACCTGTGGTGTTGCCCTGTTTGACGGGGGGGGGGGGGGAGTACTCGAACTCTTCACTCTCTCCCCCAGAAAAGCCCCGAATCCACAATATATTGGAAGCAGCAACCAGTGCAAATAAGACATAACGTACCTTAGTCCGCAGAATGTTCCCAGATGGCGCCACTTTGGGCGTACCGTTCGAACATTCGATCGGATAACCCCTCTGGTCCCACCCAATAAAAACACCATCCTTCGTATCCTCCTCTAACCGGACCTTTGTCCTTCATAATACGCCCCATACAGATTCCCGTCAATGCACTGAAGTTGGGGGAGCATATACGCAGACAAGAACTTGCCACAGCTGTAGATATAGCGCGGAGACAGCCTGCCAGACACCCTCCCCTCTCTCGGGCTCGCCCCCATCTCGCCGCCGCGCTGCTCAGATGATGCTGCAAATCATATTCAGTAAGCCCCTTAGATATTACTCTTGCCCCCCCCCCCCCTCCCCCCAACTTAGATATTCTATATGTGCCTGTCATGATCCTACTTGAGCAAAGGGATGTATCCAGTTTTTATCTCCCACCTTCCCTGGATTAACTGAAATATTTTTGTTGCATGTGTTCAACTTGTACCGAAAAATGTTCATAAACATGTTCTGACTGAAAGAAAAAAACATCCCTGAAAAAATCACAATTATTGATTCAGCTTTTTGTTACTCAGGACACTGGGGTAAATTGGAGGCTGCAGACTTAATGCAGTAAATGCTCATGCTTTGACCTGGCGTCTAAAGACTGATGAAAAGGCTGAGCACCGAGGTATACCCTCTCCCCCTCAGAGAAAAACATAAAATTAACGGCTTTTGATTCATGTTCAGCACTAATATACTTGCCAACAGCTCATTTATCCGTGCGATGACATGTTTAGCACTCACCCCCACCTAAAACGCAAAAAGGCGTGTGGCACACAATGGTACACATGCCTTCAACCGCATGCTTACCCTGGTTAGCACGTTGAGGAGTTCGGTAGTTACTCGTCGATTGCTCGGTGATTCTCTCCGGCTCCCCATCCGCTCGCCTCACACACATAAAACTACCTGACACGGCAATTGAAACTGTCGTAAAACCCCAATAAATAAACAACTGAATTCGATGTGAGCTTCAGCAAACCGAGGGCCCGAATCAAATTTTGTGAATCTGGTTTAAACAAGAAAATTGTACCAATACTATGCAAAAAAGTGCGATGGGATAAAATGGCAGTGATTCTCCACTCCGCCATACAGATACAAATCTGGTATCGTGTATATTTCAGTGGTACAAAGATGAGGTTATTTTGTGCCATTAACCTCATTATTATTTAATTACTACAAAGGACACAACAGAGCGGATATGAAAACATAAGCACGAAGTAATTCCTGACATGGTCGGTGGCCAAGTAGGTCAATTTCCCAAATATATTATGGGTTCACATACCAAATTTGGTTAAAATCGGTTCATTAGTTTGCACCTTTACTAGGGAGTCGCGTTGGTTGCTATGACAATCACGTGACCTTGTACATGTCCTAATAGGTCGAATTACAAATGTATCATGGGTCAATATATCGAATTGGGTCAAAATCGGCCTAGTACTTTCCCCGTTGCTAAGGAGTCGCTTTGGTTACTATGGATATCATCTGACGTGATAGATGACCAAATGGATCGATCTCCAATGTATTATGGGCACAGATACCAAATTAGCTTAATATAGGCCCAATAGTTTGCCCGTTGCTGGGGAGTCGCGCCGGTTACATTGGGTGTGACGAGACATGGCCAGTGGCCCAATAGAATGAATTCCCGAGGCATTATGGTTTCATACACCAAGTTTGGCTGAAATCGGCCCAACAGTTGCCTGTTACTATGAAGTCGCGTTGGTTGTTATGGGAGTTATGTAACATGGTCAATGACCCAATATGTCGAATTTTGTAAAGCATTGTGGGTCCACATACTAAATTCGGACAAAACCGGCCCAGTACCTTCCCCGTTGCTAGGGAGCCGCTTTGGTTACTGTGGGTGCCACGTGACATGATAAATGCCCCAGTGGGTCGATTTCCCAAAGCATTATGGGCTCAAATACCAAATTTGGTTAAAATAGGCCCAGTAGTCTTCCTGTTGCTAGGGAGTCGCGCCGGTTGCTGTGGTTGTTACGTGACATGGTCAGTGGCCCAATATATCGAATTCCTGAGGCATTATGGTTTCATACACAAGTTTGGTTGAAATCGCCCTAGTAGTTTGCCCGTTGCTATGGCGTCGCGTTGGTTGCTATGGGGGTTATGCTACATGGTTAATGAATGACCCAATAGGTCGACTTCGTAATGGATTGTGAATCCACGTACCAAATTCGGTTAAAATCGGCACAGTAGTCTACACGTTACTAGAAAGTCCCGTGTTGCTATGGATGTTAAGTGGCATGGTCAGTGGCTCGATAGATCGGATTCTTGCTATATTTTGGGTCAATGAAGTGAATAACTTCCAACATGTTGGGTGAGCGATGTTAATCATCGTTTTACTTTTGCCTGACCCACCAGACACCCCATTCCGTTATTTATAGCGAGCGAAAGACACCCGCAGGGTCGCGAGCAAGCGATCCGAGCTTCGCAAGCTATTAGGCAACACGTTTGTATGATCTCAAAGCCAAGCTCATCTCAAAGGCATCAACTTCAAAATTTTTCTACGGAAGTGGTACACAAGAACGCTGACATGTTTGCGCATGGCGGAAATTGACATTCGCAATTGAAAAAACTTTTAGGGATTTTTCCCAAAGGAACCGGGGACAAATGAGGTTACATTTTTTCAAGGTTACTCGGACGCTAGAACAAGTGATGGCTCTCCACCATTGGTTTCAACCTCATTGGGTCAAGGTACCCTTAATACATTGGGTGAGGGTGGGGGGGGGGGATGGGAACTAATGGGTCACTGATTATGTCACGTGACGTCCATAGCAAGTAAAGCACGCCCCTAGCTACGGGCAAACTACTGGGCCAATTTTGACCAATTTTGATACATGGACCCAACATGCATTGCAAACGAAACCAGACAGGTCAATGGTGTCGTCACGTGACTTCCATAGCAACCAGAGTGCCCCCTTAGCAACGGGCTAACTACTGGGCCGATTTTGATCAAATTCGGTATACGGACCCAAAATTCATTGCAAATGAAAACAGACAGATTAATGTTGACGTCAAGTGACCTCTCTAGCAACCAGAGCGCGCCCTTAGCAATGGGCTAACTACTGGGCCGATTTTGACCAAATTCGGTATACGGCCCCAAAATGCATTGCAAATGAAAACAGACAGATCAAAGTTTAAGTCTCGTGACTTCCCTAACAACCAGAGCGCTCCCTTAGCAACGGGCTAACTACTAGGCCGATTTGGACCAAATTCGGTATACGGACCCAAAATGCATTGCAAATGAAAAGTAGTTTTTATCGATTATTTACGACGATTTATCGATTCCTAAATTTAAAAAAATCGTGGCAGCCCTACTGAGAAGTACACATTCCACGCACTGAGCTGTAGAAGACATGGACGGTCAATCAGAGAATTTACCACATTAAGTCCAAGACCTCAATACTTGGTAAATCCTTCTCGGTTCGCGAGACAAGCGCAGATCCGACGTGGCATATTCCTCACCAAACGTCCAATATCAGCTTGGCTGATGTTATTCCATTCTTCCTGCAATGGCGCCCAGAGTTCCTGGACATTGGTAGGGGTGGTTGGCGTTGTCGTTGTCGTAGACGCCTGCCAAGCATATACCAGACGTGATCGATTGGTGAAAGGTCCGGATTTAGTGCTGGCCAAGGCAGTGTAGTGATGTTCTACTCCTGGGGAAACTCTGTAGCGACACGGACCCTGTGTGATCTTGCATTGTCATCTTGGAAAATGAATCGACGGCAGTGAGGTCGCGCAAATGGCACCACATGAGCTGCTAACATGTTGTCACGGCAGTTCTGCCCTGTGGCACGCCCTTGGATGGCATGCAATGCTGTTCTGCTTGTCATGGTTATGCCTCCCCATACCATAACCGATCGTGCTGCCTAACGGTTACGTCATGGTGTCGTTTGTTCCGCAGACGCCACACTCTCTTTCGTCTGTCTTGGAAGTCGAGAGTGAACCACGATTCATCGGAAAACATGACGTTACTCCACCGACGATTGTCCCAGTGCTGTAGTGCTCCACACCAATTTCGCCATGCTGCGATGTGACGTTCAGTCAAACGTAGAATTATTCGAGGTCGTCGAGCGTACAAATTCCAGCTGTGTAGGCGATTTCGGATAGTCTGACCACTGACTAGAATCTGTCTCTCGATGCAGCTGCTGTCCTAGGCACTTTGATGGCGGTTACGTAATGCTGTGGTCCGGATGAAACGATCTTCGTTAGCACTTGTCGCCCTTGGGCGACCTGACCGATGTCTGTTATCAAAATTGCCTGTCTGACGCTAGCGTGACCACAACCTGCTTATCATCGATTGAGTAACATTGAGAATTTGAGACACTGCAGTCTGTTGACAGCAGTGCTCAAAATAACTTTTTTTCTTTGCGTAGCAAAATGCTACACATTTCCAAAAAATGAATAGCATGTTGTAAAAATTACATAGCTATTTTTCTATACCAGAGTTATGTTATGCTGTTTTGTATTGAATTCTTCTAAGTAGATAGAATAGTTTCCATGCATTTCTGGGCATTTCCAAATGATCTGCAACACATAAAACATTTACTATGTTTTTTTTTTAACTGAACTGGCTTTAAGGGTTGCATGGACTTGTATATTTTCAAATGGCGTCTCGGTTGTTTAATAGAGTTCTTAAAATGGAAGTTGGGGTTTTTAATTTGATGGGCTTGAAGTTATTTTTAATAGACATTTTATGCAAAATGTTGTAAAAACAGGAAGAATTTAAACCAATAGAATTCATCTTACATATGAAGTCGCTAATGATGCTTGATGGAGAGTTACTTTGAGTTATGCCTGGAATGTTCCACGATCAGAAGTAAAGCATCAGTGAACTAGTTTTCAAATTTGTTTGCAAATTTTCATTTACATTTTGCGATACAAAATAATCAACAGCAGCCTAATAGGCTGCAGTGGATTATCTTGTATCGCAAAATGCTATACATAATTGAACATTGTGTAGTTTTTGCAAGTTTTGCATAGCAAAACGCGACGAGACGCGACACCGCTTATTTTGAGCCCTGGTTGACAGATTCCAACATGCCAACGGCACGTAAACGTTCGTCAGTCGTCGCATACCTCAAAAGTTACGTTTCGACCAGAAACTACTGATGAACGAGTTAAAACCAAGAAAAGAACAATGAGACCTCCGAAATGAAAATTTTAAAACGTACCCCACAGACATTAACGCGGCGCTCGTGCGAAAAATCTGCACGGAGTTTTTGTGGGCCGGTGACATTCAGGATCCACACTAAACTTGGTGACATGATGTGTCCAATCACGCGTATCCAATACCATTTTCCGAAAATTATCAAAATCAGTTTGGATATGCCCTACTTTCTTTAATAGTATATAATCCTGACTTACTAATATTCCAACTACATCATCAGGGCATGTCACCGACGAAGGCATGCCTTGATGATGTGGTGGGAATTTTTTTTTTACTCGGGACTTGAGCTATCAGAGTCGGGACAAATCAGGTTTACACCTCCTACTCCTGGGTGGGGTGGCTTGGGGTGGTCTGGGGGGAAATATTATCCGAGGGTAAATACAGTAAGGCTACCGTGGACTTGCCACTTTTCACGGATGGGCAATCTGTCCGGGCTGCAGTAATATTAGATTCCAAACACTAATTATAGGAATAATCATCAAATATTTAATAAATGAAGCACCAGGTACAACCTGGTGCTTCATTACTTAAAATTTTGCTGATTTTTATTACCTAGTAAATACATGTGTGGACATCACTGCCTGTACATACATTACGACCAGCCCTCGACGATTGTATTGTACACTGCATTTGATGGGTTAATGTCCATTATGTATAGGTTAGGAGCTAGACGGCCCAAACTGAACCTTAACTGAACTGGTAATACCTAATAGTAATGAATTCTCCTTAAAGGAGAGACACCTACGATGACATCACGACAACCAAGTAATTTTGACCTTTCAACACTGAGTACTAGCCGGTGCTTCATTAATTAAAATTTTGCTAATGTTGATTTTTTACTACCTGGTAAATGCACGAGTGCACATCGCTGCCCACGCATGGATTATGACTAGGGTGTGCTGTAAAGGACAAAATCATATCGGAACCACTGTCGAAATTGTGTGTTTTTGGAATAGCATTGTGCAGATCCTATCGATTCACTGGAGGAAAGTGTTGGTTTAACAGCTAATCTTACCGTGTATGTCTGTCTTGATTATGTACTTCAATCTCCCTACATTATCTGATTTAATTGATGGCGGATGTCCTTCACAGTGTGCAAGGATATAATGGTCATCTGTAATACAAAGCTTGTCAAAGTCTTTAACACCAAACTTATTAGCTTCTAATGTCTGTATGTGTTTGTATTTTGATAAGTCAAACACCAACAACGGACCATCCTCCGTGCATGCGCACAAAATGGTTCCTGATCTGTTCACCTTCAAAGACAAATTATGGAGGACGGGATTTGATCAAACTTCTCTTCTTGTCCCAGTCATTAATAGTCAGGTGATCAGGGACGCCGGAAGCACGGGGGCAGAAGGGGGTGGCTGCCCTCCATGCCTCAGACCGCGGGGGTTAGAGGGGGACCGACAATGCCCTTCCCAGGTTCGCCTTGTTTTCAATAATTTATTCTCGAAGAAAAGCTACAATACACCCCAAATCCGTTCTGAGAACTTTCAAAATTCAATGGGGAGTTTGGGAGGAAGTGCCCCCTCCCGATGGGAGGGGCGCACCTCCTCGCAAACTCCCCCATCTCGCGTTTTCGGCCTTTGAGACATGCATGCTTCGACCTATCATGGTGGGCTTCTAGTGCGTGTGAATGCACTTTTTTCGGGGTCTGACCCTTGCCTTGATGTGCTTCCGGCGCCTCTGCTTGTGATGGCAGTCTTATTCAGATATGTTAACCATTTACACAACGATCGATCGCATCTGCCGTGTAATTTACAAATTGTGAAGTTGAAAAAAAATTCAATAGCACCATGTCATGAAACCCCTAACTGGAATGAGCTATGTTTTGCTGAATTTTGTCAAATATTTAAAAAAAAAAACGATTAAATTAACAAATTTGGAAATCGTTAGCGTTCGGTAAAGGGTTAACTTAACACAAGATAGACCAATGTAAGAAATTTGAACATGGTGATGCTTCAAACTCAATAAAATCGTGAGTTTATGGGCGATATTATTTTAGAGGTAGGGGGCATTAAATAAAATATGGCAGACGAATAATTTGTTTAAGTGGCGCGGAAAGGCAATAGGCCTATTTTTAATTCTTCACTTAATTTTTTCGGTAGAGCTGGGTGGAGGAGGTAGGAGTGTGTGTGTGTGGGGGGGGGGGGGGGGGGGAGGTAAACATGTAAAATGCGCAGTGATGACCAACGCGTAGTGGGGACGTGACAATCGTTACTTTTCCGAGTTCCTTATTCGACATCCGTTATCAACCGATTTTATCGGTTGATAACGGATGTGGAATAAGGAACTGGGAATAAGTAACGGTTGTCACGTGCCACGCATATTTTTCTTGGCTTGGCTTCATTTATTTATTTATTTCATTAAGGTTTAACGACACTTCAACAGCCAAGGTCATATCGTGCCTGTGGCAGTTTTACAGGTGGAGGAAGACGGAGTACCTGGAGAGAACCACCGAGCAACGACGAGCAGCTGCCAGCTCCCCAACATCGTAACTCCGCACTGCAGCACAGGAAGAGTTAGATTGGGTGAATGACTTGGATTTGAACCCCGATACGCCATTTGAAGCCAAAAGTAGTTTTTAGTTTGCCCGAGTCAACTGACATTCCACTTTAGTAACCAACCTTTAAAAGATTTTCAAAGTGATCAGTGGAATATCCTCGATATCAAAATTGATTATTTTAATTTTTAATTTTTATTTTTTAACTTTTTTCAAAGAATTTCAACAAAAACATGTCGTGTAAACCCCTCAGTAGCACGCGCTCCACAAACCTGTACCAATGAGGAGTCACGTGATATGTCTTTTTTTACAAACTGTTTGAAAAACGTTTGGTTTTTCAACTGCAGGATTTGTAAATAATGCGAGCGGATATGAACAGTTCGTTAGGTAAAGGGTTAATTAAGTACACAGTCCGTGTACACTTATATGTAACTGAACAATTTCAATTATTATACTTCTTCGTTATTCTTTTCATTTTTTTCTTAACCCTTCAACTAACATGAAAGGTAACCGGTTCTCGTGTGATCACCGAAGTTAAGCAACGTCGAGCCCGGTTAGTCCTTGGATGGGTGACTGTCTGAGCGATCGGTTCGAACTCCCGCGTTGTGTCCTTGGGCAAGGCACTTAATCCCGATTGTCCACATGGGGGCACGGTGATGCCGTGCACTAAGGCATACTGTACGTCGATGGTGCGCATGACTTCAACCAATCTAACCCTGCCTGTGCTGCAGTGCAGAGTTACGATGTTGGGGAGCTGGCAGCTGCTCGGCGTTACTCAGTGGTTATCTCCTGGTACTCCGGCTTCCTCCACCCGTAAAACTGTCACGGTCATGATTAGCCATTGCGCATAAGTATATGATCTTAAACACCAATAAATAAATAACTAACATGAAAAGCAGACGACACTTGCAAACAAAATTCTTGAATAACTATTTTTTTTATTTTTTTGTCTCAAAAACAAAGGTTATGACCCCTCATTGGAACGAGCTCGACGAGCTCGTTCCAAAGAGGGGGTCATAACGTATGTTTTTGAGACAAAAAATGAAAAAAATAATGAAAATTGGCGATTTTTGTGAATAGCGCTGGTCGTTTTTGGTCGTTACGTTGGGTAAAGGGTTAACGTCATGAAGAAATAGAAATGAGCATAATAACGTAACGTAGTGCACATATACGTAACACTGTGCGCTTTGTCCTTGACTGTATTTGATACCGATTTTCCTTATTTTATTGGTTACCGTGGAAACAAACAAATCCGGAAGTTCTGGAATCCTGTTATATGGTTTGAGTTGATCCAAACAGATGTCTAAAACTTTGTAAAATAGTTGGTAAGCATTCCGGAGCAGTCTGTTGTTTTCGTTTATTAAAAGTAAGAAAAGGAAACTTGGCTTTATATGACAAGCTAAATTAGAAGCAACTAGTTCACAGACAATCTGTCCTTAAGAATATCTATTAGTATCATATCTTCCAAAACTAAACGTCCACATTGGCTCTTTGTTCTGCGAATGTGCTTTCACAGTAAGTCGCAAAAGTTTTTTATTCTTCCCAGGAGAAAAAACATTTGGAAATCACGCCTCCTAGACTTTTATGTTATTTATATTTATTTATTTATTGGTGTTTAAGGTCACATATTTCTGCACGATGGCTAATCATGACCACAACAGTTTTACGGTTGGAGGAAGCTGGAGTACCCAGAGAGAACCACCGAGCAAAGGCGATCAACTGTCAGCTCCCCAACATACTAACTCCACACAAGCAGGGTTAGCATTGGTTGAAGACAGGCGCACCATCGACGTGCAGTACGCCTTAGTACACAACCTCACCGTACCCCCAAGTGGGCAATGGGGATGAAGTGTCTTGCCCAAGGACACAACGCGGTTGCCACAGGTGGGATTCGAACCGAGGACCTCTCGGCTTGCAGCTGGCGCCTCTGCCTTCTGAGCCATCGCGCCCTCGACATTTATGTTAATGGAAAGGACAGTGCCTGTATTATATGTCACGAAGCGCGCACTGTTGATATAAGGAACAGAACAAGAGAGCAGCAAAAGACGGTAAAAATGCCGTTTCGTTTTTTGTTCAGCAGAGAATAATATTCAAACGTTCCAACTGATTTGGAAAAAAATGTAAAAAGCAACCTTTTTTATTTTATACTACTCCACAAGAAAATGCCTAAAGTTTCTGAAATAATGCGCACATCGATGATACAAATTCGCCAATAACTCGAAATTTCAATTTTTATCTGAAATTCACATACATGTACCCTTAGTCTTAACCCTTTGAACCCTGGTGGTATCTTCCTTGCCAATTCAATCCCAACAGTTGGAAGAGTCTATGCTCATTATTTTGGCGTAGACCAATAAATAGTTTTAAAGGCTGCACTTTGAAAATATTAATTGGTCTACCGCACACGTTCACTTAGCAGCCACCCTACTTAATGACGTATCATGTTCCTGTCCCGGAAAATGGCTTCTCCGGTTCAAAAGGTTAAATTTACTTACGGGTAAGGAGAGTTAACCATCCTGTAAATATCTCCCAATGACAAAAATTGTCAGCCAAGCCAGAAACGGAATTCAAGTAGTTATCGAAGCAGAACCTCCTTTCACCCTTTACCTGACCGTGCCAAAACCGAACAGCGCTATTTACAAAAATCACCATACAATTTTAATTATTTTTTTCATTTTTGTCTCCAAAACATAACTTATGACTTCCTCATTGGAAAATCTCGTTGAACTCGTTCCAATGGGGGAGGGTGGTCGTAGGCTATGCTTTGGAGACAAAAAATGGAAATTTTTAGTTATTCAAGAATTTGTTTCCAAGTGTCGTCTGCCCTTCGTGTTAGGTAAATGGTTAAATCTTTTGTCAAAAACGAATTTGTGGTTGCTGCAAATAAAATATCTATAAGTATCTGTCTAAGATTTCAGGGCGGGGTGGGGGGGGGGGGGTCATTTGTGGGAATTTGAGAACATTACGGTGATTTGAAAATTTCAGAATCAGCACCACTAGAATCGAATCATCGAGATGAATTCAATTCGGAGGGGATTTCGGAGGTTCTCAGGGACCTAATTAGTAGCATGAAAGCTGGTGGTCATCCATCATAACCCGCGGGCTAGGTTGAGGCGTTAGTGTACGTTGTAAAATCAAATTATGTAACTCTCTCAACCCACCAACTTATATGTTAAAGGACTCGGCGATGCGAAAAAATACCTATTCAAAATATATTTACATTGAAGTTTAATACTGTCGTCAGTAATCTACGTATAAACTCTAAAAAAATGTTTCAATGAACAGTTTTCTTTGATAACTTTATGACAAACGAATAGATTTTAGACAACCAGACACAACAAACAACAAAGGTGAATAACTTCAAGAGATGTGCTCTAGCGGTCAAATATGGGCCACCGAATTTATTTATTGGTGTTGAGTCTAACCAATATTTTTATTTGGTAAATAGAGGATATGGAATGAGTGTTTTTCTCATATAATATTTATGAAACGAGTCTAAGAATTTTTCGTTTTGGCGAGTCCAGGGCGAGTCCAAACGGAAACTTCGGACGAGTTTCATAAATATTATATGAGAAAAACACTCATTTCATATTCTATTTATCATATGACACACACCCGCACAAATTAGCCACTTAGTATGACTTTTTAGCCCATCACCTAACTTGAGTGGCAGACGGCACTTGGAAAAACATCCTTGTATAACTAAAAATTTTCATTTTTTGCTTTCAAAACATAGGTTATGACCTCTCATTGGAACGAGCTCGTCGAGCTCGTTCCAATGAGGGGTCATAACCTATGTTTGGGAAGCAAAAAGGGAAAATATAAAAAAAATGAATGGCGTTTTTCTTGTAGCTAAACGATTAATACAATATAATCGACCCAAGATAGGACAGATAACGTAAATTCTCCATACTGAAATTATGCAAATGTGACCCAGTTGTATTTTGTTTAGCCAATCAAAAGTTTTGAAATTGACCAATGAAATTGACGGAAGGCTTTATTTATCACTGATTAATATGAAAACAAAATATCAAATGTTTTAAAGAGAACAAAACGGACGAGTCATATGATAAAATGAAATCTTAAACCTTACATAACATGATAACCTTATGAACAGTAAAAAAACAAAAATGAAATATTGTAGGTAAACAAAGTAAATGAGCATGATTCGACACCAAGCTTTCGCTTTTGTAAGTCGTCTCCCGTTTTCAGTGCCGAATTTAGGCTGCAGCCCAGGGCCCTCCGCCAGCTGAGGGCCTCCAGCGATTAAGTGAAATTAATTTACTGGGAAAAGTTTCTTCATTTGTAAATGCAGAATGAAAGTATAATGGTACTGAATTATCTCCTTTAAACCTTTACCCAACGTAACGGCCAAAACCGGCCAGCGCTATTCTTAAAAAATCGCCGATTAATTTTCATTGTTTTTTCATTTTTTGTCTCAAAAACATAGGTTATGACCCATTGTTGTAACGAGCTCGTCGAGCTCGTTCCAACGAGGGGTCATAACCTACGTTTTTGAGACAAAAAAATTAGTTATTCAAGAATTTTGTTTGCAGTGTCGTCTGCTTTTCATGTTAGGTAAAGGGTTAAAAATGGCTCAATTAAATATACTGTACACTATAGTGGAATTGTTTTCTCGCCCATTAATCCAACAAATTGGCACTGGCAATCCTGATTACAATGAGACGATCTCATACTCGCTTAGGTCCTGTACAAGAAATCGCTCATTCCATCGAAACTTTCTTTCTTCTTCTTTCGTTATTGCTTTGCGGTTGTGCTTGCACCAAAGACATAAGTGCTGATAGAGGGTAGATCAGCACTGTTTTGTGGTGTAATTTGAATTTACGTTATCCTATACATTGTTAATTATTACTGGGGGCCCCGGGCCTCACAGTATCTGTAGCCCAGGGCGTACAAAACCGTAATGCCAGTTTTGAGGCGATATATACATAGTGCCAATACAAAACTCAGGGGAGGGTGATTCTATATAATTTCTCATTGAGGGTAGAAAGAGGAGAAAATGGAACAACAGTGAGAGAAGGGAAAATATTTATAGTTAAAGTAGAGCCGGCGTGAACTGGTCGTACTCCACGCGTGGCCAGTGATGTCCAAGCATGAGTATACCGGCTAACAAAAATCATCATCAGCAAAATTTTAATTAATGAAGCACCGGGTTGTACCCGGTGCTTCATTAATTAATTTTTTGACGATTATTCCTATAATTTGTGAAAAGTGACCAGCCCATGGCGGTTGTACTATACATGGGATTCTTACTGATGAGATGGATAATTGCCAAGTCAAAACAAAGTGGTGATCATGAATCTACGTGTACGGTTAACAGAACAGACATGTCACACGTGTCCCATTCAAGATGGTGAAAATTTTAGCAAGGAAATCACAATGACAAAATACCTATTCCGTATTACCCTTCACACAAACCGCAATGAGAGGTGGACCAGCTCATCCAGAAATCTCAGGCAGCGGTTTTCTGATTAGGAAGGCGGTAATCAAGTTTGGTATGGACGCCGAGCACAGACTCTCGCTGTGAGTTGCGCTGAACACACCTCTCGCTTGGCGCCCCCAGACTTGACTACATGTTTGTCGTAATGTTGCGACAACAATAGCCCAACGTCTTTGAGCTCTGATGCTTGAAGAAGAGTTCATTGAGGTTTTGATCCCCAAACTACTTTCAGAAGATTTCAGAGATGAGACATTTGTAGGAATCTGAAAACATCGCGATGATTTGAAAATTTCAGAATCAGTGCCTCCAGAATCGAATCATCGAGATAATTTCAAAGTGAATGGGATTTCGGAGTTTCGTGGACTAGATGCTATTGGCTTTTATTACATTCCTCAGTTCGTTTTGCATTGAATTTAATGTTGATTAAAAAGTTGTAATGTCACGAGTGAATTATGTCACTTCAATAGTAACTTTGGAACGACTGACGTATATAAGCCACGCTCCCACATCAGTTAATTAAAATGAATTTTCCTTCTGAATATTTTTAAAAATCCTTTCTTTCCTCTATGAGCAGGTTCGTTAGCACAGTTGACAAAATCCAAATAGAAATGTTTTATCTTATGGCTGAATGCCATTCCCCAAATGCGACTGGAACGCCACATAAAATAGTAAAATATCGAACGAAAGTCACAAAAATAAAACTGGGCCATTTCCAATCGAAGATTTGACACAGTAAGTGATGTATTCATACACGCTAATTTCAGAAGTATTTCAGAGTTGCATTTGCGAATATTTTGTGTTGAATGATTTTTAATGAAAGACATTTTGGTCTAAAATGTCATTTACAAAAGAGAGTGACCCATTCTCACAGCAAGTTACGGTATATAATTCGCCTCGAGACAGGACTATTTCGTATTTCCTTCCTGCTAATTTTAGAAATGTTTCCGTGTTTACACTAAATTGGATTATATCTGACAATAGTTTGGGTTGAATTATTATAGTAAAAGACCTCTTTATTTCAAATGTCATGTAATAAACAGAGTAATCTCGAGACGGGACTGTTTCGTAAATCACTCGGCCTACGCCCTCGTGATTTACTCACGTCCCGTCTCTCGATGAATTATTTACAGTAACGCTCAAAACAAATTGATTACTCTCTATGCCACGCCCAAATATTCTTAAAAACCACAAACTGTATAACACAAGTTTTTTACAGAGGTCATTGTATTAAATCAGTTTCACAAACATTTGAACAGTTGTTTTCTTGGTACAGTTCTTTTCTTCATGAACTCAAGAGCGGACTTGTATAAACATATTTACCTTCATAATGCGAATTTTCTCACCCTGTCCTGTCGTCATTGTGGTTTTAACTTCACCTGTATCTGTATCATACACCTTCACCCCGTGCTTTCCTTTCGTGCAGGTAATGAGTTCTAAAGAGGAGTAAAAATCAATGTTAGTGTTTACGACTTCTGTGATTACAGTACTGTATTGATAAGGACATATAGAATGTGCATTGTATATCGTATACATGGTTGCGGGCATCAAATGGTGTACTCTATCAAGGGTGGCGAAACGATTTTCAAGGTGGGGGGCTGGATCGGGCGATGGATGGTCGTAAGAAAATTTCAAACTCCAGGGTCCTAAAACTCCCATTTCCATGCATCTGAGTGGATATTTTGAGATTTTTCAGGAAATGTATTTGAAAGATTTCACACTTTGAGAGTCATTAAAAGACGTCAGTAAAGCCGCCCCTGTCTATAACGTATTTACTCTACCAGTTGGCCAATTAACTTTTACAAGACGTATTTGTAGCCCGATAGTTCCATTTTTTATTATATTGTACATTATATACATGGGTGGGGGTCGTATAGTGTACATCGTACACATAGGTGAGGACGTAGAACACTGCAGGCTGTATACACGTGGGTGGCCGTCGAATATTGTACATCGATACTTAGAGAGGGCGCCGAATGGTGTACGTCGTATACATGAGTGAGGACGGCCAATATTGTACACCGTATACACGGGAGAAGGTGTCGAATATTGTACATCGTATACATGGAGGAGGGTGTCGAATAGTGTACAACGTGCACATGGGTGAGGGCGTTGAATATTGTTCATCGTATACACGGGAAAGGGCGTCAAATATTGTACATCGTATATACGCAGGAGGGCGTCGAATAGTGTACCGGTACATCGTATACATGAGTGAGAGCATTGAATATTGTACATCGTATCCACGGGGGAGGGCGTCAAATATTGTACATTGTATACATGGAGGAGGGCGTCGAATAGTGTACAATGCACACATGGGTGAGGGTGTTGAATATTGTACATCGTATACACGGGGAAGGGTGTCAAATATTGTACATCGTATACACGGAGGAGGGTGTCGAATAGTGTACCGGTACATCGCATACATGGGTGAAGGCGTTGAATATTGTACATCATTTAGATGAGGGAGGGCGTTGAGATAGCTGTTGTTATAACAAAGATCACCAGGTTGTAATAACAAGATAGCTACGTTGTAACAATACAGCTAAGTTGTTATAACGGGTACGCGGTCGCTCTGTGGTTAAAGTATCAAACTACAAACCGAGAGGTTCAAGGTTCGATCTTGATCAGGGTAATTGCCCTTGGGCAAGGCATTTAATCCCCAGCTGCCCTCATGGAAACAGTGGCACATTGCACTAACGCGTATTTCATCTCAATGGTGCATTTGCTTTCAACCGATGATAACCCTGCCTGTACGGCGTTAATACGTTGTGAGTCAAACAATTGCTGGTATTATCTCAACATAATATACTACAAGGCCATCTTGTTATAACAACTTAACTATCTTATTATAACAATTTATAAATTTTATGTATTTATTTATTGGAGTATAACAACATTTTCGACAGCTAAAATCACCTCATGCTGGACAGTTTTACAGATGAAGGAGGACGTATACCGAGAGAGAACCACTGAACAGCGTCGAGCAACGTTTTAGACTCCGTAACGTATTAAGCTATTCGTTATAACAATTTAGCTATCGTATTATTAACAACTTACCTCTCTTGTTATAACAACCAAGCTTTTTTGTTATAACAAATGAGCTACCTTGTTATAGCAACTGTGCTACTTTTAAAAAAAAAAAATTATTAAAAAACATAAACTTTCAAATACAAAATAACAAAAATAGACGAAAATAGATGAAACAACCCAAAACCTTCTCAGAAAGATCTGATTTCCAAAACATTGTCAAAACAGTATGCGTGTGATGTACTGCCACCTCTCCCTTGTCATGGATGCCTTGCGGGTTGAATAAATCGAGACCGAACACTGATGTGAAATTACCTACGTTCGAAGGCTGATGTGAAGTTACCAAGGGCTGATATCTCGGCCGATATGAAACTAACCAAGAAATGAATTCTTTATTTATTAAATCAAAACAAATAATTACAAAATGTTCTTGGAGATCTGTTACAGTTTTCTGACAGTGTTATTGTTTCTCATTCTTTTTACAAAGTCTGAAATTTCTTGTCCAAGTTCAGCTATCCCCAATGGGAAAGCCTCGAGGCTCGGATAGCTGAACTATCTGCTCTACCACTACGAGGAATCTTCACTTACGGCCCTTAACGCTTGGTTTGTATTGAATTTTCTGTACAAATCTGACATTTCTTGTCTTCATCCACATAATCCATATTTATTGTCATCATTACTTCTTCACCATACAAAAAGGCAGCTTCAAACTATTCCGCTACAATTAAAACTAGAAGTCCTGACACGAACTGTGCGCTTATCTGGGCGCTTATCTGGGCTTAATTGGGTGTAGGAATTGCGCGCAGTTGTCATATCGAATGGCATCCAGAGCACGGCAGGTTCTCCTGGTTAGTCTAGCAAACAGAGGCGATGTTTCTACCAATGGACCTCCGGGTTACCCGCAGGTCCATTGGCTGAAACATTGCTTGTGTACAGGCCATATGTGCAGACTTTGATAGCCTTACTATGGTCATAACGCGTATATTAACGCGTAGATCGACGTGCTATTTGCACGCATTTCATGACAGGACTTCTATTTTTAATTGTATGCCTGGTAACGTCAAAGCTCCTGATTGTGTCCAGCGAGTAAATGCGGCCAATTCTGATGTAAACATATTGGTTGCGCCTAGTAACGTATCAATGGGGGACAACTCTAGCTTGGTTCATATCAGCCGAGATAAGAATCATATCAGCCGAATTTGAAGTCAAATCTGACGATCTTGATAATGGGCAATTCTGGGAAAGAAAATTCTATCTAATAAATAAGATGGTCTTCTGCCCTCTTTTTCCCAAATTCTATCTAATAAATAAGATGGTCTTCTGCCCTCCTTTTCCCAGAGAAATTGGTGACCCTCTGATTACGGACTGTTTATTGGTCTCCAATGGAACTTCTTTCTTGGTGTCTTCAAGTTGCTTTATTCTAGGTGGGTCCTTGATACATAATTCGTTGAATGTAGGTAGCTTAGCTTTGTGGGTTGCGTTGATTTGTGGTGTTTTGTAGGCTCACCACGCCATTCTTTAAATCTTCATTCTTGGGTTGGCCCATCCTTGAAATGTCATTCTTCTGAGTGGCAAGTTCGTTCTTCTGAGTGGCAAGTTCGTTCTTCTAAGTGGCAACGTCATCCTTGTTTTGGTCTGTAGATTGAGTGGTAACTACATTGTTCTTAACTTTATTTTCTGGGGACTGTCGTTTGGGTCTCCTTCATTGCCTTATTTTCTTAAGGTCTGTAGACAGGTACAGCGATCACGTCGTTCTCCGCAATAAGCTTTGACCCTTCATTCTCTATCTGCTCTTTGGTTAACAACTGACCCAAATCATACAGTACAGTCGCCGTGGAATGGTCGTAATCGATGCGTGGACAGTGAAGTCCACGCATGCGTTCACCAGGTAATAAAAATCATCACCAGCAAATTTTTAATTAATGAAACACCGGGTTTGTACCCGGTGCTTAATTAATTAAATTTGTGATAATTAGTTCTACAATTAGTTTTGGAATCTAATATTATTGCGTCCGTGGAAATATTACTCATCGTAGAAAGTGACGACTTTACTGTAAGCCGCCTCTAAATATGTTGGGTTTCTTCGCTGCATTAGTTTGGGTTTCTTTTCTTAATTCCTTCCACCGTATGATGGTCTTGTTCCACTCCCTGGAAAGGTAGCATCATTCATACATCGTTCTTGATGATTTGTATGTGTAAGTCATCTTTTACTCTGGGGTACTGTCGTGAACAGTTTGCTAAACGTCTTCACACTTCGACCTCCAAAACACGAATGAGCTGAAAACCCAAATTGGTCCTTTTTATACTTTTTTCTGGCTGCTTCCAGTGGCGAGTTGTACTTGTCTCTTCATTGGATTCTTCATCGCCGTCTTCGTCATCATTACTATCTTTCACGTCCAACGAATATTCTGTCATAGGTTTCCGCTTAACAGTTTCCCAGGCATTTCCTAAAATGACGTGCCATACACTCTCTTCAAATGCAAATATTCTTCAACTCATTTATCTAACCCATAACATACATTACATTTACATTTCCCACATCCACTAAAACCATATAACACTATTCTACCAAGTAGAAATAAATAATCTGAATGTGGATGAAACAATTTATTGTCAAAGGCAAGACTTCAAAATTGCATGAAAAAATGCCGATACCAGCCATTTTCAGCCACCCAGCAGCCCCAGAAGTAGAATTTTCTCACTATCCCTACTCACCTAACACTGAAGCATATAACCTCTTATTTCTAAAATCTGAAAACATTCCATGTTTCCGTCTCATTTTTTAGTTGCATACCTGGTAACAAACCCGTATAAAATGACATTTTAAAAAATAGCCGGTTTTTCAAAACCACTGTTTCCCATAATTCACCTGGTAATACATCAGGCTCCAACATTAAGACTAAACCTTCAAATTCTCTTATCCACCAAATAGCCTAATGTAATCATATATCATATATCTGATACTAAATATATAGCTCCAGTTTACAAGGCATTAGTTTCAACAAATACCTTGTGTTTAGAATTTCACCCATGTGCGATAGTGCAAAACTGCAGAGCTGAACCAATGGTTGTCGAACAGAAATTGTCTACTTTTCAAGGCATATTTCTGGGGATCTTTCAAGCTCTACTCCTCCTCTTCACGAAGATGTTTAGATATCTCTCGAAATTACATGTGAATTGATCATTGATAAAATTCTTCATGTACACCTATGTATTAAAGAATCTCGCGCCGATGGCTTTTCTCATACTAATTTGAAGAGATGTGATGCTGCTGCAAACTTTTCTTTATCCATTCCATCCTCGATATTCGCCAAGTTATTAAAATTTTCTTGGTAATGATCGCTAGCATGCCAAAGTAAGAGCGTGACGACAGGGGATGTGTGTGTGTGTGTGTGTGTGTGTGTGGGGGGGGGGGGGGGGGGGGGGTCACCCCCAATTCTGGCCAAAATTTCCTATAGTTGAAAATTCGGAGTGTAAGTCAAGAGTGGTTGGAAATTCCATCTGTCTGGATTTTTTTGCTTCTTTGGTGATGCTGATGTCTTCTTTACTTCCCAACGTTCCAATTTCAAATTCCAATTGTTACTATTTACAACTACAGTGTTCACAATATCGAGTTTCATAAGTATGCATGATGTCAATCGGTACAAGATTTCTATAGTACGTTTACTTATCGTTATAAAAAAATCCTCGAAATGCACTTCAAGAAAATCACAGCATGTAAAATCGTTATCCTGAGTTCCAGCATTCACAGTTACAAAATGATGAAACATCGAAAATTGATCATTCCTGCATAAGATCTGATTTAATGTTAGGACAGTGTGAATTGCTCAATTATTTATTTATTTATTGGTATTTAAGGTCACATACTTATGCACAATGGCTAATCATGACTGTGACAGTTTTACAAGTGGAGGAAGCCGCAGTACCCGGAGAGAACCACCGAGCATCGACGAGCAGCTGCCAGCTCCCCAACATCGTAACTCCGCACTGCAGCACAGGCAGGGTTAGATTAGTTGAAGACATGCGCACCATCGACGTGCAGTACGCTTCAGTTAACGGCGTCATCGTGCCCCCATGTGGACAATCGGGGTTAAGTGCCTTTCCCAAGGACACAACGCGGGATCCGAATTGATCGCTTAGACGGTCACCCATTCGAGGATTAACCGAACTCGACGTTGCTCAACTTCGGTGATCCTACGAGAACCGGTTACCGCAACGCCACCGCGCCCCCGAATTGCTCAAAGTTCTAAGCTTGAGCATTTGTTTAGCACATATTCAATTCCCAGTAGAATACCAAATAATAATAACCTGATAATTGTATCATAAAAGTGCTGGCATTTCATTTACAAGAATCAATGTTATGCCCCCTTTCATTGCTTTCCCGGTAGTGAATTTCCAACTAGGGAGACGGACCTGGAGAGGGGGGGGGGGGCTTTCCCACTCCCGATCTGTCCCTCTAGTTGGAAATTCACTAACCCCCCCCCCCCCAATCGTAAACCTATAGCCACGCCCCTGTGCCTAACGATACTTCCCGTTGGGTCAATAGAATTATGCACAGGTTCCTCTTCAGGTTCCACATCTTCTTCCTCTCCCATCCCCATGGATTCTTCTTCCGAGTGTTCAGATTCCTCAGATTCCGAATTGTCCATTAGAAGATAGTTTAATAGTAAACAATGACGGCAGGATTTTCTGGTGTCTGCTCTCTTGAACGGCTAAAACACAAATGACAAATTTGTTATGAGTCCCTCCCTTTAAAGGCCAAGGATATCTGACAATACAGCGACGGTAGGTTTTTTGCACCTTTTCAAAAAATCCTTCTTTCGTTGATTAATTGGCTCTCTTGCAGACTGATGTGAGTTTTCTCTGCTAGGCTTTTCGATGGTTTTAATGAGCTGAAAGTCGAAAGCGACCTCTTTTTATACCTTCCCAACTAACGTGCATGCACGTTGGGTGAAGTGCCCAGAGCCACAAGTTTCTAGGTCAACTATCCTCCAAAGGAATTTCTTAGAATCAGCTGTGGTTATGGAATCCCTTTTTCCAATATACGTCGTCGAGTTCGTTCACTCGTTTGAACAATTACCCGATAGCTTATTTGAGAATCATAGAAATCATCGGTACACACAGGGGAGACAAAGCTGTATTTGTAGATGCAGAATATGAGAAAATGAAGCACTCCGATACGTTATTCCAAGACATACGCACAGCTCAAGAATGATAGGACCTTTGGACACGAAAAACACCAAACAAATAAAAAATAGCTTGATATTCAAAACATGGGTCAAAGTCTCCGGAGGCACCCGTGCGTTATTGAGTGTATTTTTCAGAATTACTGAAAATCACACTTTATGATCCAATAATGCATTGTCAAAGTTCATAAAGTAATTCTACACCCAACAAGAGGCTCCATGGGGCTTAAGGCACTCACCCGACACAGCTGTTTTAAAGAACGATTTAATTAGCATCTATGGCTAGTTAACACAACAAAGGAATGAAATCTTGTAATTATTTATAACTCTGTTGTCCAAATAAGATGATTCATTCTGGAATTGAGATGCTACCACACAAATAATGTCATGATTTTCCGTACAGTAAAATAGGGAGCCCAAATATCAACCTTGGGACTTCACTTAACTCGAACAGACTTGAACTGCCCCCCCCCCCCCCCATACCCCCATCACGATTATGAGTATTGGATCTGAAGGAACCGATATTCAAATATTATTCCCCGTATTCGATTAAGTTAAACTTTGAGCTTCAATAGTGAGTACAAATATATAACCCAGGTACTCGATTTTATCAAATTTGAATCTGACTCCTCTTTGGATGGTCTAAGTTTAATATCAGGCATGGTATGACAAATTGACCTGGGACCAACAAAAGGTTTGATAGACAAGAGGATCAAACAGTACAGAACTTCAGTTTTTAGCAAATGATTTCTGCTTTCTATCTGGCTGACCATTTTCGTCATTTGAAGAGATTTACACAAAAGTTAGCTCCCCTTAATTATCTAAATCGGTCAGCAAATTTAACACTAAGAGTTTCATATAAAAAATTAAATTTCAAAATGCTACCAAATTTGTATCATCGATGTGCGCATCATTTCAGAAAATTATTGCATTCCCTGTTGAGGAGTATAAAATAGAAAAGGGGGCGTTTTACAATTTTTTCCTCAATGAGTTTGAAAGTGTGATTATTACCCTCTACTGAAACCCATTTAAAAATACGAAAACGGCGTTTTCACCATTTTCGATGTTCTGTAACGATTTACTGTTCATTATATCACCAGTGTGCACATCATGACGTTTAATATGGACAGCATCCTCTCCATTATTATAAAGGTCCAATAGGTGGGATTTTCTATATTTTTTCATGGGAAGAAAAATAAAATAACTTAGTGTAGGCAGGTGTGATAATGGTCGATAATCTTAATGATGGATTACCAGTGAAGTAGTTGCTTCTAAATAGCATGCTATTCAATGCAAAAGTTTCATTTTGTTACCTTTAAGCCTTTACCTAACGCAGACGATATCAAAATTTATTATTTTAAATATAATTTTTTTTAAATTTTTCAAAAAAATTCAACAAAACCATATCATGTGACCCCTCATTGGAACGAGCTCATTGAGCTCGTTCCAATGGGAGCGTCACATGATATGGTTTTGTTGAAATGTTTTGAAAAATTAAATTTTTTCAACTGCTCAGTTTGCATATTACGCGGGCGGATGCGGGCGATTCGTTAGGTAAAGGGTTAAAAACGAAAACAACAGACAACACTGAGAGCTGTCTGTTGTTTTCATTTATTAAAAGTAACAAAAAGAAAATTGGCTTCATTTTCTACTGATGTCATGGAGGTTTTCTCAACAATTACTTGCTTCTTAATTGAACCTTCATCGGTCGCCTGATGATTTCGATGGAGATAACTGGTGGAGAGTCCATTTCCCTGAAGATACAATTTAGGAATGACATGAGACTCTTCAAATATAGTACACGCTAATGATTTCTTAGCACCCCCACCCCCACATATCAATTTCTGATTTCGTTATTGACTTCGTTAAATTCGGTGCACAAAAGTTATTTCGGATTTGTTTAAAAAATATTTCACATTCCTGAATCAATATTTTTAACACTTACGAAAGCGATTATTGTCACCTATTTTATGATGATTATCTGTACGTTCTGGCATGCGCAGATCTAACCTACCATCTGATTAATTATTGGAAAGAGCTCAGAGAGCCCTTTCCAACAATTAATCAGATGATAAGGATTCAAATATGTCATAAATCTTATTAAACTTCTTGCATACAGCCGTACTTAGAGGTCCTCCATATATGGCCAAAGTGGGCGTGGCAGTAAAAGGGTCAAATGCTGTGCACAAAAACCTATTTCTGATATTGTACTCCCGAACAGTAGATCTCCATTAATTCTCTTTCTGGAGAGTTTAGTTCTGATGCTTTCGCAATTTCACGCAGACCCGAATTTACTGATTACTGTAAATTATGTTTCTCTAGTTTACTTACCTTTTCTGTTTTTCAAAACACAAATATTTTCAGCAGCATGCTCTGTGTGATATGTCCTTCCAACAAATGATAAAACCAGTTTTCCTGTGTCAAGGTCAAGTATTTTGATTTTTCCCCCAGCGATGCATATCACTCGTGGGTCGTAAAATTGCACAATGGCGGCAAAAGATGGCTGAAATTGAAATGAACAAGAAATCAAAAAGGATAATTGAAGCGTCCATAATTCTTTACCTGTTAACAAAGGCACTATTCAAAATTGTATTATTTGTTTCAACCTTTGACCTGAAAATGCAGCATGTGACCCGTCGTTGGATCGAGCTCTGTAAGTTCGGTCCAATGAAGGACCATAAGCAGTTTTCGGAGTAAAAATTGATAATCGATATCTTTTGGGGATTGTGTCGCTGAGTGTCGTTTGTTATTCAGGATATAAAAGTTAAGGTGCTATATTAGTAACAGAAAGGTAGCTTGAAATTACGTGATGTTTTTTGCGATGGCAAAAAATGAATAATTTTTATGAACAATTTTTCGCAATTTTGAACACCAAAAAATTCAACATTTTTTTTTTTTAATATTTTTATTCAGATTTTATATGAATTTTTACATAGAATACATAGAGAGTAATCGCTTGACAGGACTGGTTACGTGAAATAATTCATGAGAGGTGAGGCACGTTGTACAAACACGAGTGCGCGAAATATAGTACCTCGCCTCGAATGAATTATTTCACATAACCAGTCCAGTCAAGCGATTACTCCGTTTATTACTTTTCATTATTAACGATAATTATATTATTTAACCCTTTACCTAACGTAACGGTCAAAAGCGGCCAGCGCTATTCTCAAAAATCGCCGATTAATTTTCATTATTTTTTCACTTTTTGTCTCGAAAACATAGGTTATGTACCCTCATTGGAACGAGCTCGCCGAGCTCGTTCCAATGAGTTTCATAACCTATGTTTTTGAGACACAAAATAAAAATAATAGTTATTCAAGAATTTTTTTTGCAAGTGTCGTCTGCTTTTCATGTTAGGTAAAGGGTTAAAAAAACAAAAAAACAATGAAGTCCCCATTACACCCACGGCAAAGCGTCTTCGTTTGCGCGCACGGATACATGACATAATTGTTGATTGCATAATTCACTTGTGAAGTTATCGTTTGTAATCAAACCCGGAAATCCAGTAAATCACACTTTGGAAAGTAATTTATTTATTTATTGATGTTTAAGGTCACATATTTATGCACAATGGCTAACCATGACCGTGACAGTTTTACGGGTGGAGGAAGCCAGAGTACCCGGAGAGAACCACCGAGCAACGACGAGCAGCTGCCAGCTCCCCAACATCGTAACTCCGCACTGCAGCACAGGCAGGGTTAGATTGGTTGAAGACATGCGTACCATCGACGTGCAGTACGCCTTAGTACACGGCGTCATCGTGCCCCCACGCGGGCAATGGAGATGAAGTGTCTTGCCCAGGGACACAACGCGGTTGCCGCAGGTGGGATTCGAACCGAGTACCTCTCAGCTTGCAGCCTGCACGTCTACCTACTGAGCCACTGCGCTCCCTTGGAAAGTAATAAATTATATTCTTTTACAGAAATTGCAATGTGTTAAATCATTGATGCAACAGCATAATAGATAGTTGGATATTTATATTTTTGTACAATTTATTGCTGCACATACGAGATGTTTTAACTGGTAGAGTGCTAAGTTTTTTGGCTTGTTAAAATTTTGTTCAAATGTTATTGCCTTGCTACAATTTATGGGAGAGTGCCTACAGGCACTCTCCCATAAATTATAGCAGGGCAATTCCATCCAGACTAAATAATATCACATCAAGAATTAATTGAAGCACATCCACAGAATATCATGTCTTTAAGCTGTGGTACCTGCACTTCAGGATAAAGCCCAAAAATGGGCTTCCAGCACTCTACCAGTTAAACTGCCGGGTTTATCTCAATGGAGTTAACGATCCTGTACAATAAATAAATAAAAACCAGTAACACCGGATGTTCAATTGCCATAGATACCCAATCAGAACCTGATTAGCAACAATAACAATTTTCGGTTACGTCCCTCCAGAAGAACCCTACTGGAGAGATGCAATCCTGATGTGAGCTATATTTTTGTAATCGTGTTAAATTCATCTTTCTTTCTTCACAGATGGAGGGTCATCTTCCCAACTTTGTGAAATAACCTCCAATTGAGTTTCGAAAATAATCGGATATTTTGGAGAATAATCTGCATGCCTTCAGAGTTCATAAGTTAAGAAGGCAATTGACAAGGTCCCACCTAGAATTTATTTTATTGATACGCTTTTGGGGTATGAAATGAGTTCTAGATTCCTGTACTCTCGGAATTGACGAAGAAACCCAAAATAGGTTGGTTGACTTTTTTTTTCCCTTTACACGAGTGAATGGACTTCTTATAAAGAAGTATACAGACGTCGGTTGTGCTATTGGAAGCATCCGATGTGTAACTATAGACAACATATTCTGGCGTTAAAGGAACGGTTGCTTTACATGTTTCTTTTAAATTTTCCAAAAAGATCAAAAGAACTGTTTTTGAGACAGAACATTCAGAAACAGGTGATGTACATGAAAAGTCTATTTTGAATTATTACAGAATGTGCATAATTCCGTTTCTGAAATGTTGCATTTGTGTAGTAGTTTCGAGTTCGTATACAAGACTCTATGGACGATTTTAAATTGTAAACTTTGTAGGTATGTATCGTCTATGGTCGGAAATGGGATTCAAAATATAAAATTCCAGTCACCCGGCTGCAAATTTATATCTTGAATCTCATTCCACTTTATCTCGCGGGAGACGTCGCGTATAGTTCTAAGAAAATGATATAGAATGTTCGGGAGACTTTGTGTGTAGAGTGCAGAACTCTAATGTTTGCATAATATACAGACGATAATTTTTTATGTGATTTTGCTGCCGCTTTCCAGGATTTGGGTATTGCATTTATAACACCTTGATAGACTGTGAATGGGGTCTTAATGTTTTACTTGTTGGAGACTGTTGTTCTCAGATAGCAAGTCATTTATGAACAAGATACCATTTTCGCACCAAGATTTGTTAAAAAATAATGCACCGTTTATTTTTATGCTATTTTAAAAAAAAAAAGGTTTCTCCAAAAAATTCTTCGGAGTTTGTGGTGGTTTTATTATCAAGAAGTAACCAAGCCGACAGAATATTATCCCAAAATGAGTTCATGTGTTTTCCTATTTTATGTGCAAATGTCAGAGTTTGTACTTCCCGAAGGGTTCTAGATCGTCGACCATCAGTGTTTTCCAGGGAGCCAATGTGGAAGAGTCTAAAGGTGTTTTTATCAAATCATTTTTAAGGCATGACTAAATGCTTCGATATGTGGGAATGTAATTCCACCCCTTTCGAAAAGACCAGCGATTGTGGTACGTTTGATTTTTTTCGGGTGATGATTTGAACTTAGATGGGGGTAACCTCGACCTTTATCCGACTTATTACTCGTCCAATGACGTCATAGGGTACACGAGAGGTTTATTTTCTAAACTTGTTGTAGTTAAAAGTTGCCTTGTTCATTTCACGACATTGGTTTTGGACCATGGGAAGGGTCTCATTGGAGCATATACGTTATTGTGATGAATTGACGATAGCATGGTCTGAGGTTTGCGGCTTGGAGCTAATGTTCAACATAAACTTCGAGCAACAAACCTCAGATTATGTAGCTGTCAATTCATCACAATACGTTATAATGTTTTAGTAATCGTCTTTCAGTGGAAGGAAAGGGTTTAAAATAGTCGACATATACAACAACAAACCTCTAGGAAATCTGTTTACACTCATACCAGAAAATAAGTGGTCTGGCAAGGACAATGTTAGGCACAAAAAGGCCAATGTCTGACTGAGGTTTAAAATCATCAGTCAAAGTGTCTGATGCCAAAATTATCAATGAAGTTCAGTGATCAGAACATCATGCATGCTTGGAACTCATGTACATAACTAGCAAGCCCAAAATTAATGATTATTATGGTTTCTGGTTCTGGCAAGTTGGAAAGTGTGAAGAAAATGACTGTACAGGGCATCAGTATTAACAGCATGTGAAGGAATACGATTTGATATAGCCATACATGTATCTAAATTATGTCTGAAGGGTACTTCAGTTCCAACTCAGAATGAAACCAGTCATACCTTGTTTGGCAGGGCTCATTGAGCCCTACCAAACAAGGTATGGTTGGATGAATTCTGAGCAGTTTTAAGATGAAGGTACATGTACACATAGAACACATTATTTTGAATACTCAAACTCCATTTTGTAATATGTCAGATATCATTCTTAAATGACAGACATGATTCATTTGATGTCTGACATATTGTCTGGAAGCGCAATGAAAATTATTTTCAGGCTTGTTTATACTGCGACAAATGCAGCACTTTTTTACAAAAGTCAATTTAGTGATCCGTGTTAGTCGAGTTGACTGTACTCCCATTAACCCCTTCATCTAACGAATAGGCCGTATCCCTCCACATAAATAGCAATTCAGCAGTTAAAAAAAATCAACAAAACCATATCGTGTGATTCCCTCATTGAAACCAGGTCGTCGAGCTGTTTTTAAGCACAGATCGACGAGCTGGTTCCAAATAAGAAGTCGTATGATATAGTTTTGTGGATTTTTTTGCAAAATTCAAAACAAAAAAAAATGCACTAAGAAATTTTGATATCATGTTGGGTGAAGGTTTAACACATTGGAACCTGAAGATGAGTTCACTCGCCTGTAATATACAGTACATGGAGAGTAGATTGTAACTAAATCACCTGCGGAGTTATCACCCAAAGCATCACCGTTAAATTCTGTACATGTAGAGAAAAATACAAGTAACATTTCAGCCAATGGACCTAGGGTATAACCCGGAGGTCCATTGGCTGGAACTTTGCTTGTGCTTGCTGTGCTTTGCAACAGATTTCCAATTATTGCTTGGGTGGAATCTCCACTCTGCGGGTGATTTAGTGATAATACACTCTCCACGTAGTGTAATTACCACTGATGTTCTGCCATTGACGACTCCGGATAATAGTGAGCTAGAGTGGTCGTAAAATCTGAGCAGCTGTTTCTCGTCAAGTATTGCCTACGTAAACAGGTAAACGACACTTGTCTAGAACACTTTGCTTGTCGATATGTCTTGATAGGTTCATATAATGGTGAGCAGGATAAGACGGAAAATCTGAAGTATTTACCAGTTGTTTCTGGTCAAATGTAGTCTACCTGAACCAGGCGCGTAGCTAGTAGAGCTGTAGGTTT
Organism: Pictodentalium vernedei; assembly: GCA_031216915.1. NCBI lineage: Eukaryota > Metazoa > Mollusca > Scaphopoda > Dentaliida > Dentaliidae > Pictodentalium > Pictodentalium vernedei. The sequence continues at coordinate 126,644,871 of CM062294.1, read as the reverse complement.
TTAAATTTCTTGTTCGGTTTCGGTTTTGGTTTTTCAGGTGGAGAAAAACCTCGATTCGGTTCGGTTTTCGGTTTGTTCATGAGACCAAGTAAAATTCAATAAAACTCATTCTTATGTCCAGAGTCATAACTGAGTGGTAGTGAAATTGAGTGAAACTCAACGATTGCCCGAAATATGCTATAATACATAAAGAATCAGGAAGGCCAATATAATAATTACCTAAATATACAGAACTTTTATTGTGCTTGGCCTTTTTTTTTGAGGTCTGACACCTACACGCAACTTGAGGAAAGCTGCAAACACAACTAAACTGAAATGTCGGAAATTCACAGAATGTAGCCTTCCCAGAGTAGTGAGAGTACACAGACACTGCCATTGGCAGTGTCTGGGTACTCTCACTACTCTGGGATGGCTACATTCTGTGAATTTCTGCAGCATGAGCTGGCAAGAGAGTATTTAATAAAAAACGAAAAACCTTAGATTACGGGATGTCGACGGTTTCGGGTTCGGTTTTTTAAAAAAACTAAAAACCTCGGTTCGGTTTCGGTTAACCTACAGCTCTCGTAGCTAGGTATCTGCATTATTCTTTTTTTTTGGGGGGGGGAGTGTGGTGGGTGTGGGGGTGGGGAGGGTTACAGAAATCTTTTAGGGAAGCGTTTTTATTCCACGGGCATATCCCGTAGATCGAAATCTTTGAATAATATTTCCCAAATGGAGCTATTAGAAGAAATTCTGAGGCTCAAAAGAACTACAATTTCCACCAGGAGTGGTATGTCATCTAACTTCATTACCTAACATGAAAAGCAGACGACACTTGCAAAAAAAAAAAAATTCTTGAATAACTAATTTTTTTTCATTTTTTGTCTCAATGAGCTCGTTCCAACGATACGTCATAACCTATGTTTTTGAGACAAAAAATGAAACAATAATGAAAATTAATTAGTGATTTTTGAGAATAGCGCTGGCCGGTTTTGGCCGTTACGTTGGTTAAGGGTAAGGTTGAGTGCCAGAAGGCACTATCAGGGCTTTCAAAAAATGAGGGTACTAGAACAAAAGTAAACGTTTTCCTTGCTCATGTTTCATATTCAGTCAAATACAAATAATATTTTGTTTCTATATGTTCTATTACAAAATATTAGAGAGTGCCCACAGTGTCCAATAATTTGTAATAAAACAAATTTTGAATAACAAATTCGGACCACCAAAAATAATCTAACCTTACCACCTAACGTCCGATGCAGACCACAGAATTCAGGATTTCTTTGGAGGGGGGTCGATTGGGGAAGCGGGGAACTGATCTCAACAGGTAGACAATCTTGAGAAGTATGTGATGTTCAATAAATTCACGCCCCCAGACTGGTAAGAGGTAACATACCGAACTGATCCTTCGAACAAAATCTTTGGTTACTACATCATACAATAGTAAAATTCCCTCTTCTTTCCATTTGTCCACGAAAAGCAAAACATATCTTGGGTTGTCTAGAAGAATAATTTCTCTGAATTGTTATGAAAAAAACGTGCTATTAACAATAAAAAAATAAACCATTTGATGTCTCATGTTTGAGGATATGTAGTTAAAGAATACAGAACTGTATAAACCATCACACTAGATAGATAAAAGGCCAGGTCCTGGGACAATGTGTAGAATGGGCCCTGCAAGCGCCGAAGGCGCATAGCGAAAAGCGGGTGATCTGGGAGTTGTCGCAGAGACAATATTTTTAAATTAGTGCTTGGAGAAGCATTCTCCTGCATTTTCCTGACAATATCTGCTCAATTATTTCCTTACAATTTGGGTAATTTATTACTAGTAATGTAGAATAGAACAGAATAGAATATTTATTTAACCCTTTACCCAACGCAGACGATATCAGAATTTATTATTTTAAATATCATTTTTTCAAATTTTTCAAAAAATTTCAACAAAACCATATAATGTGACCCCTCGTTGGAACGAGCTCGACGAGCTCGTTCCAACAAGGGGTCACATGATATGGTTTTGTTGAAATTTTTTGAAAAATAATATTTTTTCAACTGCTGAATTTGCATATTACGCGGGCGGATGCGGCCGATTCGTTGGGTAAAGGGTTAACAATATACCAATTTACAAGAATAAATTAAAACAATACATTTTTTTGTACAGATTGGAATGGTACATTGTTGGGGGGCATCATAGCCAGATTGGCTGTCTTCCTGACACCCCCTGAAATAAAATTTAAAAAACAACACACTTGGTCGGAGTTGATACTCTTGTCAATAGCATTACCCTTGCCTTTGGCTAATATGTTAAATGTCTGTGTATCTGGCCTCGTGGCCATAATTAGAATAGTTACTGATGTCAATATAATTAGAATAGTTACTGATGTCAATATAATTAGAATAGTTACTGATGTCAATATAATTATGCGGCTTTGGATGAGCAAACTTATAATAAGAAGGGTGTTTAGTGGGTCTATCCACAAAATTGAGTTGAGTAGCAGTATTTATTTAATGCTCAGGCATCAATTCACGCTGAAAAATTAAGTCATATTCCCCTGTCGGTCGGCAAAACGAAATATCAAAATGATATTTAGAAATCGATATTTCATCGTAGGTTCGGATGACGAATCACATGTACTTTAAACGAGTCAGCACATCAGTAATGAATTCCAGAGTCCCAAATACAAACGAATTCGAATAATTGATAGTGACAGTGACTAAATCAATTCATTAAATCAGCGGTTTCAAAGTTTGACTTTCTCATTCACCTTCCAGCGAAAAGCCGAAATCACTTTCAAATTTCTTCAGTTCAACTTCACACGTCTTCAGTGCATTGAGTTAAAAAAAAATAAAATGACGTGTCTTGTTATTGAAAATAAGAAAGTGGTGTTTTTTGTTATTGTTCTATTTCTTCGAAACACATTGCGATTATTTCAATTCGCCAGCCTTGGTAAATCGTAAAGTTAGGGGAGAAATAAGACGGGACTACTTTTTGTGCGGATATTCACACATTCCAATGGTTGGAGTTTGGTTGTTGTAATTTTTGTATGGACGCCGGTTCGGCACATAAATTTTGCGCCTTAATGGCAAATAAAGGCCACAAATTGGAGAGTTTGTAGTCGTAGAGCATTAAATAAAAAGAAAATTCACGAAAATTTGATGAAGTTCGTGGCTACAAGAAATATGAGGATCTTCACTCGCGACTGCGTCGCTCGTGAAGATCCTCATATTTCTTTGTAGCCACTCACGAGATATTTTCGGTATTCATCAAATTTTCGTGAATATCCTCTATGTACCTTTTAGAAGTTAATATCAAGAAGATTGTTTACCGTGAACAGTTGGTAGATATCTAAGGCCATCTCCCACATCCATCGCTGGCCCTCGGAACTTAGATAAATGTATTTATTGTATTTATGAGTGCATGGTGCATTTTTTCTCCAAAGATAATCGTAACAATCACGACGCAGGAAAGACCGCTGTAAACCACCAAGCTGGAACAAGTGTTTTTTCTATATGAATGGAACCTGGTCAAGAATGCAACTACGTACTGTTGCCATGACTTTTAGCTCAGATGTATCGAGAGGTCAACCTACACTTTTAAAACATCAACAATCCCGAGGCAGTTGCACCCCTTACTCCATCCTCTCAGCGCTAGTGTGAAAGGACAAGACCGAATCTACGACGCCCCGTATGAAGCAGATGAAAGTTCCCACAGGGGCACTAAAATAGAATACCGCTGGTAGAGGAAGTGATCGGAAATTAGCTGTGTGAATGTTTGCTGCATGAATGCCCCTCATCTTGTGACGACTCTGCTGACTGGTGTCACCTGATACCACCCCAGTCGTTTTCTTATTTCATTTTTACTTATACATACTAATAGGTATTGGTAGCATCAGTAACTCGTACATTTATGAACACATTAACCCTTTGCGACTAGGGTACGTAACATTACGTACGAAAATTGACGTTCTTTGCCACTTCGGTACGTAATATTACGTATTCCGACTTTGAACACGAGCGGGCGCTTTTTCGTCCAGGAACATGATACTTCATAATTTCATAAAATAGGATGGATGCTAAGTGCATGTGTGCGGTAGTCCAATAAATATTTTTAACGTGCTGCCATATTAAATGGTATACTCCCATATAAGGAATATGGACTCTTCCGGTTGCTGTATTGAACTGATATGGAAGATACCACCAGGGTTCAAAGGGCTAATGATTGCGTCTGACGACGACAAAACCCGATTCTTCGTGACGTTAAAATGTCACGCTAACTGTCGTCGGAAAGGGTTAATAATCAATCAACAAAACAAAAGCAAGTTTAGCTGTTGAGTTAACCCTTTACCTAACATGAAAAGCAGACGACACTTGCAAAAAAAATTCTTGAATAACTAATTTTTTTCATTTTTTGTCTCAAAAACATAGGTTATGACCCCTCGTTGGAACGAGCTCGACCCCACAGAACGTGTAGGCCAATATAGCACTGGGTTCCAGGTGTGTACGACAAATGACCGAAATGGACCGAAACGGTAGTATTTCGGGTGGGGGGGGGGAGCGGAGGCAAGTCCGCAAGTGACCGTTTAGTATAGTATCATAGCATAGAATTCTCCTTCCAGCCAAAAATGAATGGTACTTTCAAATAAAGCCTGCAGTATGAAGGTATGAAACACAGCTGAACTTGACTCAGTTTCATATTTTGGTACATGGATATTCGTGACTCATGATTATCTGTTTCCGAGTTTGTAAATCATTACTGGATATGTTCATCTGCTAGGTGTGTGTGTGGGAATAAAGAGGAGACAGCGTGAGGATGTGGGCGGGGTTGGATGTGTGTGTGTGGTGAGAGCGAGTGTGGATAAGTGTGTGTGTGGTGGACGGGAAAATGGGGGCCAAAGTCCATGATGGAGGGGGGGGGGGCAAATGCATCTTCATGTCCTCCCTTCCCACACTGGCGCGGACACGGAGCTTAACCTAAAAGGTCTATGGGAACAGTGGTAATGGAATTTCCCCATAAATAACAATCCCCAATGTAATTGGGGATTGTTAGATTGATGCAAACAAAACAGTTTCTTTGTGGGTAGATGCGTATCAACAGAGCAATTCTCTTTAAGATAAAAAAAACCTCCAACAACACATTAATTCAGTTTAGAATTGTGTTTTTGTTCAGTTCCGGTTACATTTTGGCCCGATTCGGTCAAGTATTGGTCCATGTCTGTCTCCTGTTGATACATTGCAGTCAGTATCTTTCTCGTTTGGTTCTGTGTTGGTCGATGTCGGTCCTATGCTGGTCCGTTACGGTCCATTTTGGCCCCTTTCGGTCATTCGACACATCGGTGTCAGGCAGAGAAGGGTGAAACGATATCAAAGGAGGTACGGACAGTTAATACACTAACCTACTACACTAGACCACATGGTACATGTAAGTCTTAATTCGGACATACGTAAGCTTTAATTCGGACAAACACAGTCTTAACTCAAGAGATAAGTCCTTATTCAAAGATTCGAATTGGGCTGAATATTGCGCACTAAAATGTCACGTAGCATATACCAAAAAGAACAGAAATGTTAAAGATACTACAAATCTTAATTCAGAGATACATAAGTCTTAATTCAGAGATAACATGTCTTAATACAGAGATACATAAGTCTCCATTCAGAGATATGTAAATCTTAATTTAAGAGATAATAAATGTTCATCCCGAGATAATAAATCTTAATTCAGAGATAATATGTCTTAATTTGGAGATATGAAAGTCTTAATTGAAGAGATAAGAAGTCTTCATTCCGAGATACATAAGTCTTATTTCAGAGATAATATATCTTAATTCAGAGACGCGTAAGTCTTCATTTAAGAAATATTGTCCCTTTATCCCGATAAATTCTGTCTTTTGATTGGCCAGAATGCTTGGACGAATAACCTTGGCAAAGGGTGCACCCAACATACAAGGTATATGAGAGCGTGCAACATCTAGGGTATAAGCGCACGCGAAACATGGGGGTATATGGTTGAAACGAAAGTTTTCCGCGTTTGCTCGCCTCGAGATAAAAACGAACCCCCAAAAACTGGAAATAGTCACAAATATCATCAGATTTCTGACTATTTAATCATATTTGTCGTTATAAATTAAATAATTGAATAATTAAAATGAAACAATTTGAGAAAAATAAACTAAAAGCAAACATTTCGTTCCCTGAGTACCAATGTGTTCTATGTGCCAGTGGGCACATAGAACACATTGGAACTCAGGGGGCGATATGTCAACAAAATACTGTTTACTCGTTTCCTTAACAAAGCAAGGGATGTAACTCTATCTGTTGCCTCCTGCCCTTGTGAAAACAAAACAGTTGCGGAGAAATTTATTTCCACAATGTTTCAATTGTGTTTCAAACAGGACAAAAATGTTATCTCCGCCGACATATATGGTATATGGAAATTTAATACCTGGAAGTCTCATTTAAACACCTCGCCTGCGGTTCGGTGTTTAACAACCGACATCCAGGTATTAAATCTCCATACACCATACATGTTGGCGGAGATAACTTATAATAAGTCTATATTTAGTCTATATTTAGTGATACGAAAGTCTTAATTCACAGTTAATAAGTCTTAATTCAAAGATGTGCAAGTCTTAAATCAAGGATAACACGTCTTAATTCAGAGATATGTAAGTCTTATAATTTAAGAAATACCATAAGTCTTCATTCAAAGATACCCATGTCTTAATTCAGAGAAACGTAAGTTTTAATTCAGAGACAATAAGTCTCAATTCAGAGATATGTAAATCGTAATTCTGAGATAATCATCTTCAGTCCAGAAATACGCGAGTCTTAATTCAGAGATAATATATTTTAATTTAGAGATATGTAAAATTTAATTCAGAGACAAAAAGTCTCAAATCAGAGATATGTAAATCTTAATTCTGAGATAATAATATTTAATAATCTTGAGATATGTGAGTCTTAGTTCAGATATAATAAGGGTCAGTTCAGAGATATGTAAATTTTAAATCTGAGATAAAAAGACATAATTGAGAGATACGTAAGTCTTATTTCAAAGATGATAATTTTTAATTTAGAAACAGGTAAGTGTAAATTCTGGGATAATAAGTCTTAATTCAGAAATAATAAGTCTTTATTCAGAGATATGTAAGTCTTAAAATTGTAGAGATACCGTAGGTCCTAATTTTTGGAAATGCTGTATGTCCCAATTCAGAGATACGTAAGTCTTAATTCAGAGATATGTAAGTCTTAATTGAAGTGACAATAAGTCTTTATTCAGAGATGTGTAAGTCTTAATTCAGAGTTAATTAGTCTTAATTCAAAGATATGTAAGTCTTGAATCAAAGATAACACGTATTAATTTAGATATATGTAAGTCTTAATATTTAAGAAATTCTATAAGTCTTAATTCAGAGATACCCAAGTCTTAATTCAGAGATACCCAAGTCTTAATTCAGAGATACGTATGTTTTAATTCAGAGACAATAAGTCTCAGTTCAGAAATATGTAAATCGTAATTCTGAGATAACAATCCTTAATCCAGAAATATTTGAGTCTTAATTCAGAGATAATAAGGGTACATTTAGAGATATGTTTCTTAATTCAGAGATACCCAAGTCTTAATTCCGAGATAGTATGTTTCAATTTAGAGATACATAAGTTTCAATTCAGAGATATATAAATCTTAATTCAGAGATAATAAGACGTAATTAGGAGATACGTAGGTCTCAATTCAGAGATAATAGCTCTTAATTCAGAGAGAGGTAAGTGTTAGTTCTGGGAGAATAAGTCTTAATTCTGAGATAATAAGTCTTTATTCAGAGATACATGAATTCGGAGGTAATTCGTCTCAATGTAGAGATTCGAAACTCATAACTTTAAGAGATACTGTAGGTCTTAATTTGGAGATAATGGTTCTCAATTTAGAGATACATAAGTGTTAATTCTTAGATACGTAAGTCTTAATCTTAATTTAGAGGTAATAAGTTTTAATGGAGAGATACGTAAGTCTCAATCTAAGAGATAATAACTATTTATTCAGAGGTTTGAAAGTATTAATTTAGAGGTAACTAGTCCTAATTCAGAGATACGTAAGTCATTATAATTTAGAGATAAATCTTAATTGGGAGTTACGTATGTCTTAATCTAAGAGATAATAAGTCTTAATTTAGAGAATGTACGTCTGAATTCTGAGATACATGTACATACGTCTTAATTCAGAGATAAGTCTTAATTCGGAAATTTTAAGTCTTAATTTAATACATTTTAAGTCCTATTTCGGAGGTACGAAAGTCTTAATACGGAAATAATATGTCTTAATTCGTCGATAATTAAGTCTTAATTCAAAGATAATAAGTCTTAATTCAGAAATACGTAAGTCTTAATCTTAGAGATAACCATAAAAACAATTCCACATGTATGGCGATAATGCGCGTGTGTAATTGGAGGTTTGAGAGTTGTTTTGATTCATTCATTCCAGTCTAAAAATAGTACTTTTAAAGTTTACATGTATCTGTTACCAGCAAAGGTAGAGAATACCTCATGCCTGTCATGTAAATTCAGTCTGTAAGATTTTCTTCCTATATTTCAAGGGAAATTCTGTAACATCAAAACCCTGTTCTGTTATCATTAACTGGAAAGTTCTCCACTAGAGAAGTGTATAATAATATTAGTGAGTTACGAATCAGGCGAAGCCTCCTAAATGTGGATACGCTGTCAACTTACAAATAGCTTAAAAAGTTTAAGTTTTAACCCTCTACCTGACATTACGGCCAAAAACGGCCAGCAAAATTAAGCAGAATAAGCCTTCCACAGCCTAAGATATGTAGGAAGTTTCTCAATAAAGCCATACAAATTTGGATATCATAGAACCAGCTCGGCGATTAAAAAATTGCGAAATTTGTTTTCGTAAAATGTGAAATTCAATTTATTTTTTAAAACACTATGTCAGCTGAAGGGTTAAGTATAATTAGGTGTTGCTTCGAGTAAATAAATTTATATTTATTCCCAAGAAATTGCGCTGGTTATTATGACTGGCATAAGTGAATCGGTGCCTGTAAATCACGCAAGTTGTGCCTAGAAATTTCTATGTCAGACAGATTATTTGTAGGCGTGTTGTCCACCAGTGTCTGAAGAGACTTCAAGAGAGGTGCTCTCATTTCGTCTTTTTCATATACTTCCAAAGCTCGTTATTACCCATCGTATATTTATTACAGAACGGATTGATTGATCAATCAAATTCGTTGTCCTGAACCATGGGCAGATTCAGGTGCCTCACCTATTTTGTTTTACACACACCGATAACAAGGACAAGGCATTATCAGCGACAAACATGGATATCCATGTTTTAGCACCGATAATACCGTACCCCATTTTAACCCCGATAATACTGTACCCCATTTTAACCCTAAAAATACCGTACCCCATTTTAACCCCGATAATACTGTACCCCATTTTAACCCCGATAATACCGTACCCCATTTTAACCCCGATAATACTGTACCCCATTTTAACCGCGATAATACCGTACCCCATGCATATAGCTATAGGCCTAGCTCCTACGCGGGTTTTGTGTGAGCTGATATAAATGGGCATCTTGTCTTCAAAATTTGAATGCTGGAATATCTTGTTTAAAAACCATTTCGGTCATGTATAATGAAGCCAGCGGAGGGCCACACTGACCGTCCAATTTTCTATATTTTTCCCACGAGATTCCCCGGAACCCGCTTACAAGAGTGTTTGTCACAAACTTGCCGCTATGATTTTCGAGTGATGCTTTGCATCGTGATCCATGATTAAAATGTGGAACACCCTCAAACCCAGAATCCTGGGTCTGACATTGCTGGACTTAACAGCATGAACGGACTACAGTTTGTTCATGACTGGTATTCATCCAGGAATCTACAATCTTGGGTGGGAATGTCCATTGCTAACGGACATCATATCAAAGTTGGCCAAACATGTGTTACCCATACTTCAATATTTGAAAACAGGTATGGGCATGTGATCATTACTAACCTGACAGAGCACACTCCATCCAGCTCTTTATTCACATTGTTGGAATCAGTTAATTGTTTTGTTGAGTCCCATACTCTTACGAAATTATCACGATGAACTGTGACATAGATATTGCTGTCTACTGTACAAACGTCCTTTATTGTGGCTTTACTTTCAACGGCTATACCGAGGTGCTTCCTTGAGAAATGATACACGAATACAGCCTCATAAGCATGATAGTATAGGCAACTGTTATCTGGTGTGACGTATAACTTTTCATAATGTACATTCCATACATCTACAAAATAACAATAAGGCCTAAAAAGTTAAATATCTGTTTCTTAGGCCCTCTCATACTCTCTTTTTATAACGAATGCAAACTTTAAAAAACAAGAAGAATGTTACTAAGGTAACACATGCCCCCCCACCCTTGTGACCTTCACCTTGCAGATGCGGCGGAAACTATTATACACGACACACCTTCTGACTATCCTTAATATTTGTAAAAAGTTTAACAATTGTACTATGATTCGTTTCTGAGTTATGGCTAAGACAGGAATATTGACCAATTTTTAGTGTGACCTTGAAATGTGACCTTGATCTTGAAGGTACGAACCCGGCTATGGCGTGTGACACATCCTCCCATGGTCCTTTATAATTGTGTGAAGTTTGATGACTGTGGCCCTAACCGTGTTCAGTGTGACCTTGAAATGTGACCTTGACCTTGACCTTGTGGACCTGGCTGTGGTGCGTGCCACATCCACCTGTTGTCCTTTATAATTGAGTGATGTTAGATGATTGTAGCCCTAATAGTTTTTGAGTTATGCTTGAGACACGATTTGTGACCTGGACATATGAAGGTCAATTGTGACCTCCACCTTGCAGATGTGGTGGAAACTATTATACATGACACACCTTCTGACTGTCCTTAACATTTGTAAAAAGTTTAACATTTGTACTATGATTCGTTTCTGAGTTATGGCTGAGACACGAATATTGACCAATTTTTAGTGTGACCTTGAAATGTGACCTTGATCTTGAAGGTACGAACCCAGCTATGGTGGGTGACACATCCTCCCATGGTCCTTTACAATTGTGTGAAGCTTGATGACTGTGACCCAAACCGTTTTTGAGTTATTGGCTTGGACACACACACACACACACACACACACACACACACACACACACACACACACACACACACACACACACACACACACACACACAGTCTTGTCTACCCTACATACCGAGGTACCCCATTGTTTGTCCTTTGTGTGGACTAACGGTTTCTACCTCGTTTTGCCAGTACAGTTCTGGGAAAACAACCGAGGTAAAGGGTTTCTTTTGTCCTTTGTACCTCGGTAAGGTGAAACACGCAAACTCTTTTGTCTAGTTACCTTGTCAAGTTGGTAAGACAAACCCACACACACACACACACACACACACATGGATGGACAGAAAGACAGATGCACAATTCAGTCACTACATGCCACCCGACCTAAGTCGTGGGGCATAAAAATAAATGGTTTATATCTGATATTTTACCCAAGTTAATGAAATTGACAATTTTTTCCCTTGAGTGCAACAAGGTTCACACTATCGGTACAACCCCCGCCCCCCCCCCCCCCCCCCCCCCCCCATGGAGATTCCTATGTTAATTTTGTACCTGTTGTGTCAGTCCTGGGGTATGGGGAATTCAGTGTTAAATGCTTGTACCCGTGACTGTCACTATAGGTACAAGCATTTAACTAAATTTTTTTGGTTTTATACAGACAAAATGTTCTGCTTTAAAAAACCTGCTATCTATTATTCATTGCCCGACTGGTAAAGTTTTGTATTTACTAATGGAACACATTATCACCACTAACACGACATATAATAACACTGTCAGATCTGGCGTGAATCAGTGTTGTTTTACATTCACATTTTTAGGGGATGAAGTGATCACTCCAATACCATTTCTCCGCGTACAACTTCTATTCTTTCATCTGAGTCATCTCGCATTATACACAGACAGCAAGAATGTCTGTGTATAATGCAAGATGACTCAGATGAAAGTGTGTCTGACACTCGATTTGTAAGATAAATAACACTTCCTCATCCTCTCATGTTTTTCCACATTATGGCTGTATATATTTTACAAATAAATCACTTTATTGAAATGTACAGCATGTGAAATACAACCCAATAATTTAGTGCATTCAGTCCAAGTAACTTTATCGGTAGAAAAAATCCTGTACTTGTTCAGTGAATAACGCGTAATTGCAGACTGATTGTTTAGTGACAGGAAAAACACATAACATATGTTCAACAATCAGCAATAGATTATTACAGTGAGATTAACGCCCAGAGAAAAAATTTCGTTGATTTGAACATATGTGGTGAAACGTTAGAAAATATTTCATTCACTGTATGAATGAGATATGTTTTTTTCATGTTTGGAGGTAATGTGATTTTTCTTCATTGTGGCACAAAAAATAGAACAAGTGATATAAAACACCAAGATATAATCTTGGTATTTTTTTAAATTATTGATTTCCTCTACCCTAACTGAAAAAAACGCTGTGGTTTGTGTGAGGTAAAAAGTAATTTGGCACAAATTCTCTTAACTTTTATGCCTGTATTGAATTCATAACAGATGTTTTTAAAGAAAATTATATTTTTCTATTTTCTTTAAAAACATATGTTACGAATTCAGAAAAAAGACGCAATTCTGAAATATCATTCTGAAAACGAACAAATCATAGAAGTGTGGATATTTTTTTGAAACAATTACCAACAACTTGTCTTCTCAGTGAACACGAGGCAGTTAAGACAACATTTTATCCTGATATGAAAGCTACGCGCGTATTGCAGAGAGAATAATTCACTCTGAATGATTAGAGTGTTTTTTCCCTTGTCACTATGAAATAATTTACCAGTTATTTTTCAACAGGACGGGATAAAAATTGTTAGCCTTTCCCTCCAAATTATTTTGGAGGGAAAGAGTGACATTCTGGATCGTCTAAGTGTGGAAAGGTGGTGAAAAATACTTATTGCATATCCAATGAAACGTTATTTGAATTAAAAGCGCCTTTAAAAGGAAAACCCACTCACAGAATTGAAGAAGCTATGGAAACAGAAAGTATATAAGTTAGTGTTTTGACAACACTTCCTCATAAAAAAATCATGGCATCAAGTGAATGTTTATTGTTTCAACACCCTTCTAATGTCTTTATTTCGGGGGCCTAGTTGCTCAGAAAAAACAGAATTGTCAAAAAGCTTATTAATATGAAACATGACTTACTTCAAATTTCCCCACAAAAAAATCATTTGGTGTTATAAAGAATGGCAAAATACATATACCTTACTTAAAGAGAGTGAAGATATTAAATTCATAGAAGGCATCCCTGATGACTAATATGGAATTGTTAGTGCTGTCACTATTCCACATCTTGTAGTTTTCGATGATATGTTAGGAGATAAAGATGAAGAAAAAATTAAATTATGGTTCACACGAAAAGGACATCATAGAAATGCAAGTGTCATTTACATTACACAAAATATGTTTCAACAATCTAAATCTAGTCGTACCATAAGTTTAAATTCACATTATATGATTGAATTTTTCATCCTTGGGTTACGCAAAATGAACGTGGACCTATCATTTATACAAAAGTGTAAAAAACTGGTGCACTAATAAGATTGTGTCAATTGTTAAAAGTTTTTTCAACAAGTACACATCATCATGGCATCTTTTATTCAATCATTACAACAATTAAGTCAGCAGACAAATCCATTTGCAAGAGAAAAATTACTTAAGAAAGGTTTCAAAAAAATTTTAAAATGGTTTACATTAGCAAGTAGAATCATACTCAATAAAAAAATTAAATTGCCAAAACAAACTTTAACATATATGGATAAACATAAACAAGATCTTGAACAACTTGCAAATCCAAGAGTTGATCTTGCAACCAAACGAAACATTATTTTAAAACCAGGTGGTGGTGTTTTTTTTGGTGGTGTTATCATTTGTAATTTAATTCGATGGGATGGTCGTAAGACAAGTAGAAATTTTTATTCACCATTCAAAAAAACCAAAAGTAAGAAACGAAAATCACTTAAAAATAAACAAAATGTTGATAAAAATTACATGCATGCAAATTTTTTAGTCACTCCTCAAAAAGAGACAAAAACAAAATCAGTTTTAGTGAGCAAACTTCGAAAACAAAAAAAAAAAATAGTACCACCATTAAACTTGGCACGTACATCAAATACGGGGAAAAGAGGAATAGAGTATCACATGATCCTATGGGTTCTAGACAAAATGTGGGACATATACCACTAAAAGAAAACATCCCAACATCGGCACGTTTCACAGCTTTGAATGCACCTAAATGTGTTAAGGAGATGAGTTCTTATTTCCATTGAATAAAATGAAATGCATGTTGGTCTATCATATCATTTTATGAATACACTTTGTAGGGGTCAAAAAGTTTATTGATATGAAACATGACTTACTTCAAATTTCCCCACAAAAAAATCATTTGATGTTATAAAGAATGGCAAAATACATATACCTTACTTAAAGAGAGTGAAGATATTAAATTCATAGAAGGCATCCCTGATGACTAATATGGAATTGTTAATGCTGTCACTATTCCACATCTTGTAGTTTTCGGTGATATGTTAGGAGATAAAGATGAAGAAAAAATTAAATTATGGTTCACACGAAAAGGGCATCATAAAAATGCAAGTGTCATTTATATTACACAAAATATGTTTCAACAATCTAAATCTAGTCGTACCATAAGTTTAAATTCACATTATATGATTTTATTTCAAAATACTAGAGATAAGGGACAAATTAAAGTATTGGCAAATCAAGTTCAATTACCACATTTAAATGCATCTTATAAAGATGCAACAAGTGCTGATCATGGTTATTTATTAATTGATTTTCATCCTAAAACTCCTGAATCTTCGAGACTGAGAACTGACATTTTTCATCCTTGGGTGACACAAAATGAACTTGGCCCTATCATTTATACAAAACTATAAAAAAAATGGTGCACTAATGAGATTATGCCAGTTGTTAAAAGTTTTTTCAACAAGTACACATCATCATGGTGTCTTTCATCTGATCATTAGAACACTTAAGTCAGCAGACAAATCCATTTGCAAGAGAAAAATTACTTAAGAAAGGTTTCAAGAAAATTTTAAAATGGTTTACATTAGCAAGTAGAATATAATAAGAAAATTAAATTGCCAAAACAAACTTTAACCTATATGGATAAGCATAGAGAGGATCTACAACAACTTGCAAATCCAACTTGCAAATCCAAGAGTAGATCTTGCAACCTAGCGAAACATTATTTTAAAACCAGGTGGTGGTGGATTTTTTGGTGGTGTTATATTCATAATTTAATTCGATGGGATGGTCATAAAACAAGTCGAAATTTTTATTCACCATTCAAAGAAACAAAAAGTAAGAAACGAAAATCACTTAAAAAGAAACAAAATGTTGGTAAAAATTACATGCATGCAAATTTTTTAGTCAATCCTCAAAAAGAGACAAAAACGAAATCAGTTTTAGTAAGTAACCTTCAAAAACAAAAAAAATACCACCATTAAACTTGACATGTACATCAAACACAGGGAATAAAATATCACATAATCCTATGAGTTCTAGACAAAATGTGGGACATATACTGCTAAAAGAGAACATTCTAACATTGGCACATTTCACGGCTTTGAATGCACCTAAACATGTTAAGGGGATGAGTTCCTATTTTTGATGAATAAAATGAATTGCATGTTTGTCTATCATATCATTTTATGAATGCACTTTATGAGAGCAAGATGGTAGAAAAATCTCGTAAGATTCCACTAGTTAAAAATTATGGTGAGGTGTTATTCGCACTAAGTCAAACACCTCCATCCAGCATTTCAAAAACAAATTATGAAAAATGCACCTAAAGAATTGATTAATTGTATGGCAGAATGTTGGCATAATCTTTTAAAAGGAAACATATATCTAACCCCTGCAGAAACGAAAAGTTTCCCGAAGCATCAATAACTATGAGCACTCGCTAGTAAATCGGTATCTCTTCAAAAGAAAAAACAAATTTTAAATCAAAAAGGTGTTTTTTTTACCATTACTTGGTTTACTTGGGCCTGCTATTGGAGTTGGTACAAATCTTGTAAATGAATTAGTGAGTAAAATATGAAGAAAATGGCTATTGTACCTTATCAAATGTTAGAAGAAATGCAATGTTTTAGAAATGAAAAATCTCAAAGACCAAGATTACCACCCGATCCTCAAATTACTAATACAGCACAGTAGCAGAATGAAATGTCATCTGTGTTAGGAAATTCAGAGTTATCAGAAAATGAGAAAAAAGGAAAGTACGGTGCACATTTACAAAAATTTCAATTGTCATATAAGAAGGCATTACAACCATCACTGGTCATACCTGAGCAAGATCGAAAATCAATGTTTTTATGAGATCGTATTATAGAAAGAATCCATGTTACAATGAGACATAAAACAACTTCATTATTATCTGCTTTATCATCTCATCCACACATGAGTTGGGATGATCAGGGTGTATTAAGTTATGATGGAGAACACATAAAAGGTTCAAATATCATCGATTTAGTCAATGATGTTCTTAGACATCAAAAAAGTTTTAAACCGACCGGTTGGGAAATGTTCAATCATGGTTTAAAAGCTATAAATATCCCTCAAGAGTTTAATGGAAATCGTGAACGTTGGTTGCAGATGAATAGAGATCAGGTGTCAAAACCCAGCAAACATCAAATTTCTCCAGAAGATAGTTGTTTAAAAAGTTCTCTATCAATATCTCCAAAAAACTAAAATGGGGATAGGAAAGAAACCACATTGAGTTGGAGAAACACCGAAGTCAACACCTAAACGTAGATTGACAAAACGTAGAATTTCTGAAAAATGGGATGCTTATTGAATGATTTATTAACTGAAATTTATTACAATATAAAACATCCTGCTGGTTATGGGGGTATACAAAAATCATACAAAGCAGCTCATAGAAAAGATAAATCCATTACAGTTGATCAAGAAAAAGAATGGTTGAAAGGAGAAAGAACTTACACTTTACACAAGCCCATTCGTAAAAAATTTGCAAGACGAAAGACTGTAGTGGGTGGAATTGATCATCAATGGCAAATTGATTTAGCGGATTTACAAAGTTTACAATCTTACAATGACCGAATTCGTTATTTAGTTTGTGTTATCAATGTATTTTCAAAATATGCATGGGTTTTACCCATTCACAGTTAAATCAGGAGAAACATTAACAAAATCTTTTCAAAGACTTTTGAAAACTTCTGGACATAAGCCATTATCATTACAATCCGATAAAGGTTCTGAATTTAAAAATAAAGACGTGCAAATTTTTTTAAAGAAACAAAAAATTCATTTTTTCACAACAGAAAATCCTGAGACAAAAGCTAGTATTGTTGAACATTTTCAACGCACATTGAAAACACGAATGTGGAAATATTTTACACACAAACCTACATTAAGATATGTTGATGCGTTACAAAATTTAGTTGATGGATACAATCACAGTTTCCATCGTCGTATTCAGAGAACTCCTGCATCTGTATCAATAGAAAATGAAATAGAAGTAACTCAAAATTTGTATGGTAAAAAATTTAAAGAGAAAAAAATAAAATTTAAAGTTGGCGATATAGTACGTATTAACAAAACCAAACATACATTAGAAAAGGGGTATTTACCAAATTACACAAAAGAATTATTTAAAATCACCCATGTAAAACATACACACCCACCCACTTATAAACTTGAAGATATGGGTGGTGAAAATATACAGGGGTCATTTTATCCAAAAGAAGTTCAGAGTGTAAAAGGTGATAAAAAATATATCATTGATTTGGTTCTTCCACAACGTTCGAGACGTGTTGGTAAGAAACTCGTCAAGGAACTTATAATACATTAGGAAGGTTATCCCTCGAAATTTGAGTGTTGGATATCAGAATCTGATTTAGTATAAAAAGAATATGTCAGTAAATGAAAATGCATTGAGTGGAGAAAGTGCAAGTGTTGAAGTACAAAGTCAACAAACACAATTCAATTTTTGTGGGAGTCTTGTTGCAAAAAATCAAGTGACTTATTTCACACAAATAATCGTTATTTATGCAATTATAATTATGGCTATCATTCATCTTAGTTTACAATCCCCCAACAAAGAATTGTGGTTGGTGTTATTGAGTAGTTCTTTAGGATATATTCTTCCAAGCCCCGGTTTAAAATATTTGAAACCACATGATAATAAAAATGAATTCATTTTACGTAACACTACTGAGTGATAGTTCTATGGATATGTTTCCAAATAACACACAGTGTTGTTTTCAAACACAATTATCTAAACTGATTCATATTAATAAAGTACATTGGGAGGTGGGTATAGTTGAAGTAAGTTTACCATCTGAGGCAAGAAATATAACAGATGATGAAACAAATTTTAAAATCATTGAAAATATCATCACGCATTAATAATATTAATAAATCATTTTTCAAACATACAGTATGTAAGGGTGTTGCTGTTCTTGAGCTAAGTATTTTTCCGGGGGCCTATGAAAATGGTGGACATGTTGCGGAAGTAATAGAATCCGAAATTCAAGAAAAACTTGGGGATATTTTGAAAGAGTTTGGTGTGTCATTTTGTCTTGGTTATTCATCTCGACATTCGCGTATAAAAATTGTATCAAATAGTATTGCCACAGTTGGACTTGAATTATCAGAAAGTTTAGCACAAAAATTGGGATGTAAAGATGGTATGTTGCCAGTAATTTTTCCTGACACAGCAAAAGATGCATTTAAATTTTATTCAGGAGATGTGAAAAAACCCTTCTGGCTGGTAGCGAGATGTGGTATGCAGATAGTCCTGGATACCACACACCAATAGCTAAAGATGGTGATAACAAAGGTTTGGTTCAGCATCATAAATTAATTGCAGACAGTAAATCTGTACAACTAAGAGGAAAATTACATTTGGATCTATTTGTGCAAGACAAATATTTACCAAACGGTGTGGAAATGAGAATAAAAATTCATTGTTCTCCAGCTAAATTGTATCTGATTGGTGATGAAAATGGAAAAATATAAATTCAAAAAGCCATATTCAGAATACCGGCATTGGATTTATTTCCTAAATTTGCAAATGATCTTAATGCACAAATAGATCAAACAAATTATAAAATCCCCATAAGACGTGTAGAAATGAAAACATTTACCATTGGAAGTGGTCTTCGATCAAAAATAGAAGACCATCTGTTTCATAAACAGACGCCAAAACGATTAATTCTTGGTTTAGTTTCAAATAAAGATATAAATGGAGATATTGCACAACTCCATTTAATTTTCAACATTTCAATTTGAACAAGTTGGAAATCACAATAGATGGACATTCTATTAAACAACATCCCATCGAACCAAATTTCAAAGGTGGACTTCATCTAAATTCATATTTATCATTATTTGAAGCGATGGGGTATTTTGGACAAAATCAAACAATTAATGTATGTATGCAAGATTATGCAAAAGGATATACCCTTTGGGGAATGATTTGACACCTGATCAGTCAAGTAGTGGACCATTAGCTCATCCTATAAAGTCTGGCAACCTTGGAATAGATCTCCAGTTTGCTCAAGCTCTTCCAGAAGTGATCAACGTTGTTGTCTATGCAGAATTTGATAGTGAGATAGAAATCAAAAAATTCAGAGAAGTGATATTTGACTATTAACAATGAATGAAAATGAACATTGCAAGATGTGTGAAGAAAAAATACAAACATTATTTCAAGAATGTGTTGTGATAGAACTGATAAAATCCATTAAAAAGAAAATGAAAAATATCTGTGAAGAATGTTGATCCAACACAACAACATTAATAATTATATACATTGCAGAATGTTTACAGAAACTGTGTCCAGTGACTATATACTACACAATCTACACAAGAGAGCAAGAGGAATAGACTTATTAGAATATTGTGCTCGTATAGACTTTGAAATAGACTGCCAAAAAGACATTCAAAAGTGGACAGAATTAGTTAAAAGAGACTGGTCATATTATACAGCATATCTTGATTAACGACTTCATAACAGCCCTTTTCAGGGCTAAGAAAACATGGAAACCACTCAGCTACAATATATACTGAACAATTCTCCAAAGTTATCATCCTTAAATGGAAAAGTGTCTTTAAGAGACTTATTACAAAACAAAAGCTTAAACATAGAAAAGCTTATATCGTGAACACAGATTCATCAAGAGAACCAGGAGAACATTGGGTGGTAATATATTTCAAAGGCAATCATTCAGCCATCTACTTTGATTCCTATGGCTTACCACCAATAGATAAAGACATTTACAATTTCATAGTGAAAAACACAGATTCATGGACTTTTAACACAATGAGACTATAAAAGGCTCGTACTGTGGTGTGTGGAATGCACTGTATATTTGCTTTAGATCATCTTGCGAGAGGATATGATTTAGAGACAGTCCTTACCATCAAATTCGATCCAAGAAATTTCCAAGAGAATTACAGAGAGATTCGTCGATGGTTTGAGCAAACCTATCGATATTATTTCATGTAATCAAACATCAGGAGTCAATTGAACCCACACAGGGAAAATGTTTTATTATAATTGATAAAAAAACATTTTTCTATTGTATAAACTTATTATGTATCAGAGCTAGAAGATTCCAGCAGGAGATCTTCATGAACCTATTCTCTTCTGTATTGCTGCTGAATGCATATCAGCAACTGCAGATAAGAAGAAAATCCCTTTGAACAAAAGCTTCAGATATCTCAATTTGTTCAGTGTTTGGCAGAATGCGTGAAATCCTTTGACATTACCGTTTAAAAATCAGAAAAAATGATAGACATACTCTGAATATTTCATATTCTCAGAATGTTGCACTTCAAATCGGAACTTCATTTCTCTACCGACAACCCCCCCCCCCCCCCCCCTCCCTCCCTCTCACTTCCCAATTCATTCAAGGGGAATAAAATCAAAACCTTCTGAAAACCTTATCAATTCACCAACATCTATATTAGTAGACATGTACTGAAATACTAAGAGTTTTTTTCCTAAACATTGAAAAATAGTTCAGGAAAGGTTCTCGAATATCCTTGTTTGTTCGCAACATTCTTGCAAATAAAAATATTGACTGCATTTATTCATATGTATATTGTACATAATGTATATATATGAGATTTCTGATTCAAGAAGGATATGACACAGGGTGTATACGTTTATAACCTGCTAAAAGTTATCACGTAAACTTGTTGGTTTTTATTCAACATTTCATTAACTTTATTCCCAAAGGTCGTCGGTGGAGTAAATTTGTAACATTGTCAGCAAGGTACCGGGTACGGGGTGGCATTTGGTCTGTAGGTTTTATACCAATTTTACATACATTTACTGTCATTACCACCTGAAAGGGGTTTACAAAGCATTTTAAACGTTCAAAAAATCATTTTTAATATATTGAGAAAACTTTAAAGAAAATGTTCGCTTCAGCATAAAAAAATCAATTAAAATCTAAAAACAACAAAGGAATTTTGGGACCTCAAATAATCTTTTCTGTCCATTTTTCAAATAATTAATATTTTAAATCAATAAATATGGTACCTTGAAAATATTTTTGGTACTTAAATTCTCTTACTTTGTTTTAACTCAAATTTTGAAAATTTGAAGCGATTGAAAATGGATTAAAATAGTAATGATGGCTACTCGCCCGGGAAAGATAACTCTAGGTCACCGTGTATTAAAATGACACCCGCCGTTATTTGTTAGGGTTTAACGACACTTTGACAGCCAGGGTCATATCATGTCGGTGACAGGTTTATGGATGGAGGAAGCCGGAGTACGGTACTCCGGAGAGAACCACCGAGCAACGACGAGCAGCTGTCAGCTCTCCAACATCGTAACTCTGAACTCTGCACCGCGGCACATGCAGGGTTAGATTGGTTGAAGACATGCACACAATCGACGTGCAGTACGTTTTAGTACATAGCGTCATCGTGCCCCCATGCTGGCAATCGGGGTTAAGTGCCTTGCCCAACGACACAACGCGAGAGCGCGAATCAGTTGCTGAAATGGTCACCCATCCAACTACTAACCGCGCTCGATGTTGCTTAACTTCGGTGATCTATCGAGAACCGGACATCGCGACACCACCGCACCCCCACCGTATACGGAATTTACCGCCATTATGCACCGGAAATTCTTAGCCAATAAAATTCGAGGATATATCAAAACATTTGTCAGAGGTGGAGTAGATATTATTAAGTATTATTATTATTATTTATTGGTGTTTAAGGTCACATATTTATGCACAATCGCTAATCACGACCGTGACAGTTTTACGGGTGGAGGAAGCCGGAGTACCCAGAGAGAACCACCGAGCAACGGCGAGCAGCTGCCAGCTCCCCAACATCGTAACTCCTCACTGCAGCACAGGCAGGGTTAGATTGGGTGAAGACACGCGCACCATAGACGTGCAGTACGCCTTAGTACACGGCGTCATCGTGCCCCCACGCGGGCAATGGAGATGAAGTGTCTTGCCCAAGGACACAACGCGGTTGCCGCAGGTGGGATTCGAACCGAGAACCTCTCGGCTTGCAGCCTGCACCTCTACCTACTGAGCCACAAGTATTATTAAAGTAAAAATAATCTGAGGACTTAAAGTTTTAAGTCTAGTTACAACTTTGCATAAGAATAAAAATCAAGGATTATATATTACCGTTCAGTATTTCTTTCACTTCAAAATCCTTGGTGGCAATAAACAACAGGTCATCCAGCACAGCAACAATAATTAATTCTTCATTTTGAGTCATCACAATGGTATCTATAGTACATTCGTCATCGGGTGTAAATGTTCTTACAAACTGTCTGCTAGTTGTGTCAAATAGGACAATTTCTGTCGAATCTCCACTCAAAGCTGCAATATAATTCTTTACTCCTGTAACAGATAGAAATTAAGTGTGCAACTTAGATAATAGGCATGAGTTCATGGAATTCCAAGTGTACTCCTACCTGCCAGTACAGTACAGTCGCCGTGAACTGGTCATATTCCACGCATGGGCAGTGATGTCCACGCATGCCTTTACAAGGTAATACAAATTATTAGCAGCAAAATTTTAATTAACGAAGCACCGGGTGGAACCCGGTGCTTCATTAATTAAATTTTTGATGATTATTTCTATAATTAGTGTTTGAAATCCAATATCATTGGGTCCGTTGAAATATTGCCCACCCGTGGAATGTGACCAGCTCGCGGAGGCCGCACTGTAGTAGCCTACACTGTTCAGAGATGTGAGTTAGTCTCGTCCTTTACGCCACAGTCGGTGCAAGTACTAAATCATTGAAATGTAATGTCAAACACCAAACCATTCACCATAACTTTAGTACAAATCTGACCTGTTAATTGCCATCTGGGTATTAAGCTAACTCCTGAATAAAACTAGAGCAAAGTCGAGGGTAGCATACACCCCCGCCTGCAAAACCATGGATAGCATTACAAAAATTAAACATTTATTACTGGGTGACGCTGAAGGATGACAGACGGCAGGCCTGTGACAGATTACAGACCATTGGGGCATAACTATGAAAACTATTAAGTGTCACCAGAGGGTGGCACAAAAGGTACCCGCACCTCTTTACAAAATGTGAGAATGACGATTTGATAATTCTGTGAAAAAAATATTTTTCTGCAAACTGTATATATGTTGCGCATCTGCAAGACATGTGTAACCATATCCTAAAGCTTCAGCTCTCTGCATTAGAAGTTTTGGAGGAGTTGATTACACCATGAAGGTATCTTTAATTAAACAAGTTATTCATGATGGAAATTTGGAACGGACAAAATCAAAGTCCATAAAATGCAATAACTTCTACAATAATACACTGCATAACACATGCCTTGTACTGTGGGTAGACATCAATAGGATAGACTTACACATCAAATATGAAGTCATTCCATTGAGTATTCTGCAAGTTATTCATGAATTAATTTCAAAGTGAACAAATCTAAGTCCATAAAGGGCAATGACTCCGAAAATAAAATCTCGCAGAACACCTGCATTTCACTGTGAGTATACGGCCATAGGATACACTTGCATACCAAATATCAAGTCATTCAACCAAGTACTTAACAAGTTATTCATGATTGAATTTCGGGACGGACGGACATCTAACCCTAAGCCCAACCCTGGACTGACCCTAACCCTAAATATAACTCCCATAAATTCGCAATTTGCCTCATAAGTCTCGTCTCTTAGCAAATAAGCTCATAATATATAAAATAAGCTCATAATATTTCGATAACCTCATAATGCATCTCTGGACATAAAAAACTCCTAACTCTCGTTTACTTGCGCAGACGGACGGACGGACAAGGCGAATCCTATACACCCCCTCCGGGGGTATAAAAAAGTCCACCTTGTTCTTTATCGAAAAATTAATCAGACAGCCAGCAAATTCTCCATGTCTTTATGCATTAACATTGTTTATTTAATAAAGTATTTTTGCAAGTTGAGCTCAAGTTTGTAGGGGAATTATTTTTAGACAGAAATGTATTACTGTCCCTTGTTTATTTTTGCCAATTTTGCTTGTCAATCGAATTGGACCAATGTGCTCCTCACCTGTCGCTGTGTTTTGTAGCAAGTAACAGCACGATTTCGCCGCGACTGCCCTGTAAAAGATTTATGTGATAAACAAAATAAACGTACAGTGTTTTCAAGTAAAAAAATTATTCTACTCGTAGAATTAAGAATGAAACCGACTCGCCAGAGGCTCGTCGCTTTCATTCTTAATCCTACTCGTAGAATATTTTTTTTACTTGAAAGCACTATACGTTTATTCTATATTTATCTCATTCGTCTGGACCTGAACGTATTATTTTTCACTTGCGCAAGCGCTCGTGAAAAATCAAATGTTCAGGTCCACACTCATGAGATAATTCCCAATATTCACTAAAAAAGCGTAGATATCCTCTATATATTCTATGGTATGTGTAGTGATGTTATGCGTGGAAATGGCTTGTAGTATACTGCTCATAACTTGCTGAGGATCACACATATACTGGGGATATTTCACTAAATTTACGAGAATGGTTACCACAGCGGCTTGCCATAAGGTAAACAGATTATTCTTTCAATGTTTGAATATTTACTCCATGCTCACAATAGTCAGTGGTGGTGAAGGATGCAGTTAATAGTGGGTCAGTGTCATACTCAGGATATAATCAATGGGTTGCACGCTCTCGACATTAACGTGCCAGCTAACCTTAACTTGTCAGTAGTCTTTGCATAGCTTTTGCGTGTCGCACTAAACGTTGATATGCCGGGGTGGGGGGGGGGGGGGGGGGTGGTGTTATTTGAATGTTCCGGACTTGTCCAGGCCAATAGGGATTATACAGTCTGGCAAGTCCCAACGTAACGTTGCCACAGAGCACAGCGTTAGTGTGTCATCGCAAGGCCATGGAAACGTTACAACATGCATTGGAGTGTTGTGAGGAGACATGGTGTGGCCGTTAGTGCGTCACCACAGCTCGCCGGGACCATTATCTGATCACAACTGAGAGCCGGAACCACACCCTGTATGCTATAACCCTGCAAAACGACAGCTTGTGTGGCTTGTGTACGAGTTTCTGGTCAAGCAATCCGTAACAGACTTCATGCTGCGGGATTCCGCGCAAGGAGACCCACTGTTCGTTTCCGGTTACAGCCTAGACATCGGCGACATCGCCTGCAATTGTGCACTGAATGCCTCAACTGAATAGTACGTCAGCACTCGAACGTCCTCTTCACAAAAGAGTCGAGGTTCTGTAAATCTTCCTACATAGGTATGTTCTAGCATGGATAAGACAGAAGTGGGAGGTTTGCCAACTCGTCCCCTGAGTTCCAATGTGTTCTATGTGGCAGTAGGCACATAGAACACATTGGAACTCAGAAGATGAACTACATTATAGTTCGAGAAAACGATCGGTGTGGTGGTGGGTCTGTTATAATTTGGGATGGCATAAGTTCAGCTGGCTACACAGATCTCTACCTCACACAGAACAGCACTCTGAACGGCCAGCAACACCGGGGCGAGATTGTGGACCCCTTTGTGAGACCGTAAGCGGGAGCTAGGGGTTGAGCAATTTATCCGGATAGACGATAATGCTAGACCACACCGATTCCGATCAGTGAACCAATACCTGGAAGATGAGGGAATCGAGAGAAAGGACTGGCCAGCGTGAGTTCACGCGACCTCAGTCCTATTGAGCATTCATGGGACCGATTGCAGGCTGCGGTTACAGATCGACCAGTGCAACCTCGTATCCGAAAGGAGCTGGTTCAAGCTCTGGTGAACGAATGGAGGAACATGCCCTAGCCATTCTTCCGTGCGGAGACTTTGGCAGGCAGTCTTGGATGCTCGTGCAGGTCACACGAGATAATGAAGATTGATTGGGAAAGTGACAGTTTTCTTGAAACTTCGCCCCGCTAAATAGTTGACGTTGTCGATGAAATTGTTATGTTATTGTACAAACGCGACGCCTCAGGGACGTTGACAGTTATTGATGTCCCTGTACAGTCCGGCATTTCTTTGTTCGGATCAAGGTCTATCGAATCTCTCGTGCTTGAGTGACATGGTCATATAGTAAGTACAGTAAATTAATGTTTACAACCCTTATTATGCCCGAGGATTCGGGTGTATCCAGTGAAACCCTCCGTTCGCCAGTTCGTCTGTCCGTACAAACGTTTGGCATTGAAATTTCAAAGCCGTCGGTCGGATTTGGATCTTCTTTGGTGTGCTGATAGACCCGCATGAGGGTACGGGTATGCACAAGGAATGGGTTCCATACAATAGTTTTTTCCCGGTGCTATGGCCTTTTTCACTCTTTCGACTTGGAAATCTTTTCAGTCCCACAATACATTTAAGGCTATTTTGTACATGCCTACGGGTCGGGACAGTGGCCCACATTTGTGTAGTCCTTGTTATTATATTGTTAGCCCTTGGGATTGACATTGTAGTTGTTTGTGTATTTGTTGGTGCTCAACGCCACATCAGCATATAAGGCTGTATTGTGGCGATACAATTACACCAGCTTAACCCTTTGAACTCCAGTGATATGCTAGTTCAATAGCAGCAATTAGAAGAGTCCATATTCATTATTTGGGGTAGACCAATCAATATTTTCAAAGTGCAGTCTCGGGGCTGCACGTTGAAAATATTGATTTGTCTACCCCACACTTTTTTACTGAACAGCCATCGTATTTAATGGCGTTATGACGTATCATGTTGCTGGCCGTAAAAACGGCCACTAGGGTTCAAAGGGTTTTAATCATAGTTAAACAAAATTTAAAATCAGGAGAAAATACGTTACAATGGTAATGAAACAAGTAGTGATAACTATAATGAGAAATGACACAAATAGTTTAATGGAAACCACGTAAAGCAATCCGATGAATCGACATGGAGATAAAAGAATGAGAAAAATTTAAAGTTTGTTAAAAAGCTTAATTTTGCTGAGAAATGAGTGAATCTTCACGGGCTATATTACAACCCCCATTGTAATAAAGTTAAGCTTATTACATAAAGGTATGCAATTGACTTTTTTCACATCAAATTACTCTAAATCCTTCTAAACGCATTTTGGAACAAAAAAGAAGCAAAAAAATATTTAAAAAATCTTATAAAATCACTCTTAATTCCTCAAAACGCATTTGGGAGCCAAAAAAGAAATTGCCCAATGCACCGAGTGGGAGGGGGAGTACTGAACACTGAATTTTATTATTTTCTATCAATTAATATAAGGCCAAACCAGAATTAGGTGTATGACATTCAGACATGCAATCGCAACCCCTTTTTTTATAAAGTTAAGTTTATTACATTAAGGCATACAATCGCAACCCCTATTGTAGTAATTATTACATTAAGCAACTTTATAGAGAATGAAACTAAGGGTAACGATTCCTTCTGTATTCTGTCAACAACGATTTTCCATGATTGATGAAAAACTAAACAGAGTCAAAATTAAAAATATTTTTTTTTACAACATCGGGAATGCAACTGCGTGCCTTATGTAATGAATTTGCTGTGACTATACTTTGAAGATTTCAACAACCATACTGTTGCATTAGGGAAATAATATAAGTTACTGTTGAAATAAAAACAAAGTGAGTGGGTGGTCACGAGGAAGCCCAAACCTCCAACCCAGCCTCACCCCTGCGGTAATCTAAAAGTAATTCTTTGAAGAGAGCTGCTAACCCTTTACCCAACGCAGACGATATCAAAATTTATTATTTTAAATATCCTTTTTTCAAATTTTTCAAAAAATTTCAACAAAACCATATCATGTGACCCCTCGTTGGAACGAGCTCGACGAGCTCGTTCCAAGGAGTGGTCACATGACATGGTTTTGTTGAAATTTTTTGAAAAATAATATTTTTTCAACTGCTGAATTTGCATATTACGCGGACGGGTTCGGGCGATTCGTTGGGTAAAGGGTTAATTAACATTATTGCTGTAAAGACTAGACAATTTCAATTTATTTTTCGCATAAAATCACTTTGAATCCCTCAAAACGCATTTTGGAGCCCCAAAAAGTTGGTTAATTGACCTGGGAGGAGGGATAGGGTGAATTGTTCGCTGAAATCACTCTGAATCACCCAGTAACGAATTTATTACATTAAGGCATGTTACTGAAATTCCTGCTGTAATAAAGTTATGTTTATTATATTACGGCATGCCATCGCAACCCCTATTGTAATAACGTTAAGTTTATTACATTAAGACTTGCAATTGTATAACCCCTATTGTAGTAATTATTAGATTAAGCGATTTAAGCGATTCCTTCATTATTTAGTCAACAACGATGATGTCGATTTACCATAAAAGACTGAAGCGGGTCCACATTGCATTACAAACAATAATGTTTACTTTAGCTTATTTCATGATAAGTGCAGCTGGGTACCTTGATGTTATTTTACGATTTCAATAACCGAACTGCTGCATTAGAGAAAATAATGTTTCTTATTATTGAAATTATTTATTTATTTATTGGGGTTTAACGACACTTTCGATAACCAGGGTCACCAAGAGTCGGACAGTTTTGCGGGAGGAGGAACCACCGAGCAACTGCCAGACTCCCCAAACGTACTCACTCCACACAAGCAGGGCTAGCATTGGTTGAAGACAAGTGCCCCATCGATGTGCAGTCCGCCTTAGTACAAAACGCCACCGTGCCCCCCCCCCCCCCCCCCCCCCCCCCCATGTGGGATTATTATTATTTATTTATTGGTGTTTAAGGTCACATATTTATGGCTAATCGTGACAGTGACAGTTTTACTGGTGGAGGCAGCCAGAGTACCCGGAGAGAACCACCGAGCATTGAAGAGCAACTGCCAGCTCCTCAACATTCTAACTCTGATCAAGCTTCGATCAAGCAGGGTTACAGAGGTTGAAGTGCACCATCGACGTGCAGTACGCTTTAGTACACGGTGTCATCGTGCCCCATGTACGCAACCGGGATAAAGTGCCTTGCCTTAGGACACAACGCGGGTCGTATCGGACGGGGATCGAACTCGGGACCTCTAGCATGGAAGTCCAACAGTCTACCACTGAGCCACCGCGGGGACACAACACAGTTGCCACAGTTCAAACCGAGGACCTTTATGTCTGCACCTCTTCCTAATGAGCCACCACGATCCCATTGTTTTAACATAACATCACTCGAAATTTCTCTAAAAGCTAAACGCATTTTGAAGCGAAAAAAAAAAGAAAAGAAAATGTCCAACTGATCGGGGGAGGGGGGCAATTTTTTATCGTAGACAATCACTCTAAATTCCTCAAAACGGTTTTTGGTGGCAAAATAAAAAATGCCCAAAGTCATCGGAAATGGGGAAGAGGGAGGGGGGGGGGGGGGGAGGTTGAGGGTAAATTTTTTGTTCGTAGAAAATCACTTTAAATCTCTCAAATCGCAGCTTGGAACCCTCCAAAATTGCATAATTGTTCCGGTGGGGGGGGGGGGGGGGGGTGGGGGGGGGAGGCGTTGGGGATAAAGGTTAACCTTTTTGCAAAACGCATTTTGGAGCAAAAAAAAAATGTCCAATTGATCAGGGGATGGGGTGGGGTGAATAAGGGTCAATCTTTTTTTCGCACAAAATCACTTTAAATTCGTCAAACCGAACTTGGGAGCCAAAAATTAAATTTAATTTAAAAAATATTTATTTAATGAATATGCCCTATTCTTCGGCTAAATCAATGACTAACCTGTGCACTCAGTCCATTTTCCAAAACCTTCGAAGTTCCATTCTTCTGGCACATAACATTCTTCTTCTGTCTTGCCACTCGAACTATCCCAAATGATGACTCTGGACTCCGCGAATGCATAAACAAATTCATCTCGTTTCGACGGAACGCACACAGGGGTATTATCGTTTGAAAACTTCCTTGCGTCGATCATTGGATTCAACCACAATGCATTACCGGTTTTGCGGTGGAAAGCAGATACATTTTTCCAAAACATACTGGCAACGATAATGATGGAATCATTTCGACAAAGAAACAAACGATTCGCAGCACTTCTTGGTGCATCAATGGATAAGAGTAATCGTCCTTGCTTTATATCCCATATCTTTAATGTACCATCCAAACCACCTTCAAAAGAAAAAAAAATTAAACGATCGACATTAACTGGTTTAGTGCTAGAAGCCACCACCAGCGCTCTAAAAAAGCCAACATTTCCTTTCTTACATTTCATGTTCAGTCAAACGCAAGTAATATTTTGTTTATATAAATTTGTAAATATAAATTTGTTTTATTACAAATTATTGAAGAGTGCCTGCAGACAGTCCAATTGGAGTGTCTGCGGGCACTCTCCAATAATTTCTAATAAAACAAATTTTGATTAAGAAATTCAGACCACCAAATATAATCTCGTCCTCAACCAGTTAACGGAATAGCAGAAATAAATATTTGAATTAGAGTTTCCCACTTTGAAAGCGGTGCGTTCTCCAAAAGTAAGCAACCATAAAAAAATATTGTCTGGAAAAAAACTTGAAGGATTATACTGAAATTTTGAATCCTTGTTGAATATTCTATAGAGAAAGGTGGGGGTGGGGGAGATTTGATAAATTTTGGGGCCTCTAAAAACCATTAACGATTGATGTACTCGTGTCAGAAATTCCCCGAAGAAATGTGTCTGTGGTCGGTAGTGTCCTTACTGTCAATTTTCCTCTCCTGTTTGTTGCATAACCCTCAGTTTGAGGGCAGAAAAATTGTCTGAATGGCTATATTTCACAAAGAAATATAAATATGAATGCCCGAATTAAAAAAAAGCGATCATGTTTTTCCACATGAACGCTTTATGACGGTCACCTATAATACAGAAATCAAGTCGCAATGCCATATTATCTGCATTGGTAATTTCTATCAAATCGTTGGCCAGTCGGGAAAAATTCCTCTCTACGGTTGCTTTGGGATGGTCTAAAACAATGGCAATGCACATTGTTCCACTCAAGAAATGATATAAAGTTTTAAAAATCACCTTCATAGCTTTCTTAGTTGATGATTATTGGCCAAAGTATGCCATTACACCTTACATCCCTCCCCACCCCCACACCGACCAACCCACCCCCCCCCCCCACACACAAAAACACGTAATTGGCGTCAGCTCATGAAACATACGTTAGAAACGAATACTCGTAAGTTTCTCAGCTACAATTCTCGAAAAGTAGTCATTTCCATTAGTGCATTTCTGGTGAAAAACGGCAGGCGCTGCCCCTTTGCCTCTGGACAAGGGAGGCAGCAGCACCCCCTGTCCTGCCCTCTCCCTCCCATGATGTACCTGTCTGTAAGCGTTCGCTGCCCAAGGAGAAATAGATTTTCGTTAACAGTATTTAAAGATATTCATGCAGAAATCAGATAGATTTTTCCAAGAAACCAGATTCGATCAAGGAATCAGAAATGGACATTTTTGGCTCTGCCACTTATTGAAGTCTTGAGGGGGTTAAAAACATTGAACTGAATAATATATAATTGATTTCCTTGCAAAGCAAAGGATTTCTCTCAACTTGGTTTGCTGACATCTGATTAAAATAGCGAGATGACATTTAATGTTTGACAGCTAACTCCACTAATGCAATCTGATTTTTTACATAGTCTCCAGTGTGAATAAATATAGCATAGTATTGCTTTGGGATAATTTACGTTACGGGAATTTGACATTACGGGAAATTAGAGGCCGACCGGGCCATACTCAAGGGCTCTAGCGACCTGAAAAACATAGGGAGCCGAGAACTTTTGATTGTCTGTCGTATGCCAAAAATCAGCGAGATAGGATGATTCGTTTTTGAGTTATCGTGCGGACAAGGAAGTGCTTAGAAGACAGAAAACAGTAGAAGAAGAACAAGAAGAAGAAGAAGAACAAAAATCGCTTTCTATTTTGTTTATTTCTGATGCTTTAACCCCTTCACACAGATGTGAATTTACTGGATGCAGTAACTTCGGCTTTAGTTTTACCATATGTTTGCATCTTATTGTTTGGGATGTGCATATGGTATCTAATGTAGGTTTGAAAAATGCAATAGTTGCTTCCACAACATGATAGGATTTCTACATGAATTATGCAGTCAGGCAATTATAGTCAATATCCGACAAGCAAGCGAAATGGCTACCAGTTGGTCTCTGTGAGACTTCTACACCTGGCCTCCGGCTCAAGCCTAGGCCAAGCGTAGGGACCTCATAGAGTCTAACTATCAGTAAGCACTGCCGAAGTGCACTATCACGTATTAGATGAGCGATACCGATTACCGCTACTGAACAAAGTTCATTTTCGTGGTTCTCCTTATACGTAGCAAGGAGAGTGTTTACCGCCCTCGCAAATTTTAGTTTAGGAGAGCCATTGAGAGCGAGGGTGGTCGTCATCCTTAAAATGACAGACCAGCATAATGGAGGCACGGAATATCTGTTGAAATTTCAATGGTTAAATAGAACTTAAACAGTTGGTTTTGAAACACAGATGAAACTTAATCCTTTTACCCAACGAATCGGCCGCATCCGCCCGCATAATATGCAAATTCAGCAGTTGAAAAAATTTATTTTTCAAAAAATTTCAACAAAACTATGTCATGTGACCCCTCGTTAGAACGAGCTCATCGAGCTCGTTTCAACGAGGAGTCACATGATATGGTTTTGTTGAAATTTTTTGAAAAAGTTGAAAATATGATATTGAAAATAATAAATTTTGATATCGTCTGCGTTGGGTAAATTTAGGGTTAATCGCTGAGCTGTATTGACAGTGAGCTGCAACCAGACGAGCTCGTTCCAACGAGGATTCACATGATATAGTTTTGTTGAATATTTTTGAAAAATTTGAAAATATGACATTTAAAATAATAAATTTTGATATTGTCTGCGTTGGGTAAATTTAGGGTTAATCGCTGAGCTGTATTGACAGTGAGCTGCAACCAAATCTAAACGAAATATACTACTCAAAGTTTGCTAAGCACCACATATTTGACACATCATTGTGAAATTTTGTTCTGACACATTTGCGATATTTTTGGTAGATATGATTGAAGAATGTATTGCGATGGTCTCCAGTGTTTACATTAGCTCTCTTGACAGGCAGACTTTACGTGACAGTCACGGAAAGCATGTACCCCTTGATTTCCATGATGTTTTCGTGTACTGTCTACATGCACATGAGATGCGTAGGGTATTCAGTCTTCATTTCAACACAAACCCTTGTGATTTAATGATTGAATATGGCGAATGCAAATGTAAGAAGACATTTGTCTGAAGCAGAAATGTGGTGGGCTGTAGGGACGGTGGGACAAGGGGCTACCCATCGTCAGGTTGGTGAATCCTTTGGTGTGCACCATATAGTGATCACCAGAGCCTGCGCACGATTTCAGCAGTATGGCACACCTGTCAGATGGCACGGTGGTGGCAGAGACAGGGCAGCATCTGCAGCTGAAGATCGGTTTTTGGTCATTCAGGTCCGTAGGAACCGCTTTGACACAGCAACCCAGCTTCGCAGTGGCCTTCAGAATGCAACAGGGGTAAATGTGTCGACGCAGACTATCCGGGCAAGGTTACACGAAGGTGGTCTCCGATCGATAAGACCATGTATTCGCATTTAGCTGTCCCAGAACCACCGCCATGCACGATATGAATAGTCCATGGATCACGTTGGATGGACCAGAGAAGACTGACGACCTGTTCTTTTTACAGATGAGTCAAGGTACTGACTAAACGAAACACAGATATGCGTCCTAGGGTATGGAGAAGACCACGAGTGCGATTTCATGCAGCCAACATTGCTGATCATGACCGCTATGATGGAGGGTCAATAATGGTATGTGGCAGCATCAGCAGGGATGGACGTACAGAGCTCTGTGTCCTTGAACGTGGTACATTGTCTGCACAGCGGTATATTGATGAGATCCTGAATGCCCAAGTCAGATTGTATGCAGGCGCAGTGGGTGATAGATTCATTCTGATGGACGATAATGTCCGTCCTCATGTTGCCCATGCTGTCCGGGAGTATCGACAGAGGGATGGGATTGAGCGTATGGACTGGCCAGCAAGATCCCCTGACCTCAATTCAATCGAATATGTCTGGAAATTGAACGTGTTTTGTATCACCACATGTGCGATACAACTTTATTTTTATCGTACGGACAGAAGAATAGAAATGCCGTGTTATACATTAATACGTGTGTGATCAAATATCTTTTTGAACTATTGATTTAGACAAATATTAAAACGTTTGATTTGTTTATCTGGAAGAAAGAATAAAGATGCTGCCATGAAAGTAGATGGGGCTTTTTATAACTTTACAATAGTACCAGCCTGAACTGCCCTTATTGGTTGACAATTCAATATATACTACTCAAAGTTTGTTAAGCACCAAGTATACCCAACTACGTAAACAGAGAAGGAACCCGTCTAAATAAATCATTGGTCGAATGCACCAGAGTCAAGATCGCTTGGAAATTCCAAGTTCCACATTTAGATTTGTTTACACTGGATATTTAACCTTTTGAGACTTTAATTATCCTGACGTTCAAACGTCACTGGGAATTAAGTTTCTTCAACGATTTTCAAAATGCGACGTCAAACGTCGGAAAGTACACAAATAACAGGATATTTTTCACATTAGTGATTATCTGGTTGAGGGCTAGATTATTTTTGGTGGTCTGAATTTGTTATTCAAAACTTGTTTCATTACAAATTATTGGAGAGTGCCCACAGGCACTCTCCAATAATTTGCAATAAAACAAGTTTATATAAACAAAATATTATTTGTGTTTGACTGAGTATGAAATATAAGCAAGGAAAGTGTTGGCTTTTGCTCTGGTATCTTCATTTTTTGAAAGTCCTGATAGTGGCTTCTAGCACTCAACCAGTTAAGAAGTCTTCACAACAGGATTATATTAATATTTTAAGCTGCGATAATATTTGGCTCAATGGTTATCACTGAGCACTGTTCGGGAGAAAATAGGAATCTGAGGTTAAAACTTTAAATTCGAAAAATAATAACAAAACAAATGACAACAAAGTATCAACGTGCTGTTTAATTTCGTACGTCAAAAGTATCCAAGGGTTAAATTAAACAAACGATTTCGTACGTAATAACACGTACAATAGTATCAAAGGGTTAAACAATCAGATTCGAGTCAAAAATCTACAAAATAAAAATAACATTCTGACTGCTTGTTCCTTCATAAAGACTTTCAACAGATGGTCATATAATAATGGGGTGCGCTAAACTTATTAACTGTTTAAACAGTTTGCGTTGTGTTACTCCCTGCAGTTTTGTTAATGTTTGAAGTTCGATCATCGTGACCGTGACACTGATCAGCGTCAAATGGTTTCGACCAACTGAATGCCGTAAACATTAAAAAGCAAATTATGGTTGGTACCCCGCCACCTAACAGTGATTTCTAATTGGCAACGAAGGAAACGGAGCAATTGACCAACTGAATTGCTTTTGTTTTTGTCACATGGGAGGTGTGTGATTATATTTATTTATTTATTGCTGTTTAAGGTCACACATTTATGCACAATGGCTAATCATGACCGTGACAGTTTTACGGGTGGTGGAAGCGGAGTACCCTGAGAGAACCACCGAGCAACGGCGAGCAACTGTCAACTCCCCAACAACTCCACACAAGCAGGGTTAGCATTGGTTGAAGACAAGTGAACCATCGACGTGCAGTACGCCTTAGTACACAATGCCACCTTGCCCCCACGCGGGCAATGGAGATGAAGTGTCTTGCCCAAGGACACAACGCGGTTGCCGCAGGTGGGATTCGAACCGAAGACCTTTCGGCTTGCAGCCGGCACCTCCACCTACTGAGCCACCGCACTCCCGAGGTGTGTGATAACACAGAACCGCGCAGTCATTTGAATGGGTAAAGAATTATCACACTCGGTTGCTTTGGCTCAGGAGCAATCTCATGCGATAATTCTTAATCCATTCAAACGTATGTGTAGTTCTGTATATTTATCATTCCAGTATAACAGTGTGTTTTACTGGACACCTTTCAACGCGATGGGACGTTTAGGCAGTAGTTCACTGCTCGGGTTCGAGTACCGATTTTTATCCTCGAGTAGGAGTTGGAGTATACATACTACACGCCTGTTCTATGTAATCCCCATCTACAGCAATACTAAACTATGCGGAAAATGAAAATCTGTTCGACGGACTATTTGCATAAAGAGGAGAACATTCTCTGGAATTTTCCACAAATCGTGCACGACAATTACAATCTGAATCGCTAGCGATAACTAAAAAACTTCCCAGGCACGTAGAACACATTGGAACTCAGGCGACAAAATAGTGACATGGATTCCCCGATAAAATGTGGGGTTTTTTTTTGTTGTGCTATCGCGGAAGGATAAAACTCGAGGCTTGCAGCTTCTCGTTCTATCCTTCCGCATTGGCACTCATGCCATATCGACTAACCCATTCACACTCGCGTGTCGGTCTGTGTATTTATAATACAAGTTTACTCTCTGAATTCAATCAAAAGAATTGAAATAAATTATCTGCCACTTTATCAGAGTTCGAAAGTGGGTGTGTTTACCCTTTACCTGACATGAAAAGCAGACAAAAAAATCTTGAACAACTAATTTTTTTTTTTGAACACTTGCTAACAAAATTCTTGAAGAACTAATTTTTTTTCATTTTTTGTCTCAAAAACATAGGCTATGACTCCTCAAGGGGTCATAACCTATGTTTTTGAAACAAAAAAAATGAAAAAATGATGAGAATTAATTGGCGATTTTTGAGAATAGCGCTGGCCAGTTTTTGCCGTTGGGTTGGGTAAAGTTTTACAGCACTATTTATGTGGACTGGTCGTAATCCACCTGTGGGCAGTGATGTCCACGCATTCGTTTACCGAGTAATAAAAAAATCATCAACAACAAAATTTTAATTAATGAAGCACAGGGTTTATGATTATTCCTATAATTAGTGTTTGGAATCTAATATTATAGCGTCCGTAGAAACATTGCCTATGCGTGAAAAGTGACCAGTCCACGGCGGCTGTACTGTGTGTGAGTAGCACTCCATACAAAACTAAACACGCCGACCCCCACATTCATTCTCGGAGAAAGCGACACATATTTCATATGAATAAATTTTTCAATAGACAGTTTTTATTTTCACCTGTATTTCATTTTCGGTAGCCACTGTAATTGACTGGCCACGAATGGCTACTTACCCACTTTCAAAAGCCAAATTCAAAATAATATTATGAATACTCGTTCCAATGAGGTGACATAAGCTACGGCGTGCATACCAGAAAATAAGCGGCCAGACAAGGACAATGTCAGGTACAAAAAGGCCAATGTCAGACTGAGGTTTAAAATCATCAGTCAAAATGTCTGATGCCAAAATTATCAAGGAAGTTCAGTGATCAGAACATCATGCGTGCTGGAAATCATGTACATAACTAGGAAGTATAAAATTAATGATTATTGTGATTTCTGGCCCTGGCATGTTGGGAAGTGTGAAGAAAGTGACTGTACAACTCCTCTGTATTCACAGCATGTGAAGAAATACGATTTGATATAGCCATACATGTATCTAAATTATGTCTGAAGGGTAATTCAGTTCCAATTCAGAATGAAACCAATCATACCTTGTTTGGCAGGGCTCATTGAGTTCTGCCAAACAAGGTATGGTTAGATGATTTCTGGGCAGTTTTAAGATGAAGGTACATGCACACCCTGAGCACATTATATATGTAAATATATTTTGTAATATGTCAGATATCATTCTTAAATGACAGACATGATTTATTTGGTGACTGACATTTTGTCTGGAAGCGCAATGAAAATTATTTTCAGGCTTGACGGTGTGGAAAACCAAAACAATATTATTACAATTTTGATGCGGTGCCTGTTTCAATCAAGCGGTTTTGACTCTCAGCTCATTATAAATACTAACCTGTAACAGCTTCCTGCCCATCTGCAGTTACGACTACTGCCAACACAGACATGGTATGTCCACCAAGACAATGTAATAATGGTCCTCCCGGTCTTAATTGTACGTTACTGTCAGCTTCTAGATATTGGTGTGTTGAGTCGATGTATGGCAACAGAAAGTTCTCGAGATTCTAAATGGATTGAAAGGAGATTTTGGTGACACGAAAAAGTAGACGAAAAATAAAAAAAAAGTATAAACTACTAAAGCGTGGAAGGAGTAATATTCTGGTCGGTGCATTTGCGAAAAAGCACTGACGGTCAAGGCCTAAAAACATCCCCAGAACAGCCTAAAGGCCCTGAAATGAGGACTTTTGCAAAGCTGATAACCTGCAATGTTTTATTGAAGATAAAACAATGCCCCATTACCACTCACTGACAATTTACGTTGACAGTTTGTCCAAACACAATTGTCATCACCTTATTGACAAAAGAAGTAATACATTTTTTTCCTTTTGATTCGTCATCGGTCGGGGAACGCGGTGGCTCAGTAGTAGACTGTTTGACGTCTATGCTAGAGGTCTCGAGCTCGATCCCCGTCCAGGACGACCCGCGTTGTGTCCTTGGGCAAGGCACTTTATCCCGGTTGCCTACACGGGGGCACGATGACGCCGTGTACTAAGGCATACTGTACGTCGATTGTGCACATCTCTTCAACCGCTGTAACCCTGCTTGAGCGGAGCTTAGAATGTTAGAATATTCAGGAGCTGACAGTTGCTCGCCGATGCTCGGCGGTTCTTTCCGGGTACTCTGGCTTCCTCTACCCGTAAAACTGTCACCGTCACGATTAGCCATTGGGCATAAGTATGTGACCTTAAACTCCAATAAATAAATAAATAAATAACTAAATAAATAAATAAATAAATTGGTCATCGGTCGTTTTCTTCACTGCTGCAATGGATTTCCTTCACAAGTAAAATGAAAGAAACTTTTTCTGGTGCCAAATTTTAGCCAAAGAAAATTTGTTTGTTGCCAAATCAAAATTTGTCGTGTAATTGGCTAAATTGGCTCTCAGTGAACACTGTTTGTATTTTACCAAAATTACGTTATGCATATTCCTCCGTCATGAATCCGGATTTTGATTGGCTTCGTGGATAGCGGCGATTTATAGTGAGCATACGCCCTTCATGTTGCCCGAAGCTAATTTATAACGGCTCCCACAAATATCAGAAAATCCAATTTAAGCACTCTTCAAGGAATTTGAAGACGATTTTCAAGGACTATCAGGGCTGTAAATATTGAGCGAATGATAATTTCATTCACCTGCAGTTAATTTTGACTAAACAAGAAATAAGGTGACCATTTTTTTATTCACCTACATCACAAGACCTTTGACAAATATCGTGACTCAAATTGCCATTTTATTCATTTGTTAGCTTTTCCAGAGCCATGTTCTAGATTGTAATGATAATAAAGCATACTGCTACACTGAGGAGCCGGGGGAGGGACAGGGGCACGTGTCCCCCCCCCCCCACCACACACTTTTTTCACCAATTATGGGTACCCTAACAGGACATATTCTGACATAACGTACACAACCCCTATGGCCATATTGACTGTGGGAGGTAGTAATATAGTTCTATCAAAATTAGCAACATAATACTACCGGTGTCACAGTCCATTTTATATATTGAGATATTGCACATCGCTAGTTCGCAACTTGCCATAATAAGCACAGACTACATGTATAATAATAGTAAAACTAGTCCAAACTTGGATCCAAAGTCCGTAATGTAATTTTTTGGTTTGGTACCAAACCAAAAAATTACATTACGGACTTTGGGTCCAAGTTTGGACTATGGTAAAACGTGCGTATGTGTATACCCCTGCAGTTAAACAGAAAAAAAAAATTGTGCACCCCCCCACTTTTTTGGAGCTTCTGTGTGGAAATGTTAACAACTTATTTCATGATCTTCCCAGCAACATTCAGCTAGTATTTGCAGAATTTCATGTTGTGGCCTAAATGCATTCGTGCAAATATATCTTGCTAGAATAGTTATATATGATGACATGATGAGGAAATGCTGTGACGTAACGCACTGTTGGAAAGATCTCTCTGAGCCCTTTCCAACAGTGTATTATATTACAACATATTATTCGATCACTGACAGAAACTCGTGAAATAAACGGCAGTGATCTAGAATCTAGACACCTGACTGAGGCTGAGGTGAGTTGTCATGAAACTTCTTGTCTCCGAGGTTTTATAGGTAAACTGAATTCAAGTATTTTTCAGGGAAGGTGGTGGAAACTAAAGTCATTTTCAAGGATGGAACAAATTCAAGCACTTCTCAAGGAAGAAGCCAAAATTCCTAGAATTTTCATTTGAGTGGGAACCCTGTCATACAAGAGAACCGCACAGAAGCAATAGATGTATGCAAAGGCTACGGTACTATAGCAGCATGCAAAGGCTACGGTACTATCCACGACAAGACATGGACATACACTACCTCGGGTATAGTGGGTGTCCACGTATTATTGCATATAATACCGTGTACCTGGTCTTGCTGCTTGTGTAAAAATGGGATGGGGTCTGGGATGCAGCCCACCCGCTTCATATTCCCATGTTCCTCTATCAGACGATACACATGGAACTTTTCTGAACTCAGAACTTCACAAGCCATTCTTTTCTTTTCAGTCAAAAACAAATCTACGTCAGTGGCAAAACGAGTGGCTCATAACCCAATCACGTGATCTTTTTTTATTACACCTCATTCTGAGACATTATGTTAATTCACCATAGGGTGTTGTTAGTTATTTCGTGAAGTACCTGCCCGTAGAACATTACCGGTCAACATTTTTGATGGCCGAGATGTTCCGAAGACGAGGTATGGAAACAACCGACGTGAGGTGAGTGTCGAAGAATTGTGAACTTTAACCTAAATACATTTCTACAACTGTC
Organism: Pictodentalium vernedei; assembly: GCA_031216915.1. Classification (NCBI taxonomy): domain Eukaryota; kingdom Metazoa; phylum Mollusca; class Scaphopoda; order Dentaliida; family Dentaliidae; genus Pictodentalium; species Pictodentalium vernedei. Next base: position 126,603,453 of record CM062294.1, on the reverse strand, counting down.
AAGTCATTGTGAATATAGACTGTGCAAGTCTGTCATTGTCATGGACAGAACTTTAACCCATTACCCAACGTAATGACCAAAATCGGCCAGCGCTATTCATAAAAATCGCCGTTCAATTTTCATCATTTTTTGTAATTTTTTGTCTCAAAAACATAGCTTATGACCCTCATTGGAACGAGCTCAATGGATTCATCCCCATAAGGTTCCATAAACTATGTTTTTGTTGCGAAAAAATGAAGAAAAAAAGTTACTCAAGAATATTGTTTACAAGTGTCGTCTGCTTTTCGTTTTAGGTAAAGAGTTAAGGTGATGGGTGGTGATTGTTTCCACAATCAAAGTGAATATTGAATTTGTTGTTCTATCGTGTCGGAAAGATTAAATTTGTATTACCATTATAAACATAACTCGTTCTGTATGATAAAAATAATAATGACCTGACCGGAGGTGGACATTGCGGATAGGCTGCCCGTGGAACAATTGTTCTCGTCCCGAAGAAAATCCGTAATGTGCACCTCGAACCAGGGGCCAGTAGTATAAACCGTTTACAATTGTATTTTCTAGAATTGTATTCTCTAGTTATGACTTTAAATGGGTTGAAATGAACAATTAGCATTTTCAAAGATCTGGCAATTTGCCAGTTTGTCGAATGATGTAGTTGGAATATTAGTCAGTTGGAATTATAGTTAAAAAACTCTAGACTTCTTGGAAACTTATCAGCAGAGACGTGGCGACAGGGGGTGGGTGGGTATTTTCTAAAATTGTATTTTGTACCCATTACTATAACTGACTAAAATGAACCATTAACATTTTAAAGATATGGCAATTTGCCAACTGGCAAATTGCCACATCTTGGAAATAATAATGGTTGATTTCAAACCATTTAAAGTCATAACTAGGAAATATAATTCTAGAAAATACAATTGTAGAAGTTTTATAGTATTCACCCCTTGCTAGAGGTGAACATTGCGGATAGTCTCCTCTTGGAACAATTGTTCCCGTCGCGAGAAAATCTGCACTGCAATGTGCACCGTTTTTGCAGTTGGCAAATTGCCATTTCTTAAAATGCTAATGATTCATTTTAGGCAGGTATATTAAGTAGAAAATACAACACTAGAAGATACAATTGTAAACGTTTTATAGTATTGGTCCCTGGTTATTATTTTTATACTGTAACTTAATAATATGCTTTCCAGTTCTCAGTGACGTCGCGAAGATAGCCGATTGGGAGGTGAACGAACCCCCTTTTACGTTTTTTTTAAGAACGGAGAAGGCAAATAAATCCCCCAAAAGGCCAACAGAGAGCTCCATTTGATACTAAATTTTAAAAATTTCCCAGACGCCCCTAGTTTGCTCGTGCCATCGGCGTCTGCTAAGTGTACCGCAAATGTACCTTTTTCATAAAAATCGATCCCCTTTTGAAAAATCCTGGCGACGCCCATGTGACCGACTGTGTGTGTATGTGACACAAGTCCAGGTGTGAAATCTAGTCTTTAACTGGTAGAGTGCTAAATTATTTTTGGCCATCAAAATTTGTTCACATATCTTTGCCTTGTTACAATTTATGGGAGAGTGCCTACAGTCCTCACAGACTAAACAATATCACTTCAAAGATAATACAAAGCACATCCGCTGAGTATGATGCCTTCAAGTTGTCTCAAAAACTCAGAGTAAAGCCCACATATGGGCTTCCAGCACTCTACCAGTTACACTGGCAGAGTTCTCAATTTTTTTGGACACCCACATTTGACACTGTCACATAAATTGTAACAAGGCAAATCAAAACAGATTAAATAATTTCGCTTCAAAGATAATATGAACCATATCCACTGAACATGAAGCTTTCACATCACATAACTTGCGCGTTAGAGTAAAGCCCAAATATGAGCTTTCAGCTCTCTGTCAGTTAACAAAGTATATGAGTACTAGCAAGATAGAATCGATATCTTAGACTTCAATCCCGACGAAATGTCCCGACTGGAAAAATTATTGGGGAGGGGGGTGTCGCACCCTTGAACCACTATTAGCGGCACAGAATAATTGCGGAATACAATACAAATAGTGAGACCAGTAGCCAATACTATAAAACCTTTACAATTTTATTTTTCTAGAATTGTATTTTCTACCCAATACTATAACTAACTAAAACATTTTAAAAGATATGGCAATTTGCCAAATGATAATGGTTCATTTCAAACCATTTAAAGTCAGAACTAGAAAATACAATTCTAGAAAATACAATTGTAAAAGTTCTGAAGTATTATTAGCCCCTGGTGGTGTATATATATTTCCTCCATCAACATTCGATCGTATTTAACCCTTTTCCCAACGCAGACGATATCAAAATTTATTATTTTAAATATCATTTTTTTTAATTTTTAAAAACATTTCAACAAAACCATATCATGTGACACCTCATTGGAACGAGCTCACTGAGCTCGTTCCAATGAGGGGTCACATGACATGGTTTTGTTGAAATATTTTTAAAAATTTAATTTTTTCAACTGCTCAATTTGCATATAACGCGAGCGGATGCGGGCGATTTGTTGGGTAAATGGTTAACGGAATCTTGAAAAATATTTGAGTCCGAAGTGCGATGATAAGGTCTGAACCCTAACTATAGGAGGGTGTCACTCTCCACTAGCCCCTCCCCCTACTAACTATGCCCCTGGTAGTTCATAGACACGTAAACATAAACTCTTACAAGAGTTGTTTCCCATCCTCTGACGCTCACCGGATCAAATATATTGCATAGCAAACAATTTCCATTTTTGCCTAAACATATAACTTATAATCCCATATTGTAACAAGCTCAACGAGTTTGTTACAATGAGGGATTACAAGCTATGTTCCAGAGGCAGAAAAAATTCAAATGGCGATTGTTGTGATAGTGCCGGTCAGATATGGCCGTTACTTTCTGTAAAAAAGTTAAATTCTGGAATAAAAAAAAATATAGTTTGAAATCAACTGAAACGCGGTAACCCTTTTCCCAACGAAACAGTTATATCCGCCCTCAAATTGAGCAGGAAGTCGACGAGCCCGTTTTAATGAGAGGATCACATGATATGATTTTGCTGATATTTTGTGAAAAAGAAAATGCAAATAATATTAAAGTTTCATATTTTATACGTTATGTTAAAAGGGGTTTTGTTCAACAAACATTTAATGTTGTATACAACACGGTGATGTTTGATAACATCACATTTATGAAACGGAAACATTAGTTTGGCACATTCTATACAGTTTAACCCTTTACCTAACATAGCGGCCAAAATATTGGCCAGAAAAATTAACCAGATTAAAGCCTACTACAGCCTAAAATATCTCGGAACTTTCTAGGTAAAACCATACGAATATGGATATCTTTAGACCCAGCTCATCGAGCTGGTTCTAATGATATCCATATTGGTATGGTTTTATTGAAATATTGTGAAATTTGTTTTTGAAAAATGTAAAATTTAATTTATTTTTTACAAATACTGTGTAAGGTAAAGGGTTAAATAGTGCTCTTTCTCTTCAGCTTATGCAAAACGTTTTAATATAAAGTACATGAAAATTACCTTTGGTTCTGGTAGTCTGTGGATTAGCTGAGACAGTAGTTGATCGGGATTATACCGCAGAGCTTTTTCTGACAGTCTCAGAGACTCGCAAACCAACTGAAGAACGGAATCTGTAGAACAACACTGCTTCGTCAATTCGAAGTCTTCCAGTATACTTCTATTAAAATGAGAAAAACTGAACTTGAAGCATGATTATCTCACTGATACTGATTCGTCTATCCAGTTCCATTATTCCATTATGTACCATCTGCAGAAGCCGCGTAGCGACTTTAAATGTGTGTGTGTGGAGAGGGTTTGGGCTATTGAAATGCAAGCGAGGATTCTGAGACACTCTCTCAGCGCACCATGTAGCAATTGGTGACCAAAGATGCGACCGATCTGGGCAATTTCAGGGCATGAGTGGACAGCCGACACCTTTGAATGTGTGTTTGGCGGTGGGGTGGGGATGGTTACTCCCAAAAACCGAAGCCAGGCCTTTGATCGTATAATAATATTAGCAGACAAAACCAATGGTCATCTGCAGAGATAACGAAGGAACTAACATCGGTTATCCACTATGTTATAAGGCATTTCAAATTTGTGTTTTCTGTGAATGATGCAGGACTCTCAAATAAACTTGTTTTTGGCAGGATATGCACTAACGAATTTCAGGTAGACAGGCGGATAATTGTTTCTGTCATTAGTAGCCGCTAAGCCTTCTCAGCAAATGCTGTTAGTTACACGAGAAAGGTCGAAATGTACTGAAAAATAAAATAGCAATGGCGATGTGATAGAACCAATGTGCATTGACAAGCGTCTATTAAGGACATGAGAACAAATATTATTATTATAGGTTTTATTAGGCTACACTTGTGGACAATCCACCTTACCACAACTCTGACCCCATCAGAGATGGGTAGTATGCCGAAAAACAGAATCGAACCAATCAATGAATAGGAAAACCATCTGTATTTTAAAATAATTTTCAAACATTTTCTATTTATGAAGCCTTGTTGAGGATTGTTAGCAGCTGAAGTGTTCTATTTCGTGAAAGAAGTAAGTGATTTTCTATTCAGTTTTAATAACCCTTGATGGCCTGGACGAGTTCTCACTGCACTACAATCTGTACATATCTAGTTCGTCGCCTGAGTGCTAGAATGTTCTATGTCCCCCATGGGGGACATAGAACATTCTAGCACTCAGGCGACGAGTTGCTTAGCAGTGACTTCTAGTAAAGACTTGGTTGCATGTTAAGGCAGCCACGACTTGACAAAAATCCACTGCCCAAGTGATTTGTCTATTGCCAGTAGGACCTCCTAATGATGGCATGCACGGGTACATACTCTGAGATCGCAAAAGTCTGATATAGGCTTTTAAAGATTAAGGTGCGTTTGGAACTAGTCACATCATTACTGTAGATATGATTTGTGTTGACAAAAGAATGCAGTATTGAGCTCATTGGCAGTGAGTGGCATTTGTGGCGCTGTGTTAGAATGATACAGGAACTTATTCTGGGTTTCCAGGTGTGAATTCCCCTTTGGTTCTATCAGAAAATCTTAATCAAGTCAGATATCCAATCCTAAATAGATACCGCGGTATACGCTTAACCCTTTACCCAACGTAACGGCCAAAACCGACAAGGCTATTCACAAAACTCTTCAATTAATTTTCATTATTTTTTTCATTTTTAGTCTCAAAAACATAGGGTATGACCCCTCTTTGGAACGAGCTCGTCGATCTCGTTCCAATGAGAGGACATAACATATGTTTTTGAGACAAAAAATGAAAAAAAGTAGTTATTCAAGAATTTTGTTTCCAAGTGTCATCTGTTTTTCATGTTAGATAAAGGGTTAAAAACATCGAAACCGATATTGAAGTCAAAATTCCAATACCGCCCATCTCTAAACCCTAACCCTTGCCGCAAATCTAAAATGCACGCATTTTAGACATTACGGTGAAAAGTAAATACTTGTAATTCACTAGTTGATGAAAAAGGATGGCTTGGTCGGTGCATTTCTGGTCGTGTTAACTGGTTGAGAGCTAGATTATTTTGGTTATCTGAACCTGATATTCAAAATTTGTTTTATGGCAAATTATTAGTGAGTTCCCATAGACACTCACCAGTAACTTGTAATAAAACAATTTTATATAAACAAAATAGTATTTGCTTTTGACTGACTCTGAAATGATAAGCAAGGAAAATGCTGACTTTTGCTCCGGTACTCTCTTGCTTTTGTGAAAGCCCTGAAAGTGGCTTATTGCACTCAAGCAGTTAAGTGAGGTCTCCCACCACAAAAAATCAGACAACTAATTTACAGCAGTCATAACAGACATCGTTACACGGTCGCAACTCAACCATTTCTACAATTTTGGTGAAATTGAAAGATTGCGACAACGAAGTTTACACAAAACGACGTAATCATATATTTGTACATGTGTGTTCATATGGTATGCATGTAGGACCCTAAGTCGCTTGCAAAACACACAGAGCAGCATCTTGCAACATCATACTCCCGCCCTTCTCTATAGTGCAGCTACAAATTGTGTTATGTTAAATAACTTTCTGTAAATGGTTTGTAAATAAGAACTTAAGATCTGAATTAAAAATATAAAAAACGACTCTGTATATACTATACATAAATATTATATCTCACGTGACCTTCTAGGCTCCTGATTGGACGAATGCTGCACCCCTATTTCGTGTAGATTGCATCCACAGAACTGACCAGGCACTACACCCAGGCACTACACGTTTTTAGCACACTGCTATATCAGTTTTCGTTTCATACTTGGCGAATAAAACTAATCAGGCTAAATTTAAATATCGATTCACAGAGGCACAACATCGATACAACGACCTGGAAAGAAATCATTGTGGAAAAACGTATCGCTTTTCCATTGTTGAAGTCACATTTTCCGAGGCGTTCATTTTATTCCCTGAGAAGATGATCCATATCTCTGGATACAACTTTCATGAGAACGCGTCCGGATATGAAAAATCGTTTGTTTCGCTGCTCATATTATTTCCCTATTTAATTGTATGTTTTGGGTAGTAAATGAATAAATAAAGGAATTCATTTGAATCTTCGGAGTTTTGTATCCCGTACTGATCCATTCGGTAATGTATATGTGTGACAAATGTGTGGAAATTATCAAACTGCGTTGTCAAATTTCGAAAATTTTAGCTTTCATTTCCGAGTTGCGCGATTCTAGAATACACAGTTCCGTTTGGGGGAAATGTTTTGTTTACCCTTGCCGACCGATTCAAAATTTGTCTTCTGCTCGTATCAATAATCCAAGTTAGCGTTTCGTACCGAGAAGGAAAGCTTCAAATTGTGATTTAAACTACAATCGATTTCACTGCACAGAAACCCACAATCTATCCTGAGCTATTGTTGTGACTCAACTGAGTCACAAAAAAGGAGAAATTTCTGTCGCATTATCACCCCTCATTGGAATGAGTGTGTTATACTCCTTCCAATGAGAGGTCATAAGCTGTGTTTGGGGAGATGTTTTTCTTGATGGGTGTTCGATATAATATAACGATTAGTGCATGACTTGTTGACTACGCCCATATAGTGCCAGTGAGGTGGTGTAGTTCCCTCCGCTTCGCGTCGGGAACTACACCACCTCACTGGGAACTATATGGGCGTAGTCAACTTCAAGCCATGCACTATTCCTTAACTATGATACTTGCATTTGATTAACCGCTTACATGCTGTTGAAAGATATTCCTGCCATGGCCAGTAAACCTCTTATTATTAAAAGTATTTTTTTTCAGATATTTTTCTCGGTAAATTTAATGAACTTTTTGAGCAGTGATTTGTCAAATTTTTAAACCTAGTCATAACTAGTTTCGCTGAAAATACAATGAATGAAGACACGCAGCAGGGTGAGAGTTAATTTCTTCCAATGGGTGGCACGCTATGGAGTTTGTTTGCTATTTTCAAACATGCATTGATGAAAGTTTTATCCATCAGCACCAAAACCATGCAAGAACATAGAAAGGGTCACGTAGTTAAAGAGAGAGAGAGAGAGAGAGAGAGAGAGAGAGAGAGAGAGAGAGAGAGAGAGTTTAGGCTAATATAGCTTTACCAGTTGGTTTTTGTAATCTCATTGGGAATTGGCAGGAAGGAGTACACAGATTTGTAACCCTCAAGGTGTGACCAAAGATTCTCTTTCATTTAATTTGTTTCTACTACAAACTAAAGTCGAGGAAAATGTACATGTTTCACTCCATGACCCCCATATTTAACAAATTTTCCCATCTGGTCGAATATTATTAAACATGGAGCCAAAAGTGCGCAAATTTCTCAATCGTAATATGCCTGAGTCTCCAAATATAGTTTTGTGTAGTGTATGTGCGATCACGGACATATATCAGTTGATGGGTGTTCTTGCATGACTGTGCCCCTCTCCTCCTCAATTCAAAAGGCTTCATTCTTCTTTGATCCAATGGGTCTATGCCCAAGAATCTAATTAATGTCTACAATAGTATGGGTATTTAAATTTCTGTACTGGTCGTAATTATGGCATCGACTCAGCGGCGTAACCGTTAGGGTGGAGGTTTTGAATCCAAGTTCCTGCTGCCCCACCCCCCCCCCCCCCACAAGCAGCAGTTACTGCAATAACAGATAACATATAACATTTATGTTGAACTTAGTTCTGACGAGTCTGCAAATGTACCCAAATAGACCATTTGAGGCACCGTTTTTTTTTTAAAATTCTCCAACCCCACCAATTGGAGGTAATATCACCTTCCACGCTCTTCCCGCTTCTAGGACTTCGGTCGCCGTCATATCCTTCTGGTATATAAAGCTGCGACCCCCTCAAGAGAAGTCTTGCCCCTCCCCTTCCCCATATATTGATCACTAGAGAGGCCATGAACCGGCGCGCTCTCCCCATCCCCGAATCCCCCAGTGTTGACTGTGAGATGTGCTCGTTAACCCTTTACCTAACATGGAAAGCAGACGACACTTGTAAAAAAAAAAATTCTTGAATAACTAATTTTTTTCATTTTTTGTCTCAAAAACATGGGTTATAACCCCTCGTTGGAACGAGCTCGATGAGCTCGTTCCAACGAGGGGTCATAACCTATGTTTTTGAGGCCAAAAATGGAAAATAATGAAAATTAATTGGCGATTTTTGAGAATAGCGCTGCCCGACTTTGGCCGTTAAGCTGGGTAAAGGGTTAAAAGAAGTCATTACCTTATTCCGACAGCTTTCAATTTTGCTGATAAGAATTCAAAATTCAGTAGACATTCCTCTTTTGCCTCAGTTAACTGTCTAGCAAGAGCACGGTGATACACCAGGTTGTTCAGTTTCCGTAAGTTGTAGTGCTGCCCAAATTTCAATGGCTGTGAGGAAACGTGCCGGTTGGCAGAAGAGTGGCAACTACTTTTATCAACAAACGGCTTGTTAACATCTGTAAACATATTAAACATGAACCAAATTGAAAAGTCCTCCGCAAATTAGAAAAATAACTGTATTACCTGTCATTCGTCTCTAATAAAATGATACGTCTTTTTGCTTATTCACCACAATCTATTAGCCGTGGTGGCAGAACTATGCCTCTATAATTGGCACCAGATAACGGCCTACAAAGTACATCTGTTTCTGATGTCATTTTTTTTGTAAAATTGCATATGGGCGGATGGTTTTTTATTTTATTTGTTATTATTGTAATTTTTTTTCTTTGCCATCAAAAGCTCGTGTTCGTGGTTTGTTTTATATTTTAGGCCTCATAATCTACAGAATAGCATGGGTTATTGCACTCAAGAGACAAATTTATCAATTTTATTCATTTGTGTAATGTATCAGACATAAGCCATTCATATTTTTTTTTTTTAAGTTTGCATTTGTTATAAAAAGGGAGCATGCGGCGGGAAAAGGGACCATGCGGGAGGGTCTGATAAACAGATTTTTAACTTTTTTAGGCCTAAAAACCTTTTGTTTGTTTTGCTGGACTTTTACGACAGCTTCAGCAGCCAGGAGGAAAAGGTTGTAAATTAATTCCAAAGTGCATTCCCTTCTGTTATTTGCAATGAAGGAATTTCGGTTTTAATTGCTGCCCTGAACTGACGAGTCTAGGCATTTGCCCCATCTTTGTTTGGTACAGTTCTAGTGAACAATTTAAGATTGTCAAGACCCTAAGATTTCCAACGGAATTTAGTGGTGCAAAGTACCCCCATCCACTAAAATATATACGTTTGCAGAAGAATCTGTATTAACCCTTTACCCAAAGTAACGGCCAAAACAGGGGGCGCGGTGGCGTCGCGGTAACCGGTTCTCGTCAGATCACCGACTTCGAGCGCAGTTAGTGGTTGGATGGGTGGCCATTTCAGCGACTGATTCGCGTTCCCGCGTTGTGTCCTTGGGCAAGGCACTTAATCCCGATTGCCTACATGGGGCCACGATGACGCTGTGTACTGAGGCGTAATGCATGTCGAAGGTTCGCATGTCTTCAACCAATCTAACCCTGCCTGTGCCGCGGTGCAGAGTTCAGAGTTCAGAGTTACGATGTTGGAGAGCTGGCAGCTGCTCGTCGTTGCTCGGGGGTTCTCTCTGGGTACTCCGGCTTCCTCCACCCGTAAAACTGTCACCGACATGATATGACCCTGGCTGTTAATGTGTCGTTAAACCCTAATAAAAAAACGGCCAAAACAGGCCAACGCTATTTACAAAAATCGCCAATTAATTTTCATTATTTTTTTCATTTTTTTTTGTCTCAAAAACATACGTTATGATCACTCATTGGAACGAGCTCATTGAGGTCGTTCGGGGGCGCGGTGGCTCAGTTGGTAGAGGTGCAGGCTGCAAGCCGAGAGGTCCTCGGCTCGAATCCCACCTGCGGCAACCGTGTTGTGTCCTTGGGCAAGACACTTCACCCTCATTGCCCACGTGGGGGCACGGTGACGCTGTATACTAAGTCGTACCGCACGTCGTTGGTGCACATGTCTTCAACCAATGCTAACCCTGCTTGTGTTGAGTTAGTATGTTGGGGAGCTGACAGTTGCTCGCCGTTGCTCGGTGGTTCTCTCCGGGTACTCCGACTTCCTCCACCCGTAAAACTGTCGTGGTCATGATTAGCCATTGTGCAGAAGTATGTGACCTTAAACACCAATAAATAAATAAATAAATAAATTGAGGTCGTTCCAATGAGGAGTCATAACCTATTTTTGAGACAAAAGATGAAACAAATTAGTTATTCAAGAATTTTGTTTAGAAGTGTTGTCTTCTTTTCGTGTTAGGTAAAGGGGTAACTCTTTCAACACGAGAGGTCGCTTTTCCGGTCCAGGAACACGATACATCATAATTTTATTAAGTAGGATGGCAAGTAAGTGAACATGTGTGGTAGAACAATTAATATTTGTGTATAACAAAAGCCTATTTCATTCCTAAACCCAAGAATCTACCGAGTAGTTACTGATAAGTCATTGTTCGAACGACTCGAATCCCATCGAGCAAACGAGCTATCGAGCAATCGCTCGTTCGAGTGACTCGCACATACGACTCTTAGCCTCAATTCGGTATTTGAGGATACCTATGGCCTGGTATTGTATTATTTGAGGATACCCTCTGAAGAATCCCTTTTTGTCGTATGAGGCCATGAGGGCTATGAGAAAATCACTCATTGAGGGATTTTTTCATGGTCCTCATGGCCTCAAACGAAATGAGGCTAAGAGGGATAATAAATTAGACCTCATTCAGGGATTTTTTCATGGCCCTCATGACCTCAAACGAAATGAGGCAGACCGAGTGTCTGGGTCAATTTATTTTCCCCGAGGGCGACATTTCCCCACCCTACACCCACACCACTCAAGGATGATTTTTCTTCCAACACACCCTACATTACGTCACAAATCAAACTACTGCTGTGCGATAAAAAATTACTGACACGCCGATTGATCGCAGAAAAAAATGAATTACATATTTGGAAAGAGCCGCTGATGATTTATCACAGCTGCCTTTAGCGGATTATTGCTTTTATATACTGAATAAAAATGGATATGGCCTAAAACTCAGCTTCCTCTTTAGACTTGCATCGTGTCTTCGATTGAAGAAAATTTACATCGATTGGACAATAAATTAGTTTTGAGAACATTTCCAATTGAAAGTGTTAAAATGATCTAGACCACAGACGTGCGCTAACAAATATCTCTGTATAAAAGCTATATAAGTTTTTAACTTACATTCCAGAAATAAATAATTTAACGATATAATTGTCTTCTGTTTGATGCAACATTGCAATTTACCCCTTTCATGTCAATAGTCAGCTGAAAGATAATTAAAACCGTTGACACGCCGATTCATTCACTTCCCGTTCTCACCAGAATTTCGAGTTAACTCCCCTGTTTGGACAGTTTATTTGTAATGGCATCGAAAAGCCCCTCGTTGACTAAAGGTATATACAACGAAAACGAGTGAGGGGTGGGACAGCTGCATAACCTACCCCCAAATACAAATGTAGATGGGATAGACTCCGCCCACCCTCCCACCCACCGCATATAGGATCCACACCTCTGACATTACAACTTGTCTCTTAATTTCGGTCACCATTTTACAAATATACCGTTCAAAAAAAGTTAAGCCCCCCCCCTCCCCTTCACCTCCCCTTCACCTCCCCCTCACCTCCCTATAATACCAGTGGGTATACAATAAATGGGTAAATTCTCCTGAGAAAACCTGTTATTTGCAGTAGGGGGAATATGCCTTATCACTGAAGCAAGGGTTTCTAGAGCTTTCTTTTTTATTGAATGAATATTGGGCACCGCCGACGTAATCACAACGTTAAAAAACGTCACGTTGTTCAGTACCTGATGGAACAGCCTCGAGCATATCTAACACACCTTAATCCTTTACCTAACATGAAAAGCGGACGACACTTGCAAACAAAATTATTGAATGACTAATTTTTTTCATTTTTTGTCTCAAAAACATAGGTTCCAATGAGGGGTCATAACTTATGTTTTTGAGACAAAAAATGAAAAAATAATGAAATTAATTGGCGATTTTTGAGAATAGCGCTGGCCGTTTTTGGCCGTTACGTTGGGTGAAGGGTTAATCGGCGTGGCATTCTGTACATGACCTTCCGAATTTCTCTCCTGTAATGTTGTCTCATTTCTCTATGAGCACACGTCAGAGAAGTGATCAATGGCCAGCAACTATTTACCTGTTTTAAGGATATATGCCTGATCCGATAGAGGAATGCAGAATGTCACAATGTGAGCTATTCGTATACCCACGGGTATTATAGGGGGTGGGGGTGTCTAACTTGTTTTGTACAGTATATAATTCTGAACTCTTGTTCTTGTAAACTCACCATTTGCCCACCTTCCACTAAAGAAATCGACTACTCACCATTTGCCCACCTTCCACTAAAGAAATCGGCTATGTTGGAATGTAGAATGAATACAATTTCATCATCCATGCAATATTTTTCTGTCGCCTTCTCGTGAAATTGCCTGTGATACCACGTGAATACTCTCAAATTATCTGCCCCTCTGTCAACTACAAGAAAACAATATTTAGTAAAACAAAACAAAACAATAGTAACCCTTTACCTAACATGAAAAGCAGGCGACATTTCGTCCCCTGAGTTCCAATGTGTTGTATATGCCTACTGGCACATAGAACACATTGGAACTCAGGGGAAGACTTGCAAACAAAATTTTTGAATAACTATTCTTTTTATTTTTTGTGTCAAAAACATAGCTTATGACCCCTCATTAGAACAAGATTAGACAAAAATTGAATGGGAATTTTTGTGAACAGCGCTGGCCGGTTTTGGCCGTTACGTTGGGTAAAGGATTAGCATTTAGTAAAACAAAAGCAACAAACAAGATTCAAAAGGTATGATGCAGAGTTCAGAAAGGATAAACAAGACATAATACATCATTGTTTTAGGCCCGAGAAAGTGGATCTTCTGTATCTCAGGCCACTTTTTTGGTAAAAATTGCATGTGGGCGGGCGGTTTTCTATTTTAAGTGGGCGGGCGGTTTTCTATTTTATTTTGTTTTTGTAATTATTTCTTTGCCATCAAAAGTTAATATTCCAGGCCCCATAATCTACAGAATAGCATGGGTTGTTGCACTCAAGGGACAAATTTATCAATTTTATTCATTTGTGTAATATATCAGACATAAGCCATTCATATTTTATTTTTTTAAAGTTTGCATTGGTTATAAAAAGGGAGCATGCGGCCGGAAAAGGGACCATGCGGGAGGGTCTGATAAAAAGATTTTTAACTTTTTTAAGCCGAAAGACCTTTGTTTGTTTTGCTGGACTTTTACGACAGTTTCAGCAGCCAGGAGGAAAAAGTTGTAAATTAATTCCAAAGTGCATTCCCTTCTGTTATTTGCAATGAAGCAATTTCGGTTTTAACTGTTGGCCTGAAATGATGAGTCTAGGCATTTGCCCTATCTTTGTTTGGTACAGTTCTAGTGAACACTTCAAGATTGTCAAGACCCTAAGATTTCCAACGGAATTTAGTGGTGCAAAGTACCCCCATCCACTAAAATATATACGTTTGCAGAAGGATCTGTATTAACCCTTTACCCAAAGTAACGGCAAAAACAGGCCAACGCAATTTACAAAAATCGCCAATTAATTTTCATTTTTTTGTATGAAACACATTTGTTATGACCACTCATTGAGGGTTTCATAACCTATGTTTTTGAGACAAAAGATGAAAAAAATTAGTTATTCAAGAATTTTGTTTAGAAGTGTTGTCTTCTTTTCGTGTTAGGTAAAGGGGTAACACTTTCAACACGAGAGGTCGCTTCTCCAGTCCCGGAACACGATACTTCATAATTTTATTAAGTCGGATGGCGAAACGTGAACGTGTGTGGTAGAACAATTAATATTTGTGTATAACAAAAACCTATTTCATTCCTAATCCCAAGAATCTACCGAGTAGTTACTGATAAGTCATTGTTCGAACGACTCGAATCCCATCGAGCAAATGAGCTATCGAGCAATTGCTCGTTCGTATTGTATATCGTTGTATTTAGTCCCTTGAGTCAAGAAGGCATTGCAATGCTAAAGCACAGTAAAGCCTTCTCGCACTCATGGGACAGATTTATCAATTTTATTAACATGGGTAAAATATCAGACATAAACCATTGAATTTTTATTTTTTAAGCTTGCATTAATTTAGCTATAACAAGAGAGCACGCGGCAGTCAAAAGGACCACGCAGGGGGACACGAGAAACAGCTTTTTAACTTATTAGGTCTCCCTTGGCCAGTATACTGCAAAAAATGCAGGTTCTCTTTAGAACCAAAACTGGTTCTAATCTTGTCCCTGAGATGAAACCAGTTCAGTTTAAGCAGTAATTATTTCAAATCAAATAAATTTACCAAGATTAGCATTCAATTTTAACAGAATATTACATGAACTGAAGTAGATTCAGTAGTAAACTTGGAGCTGATTCAATGCAGTCGCCAAACATTCTGAAACAAAGGAGATATGAACAGTTGGCATACCGAACCAGTTTTGGTTCTGAAGAGAACCAAAACTGGTTCGATATGCCAACTGTTCATATCTTCTTAGCTTAATGATGATTTGAGACAACCTCGTATAAGCTCTAAACTTACGGCTGAAACCCCCTCAATTTATGTTTAATTATGTTAATATTTAATGTTAATCTTTATAAATTTATTTGATTTGAAATAAATACTGCTTAAACAGAACTGGTTCCATCTCAGGGACAAGATTAGAACCAGTTTTGGTTCTAAAGAGAACCTATATTTTTTGCAGTGTATATCTACAAAAGAAAAAACATTACTCTTGGTCCACATTCGTGTTCGACTTGTTTGACTTCAGCTCTGATCTTGATTATCTTAATAGATACTTATCAAAATTTGCTAAGATATCGCTCGTTTAAATTTACAAACTTGTACATATAGAAAGTGTACATTTTAGGTTTTCTTTGTTCACTGTGTTTAACAACCCTTTCAACAACCTGTGTTAGAGCATTTCGTACACTTTTATGGGTAGAGGAAGCTTGGGTATAGGGAGAGAACCACTGAGCGCGGGTGACTAAATGTCAACCTTTCCAACCAGTTAACCCTACACAAGAATGGATAGCATTGGTTAAAGGCAAGTGTAGCGTCAACCTATCGTGGATCTATTGTCAACGTGTTGACCAAAAAGTCAATAAAAGTAGCCAAGGTGGATCGAGAAACAAACAGTGCTTCCCATAATGAGTCGAATTACCGTGGTAAAAAACAAAATATTGTTTATCCGCTCAAAAACTAAAGCGCCAGTGACGATCGGTATATATCTGAAGCACTTACAACCAAAATGTTACTGAAACAGCGGTTCAAAATTCATTAAATCGTGTTACTAGAAATGTTTTTATTTTATTCCTCATCTCCCGTCAACGATGATCCGGCGCGCAATAATAAAATTACAAAACCTGGGGCTACTTTCTAGATGTTATTCAAAGGTCGTGAATCACCATTTCTAAAATGTGAGTTTTACAGTCTGAAGAGGATGAGATCACAGTGGCCGGAGTGGGGATTGGTAGGTTGGTAGGACTAGTCTCTTTTCCTGAAAATGTCAGTCTTAGGAATACTAAAAACAAATCCTGTTTCTCAGGCAATTTTCCACAGTTTTATGATGAGGGAGGAAGGTTTCTTTTTTTCTGTTATCCCACAAAATAGAGAAAATATTCGGAATTATTAATTCAACTCATCACACTTTTCTGTGAAAAACCAATGTTTTCAGAAGCAAATTTCTCACAATGCAGTTGCAAATGTGACTAACTACATCTGTGAGCCCTGTCAAACAGTATATACAGAGTATATTTACGCTGTTTTAGTGAATATCAGCAATTATCTCATGAGTGTGGACCTGAAAGTTTATTTTTCGCAGCGCTTGCGCGAGTGAAAAATAACACTTTCTTGTCCACACGAATGAGATAATTCCCGATATTCACTAAAATAGCGTAGATTTTCTTTCTATTATATGTTACGTGACATTTTACTGCGTAGTATTCAGCCTAATCCGACTGCAAACAGTTTCAAGACA
Organism: Pictodentalium vernedei; assembly: GCA_031216915.1. NCBI lineage: Eukaryota > Metazoa > Mollusca > Scaphopoda > Dentaliida > Dentaliidae > Pictodentalium > Pictodentalium vernedei. The sequence goes on along the minus strand of CM062294.1, from coordinate 126,586,883 downwards.
ATAACAAAGATCAGCTGATCATTCGTTCAAGGCGACGTTATGCACCGAAGTGTAACGTCATTTTCGAAGCTACTGATAAAAAATTCATCGTGTCGACCCGAAAGCGCTCGTGAAAAATAAAACTTTGAGGTCCACACTCATGAGATAATTCCAGATACTGACTAAACATAGTAGATTTTCATTTTTATTATATGCTACGAGACATTTTATTGCACAATATTCAGTCCAATTCGACCCCAAATGCGTACGTTTCAAAACAATAACAAAGATCAGCTGATCGTTCCTTCAATGCGACGTGATGCGGAGTAACGACACGTCATTTAGGAAGCTACTGGGGGATATTCCTCGATATCCATCGGGTCGATGGATATCGAGAAATATCTTTTTGATAATAATCGATAATTCACGGGTTAGCATATAATAAAAGTGGTTACATTTCAAGTCTCTCGCTGCAAAATAATAGCACTGAAGAGAATAAAAAGGAATGACGAGGCAGATTTTCAATGACGAAGAGGATGCCTCAGAAACTAGAAATCTTTTTTATATATCACGCATGTGTGTAATTCCTAACACTGGCTTGTACACTCTCATCCATCAAGGGTCATTCTTGGGTCACTTTGTGATAGTAATGACTTAACCTTTTTCGTTATTTAAGCCTTAGAAAAGTATTTTTTAAAACCGACTGACATAAAAAGTTACAACTTTGTCCGGGGAGGCTCTGCCTGGCCTATATGGGGGATACATCATACCTCCTCGTAACCCAGAATGAGGTAAACTTAATTTGATCTAACTATTGTTAAGCTGAGCCACTATCAGGCCATGTGATCAAGAAATAGGTGAACATTTTCCTCCAATTTGAATCTCGATATCCCCTGATGCAGAGGCGGGAGCCAGGGGGCACATGGGGTACGTGCCCCTCCACTTTTTCCACAGATATGTTTCGCAGTTACACAATGAGTTAAAATGGACGCATGCAAACGTGTCAGTATACAGGTATTCTTGTAACATTATTTGCAAATCCAAACAATATTTAGAATTGCACTTTCGATCGCTTCGGTCCGTTTCGTCTACTTCCAACTATTTTCCAACCCGAAGGCTGGTCTTCGAGTTGGAAGATGGGTGAGGTAGAAGAAACGGACAAGACAGCGACCACACAGCGTCATATACATCTAAACGAGAGACCATAGTTACCGATATACGATTGTAACCTTTGTCACACTGGGTCGCACCATCGTAGCATTGTGAATTTGTGCCACAATGGCTAATCGTGACCGTGACGGTTTTACTGGTGGAGGAGGCCGGAGTACCCGAAGAGAACCGCCGAGCATCGACGAGCAACTGTCAGCTCCTCAACATTCTAACTCTGTTCAAGCTCCGCTCGAGCAGGGTTACAGCGGTTGAAGATATGTGCACCATCGACGTGCAGTACGCCTTAGTACACGGCGTCATCGTGCCCCCAGGTAGGCAACCGGGAGAAAATGCCTTGCCCAAGGACACAACGTGGGTCGTCCTGTGCTGGGGTCGAACTGGGGACCTCTAGTATAGAAGTCCAACAATCTACCACTAAGCCACCGCGCTCTACCTCTGGAATCATGTAAATACAGAACACAACTTCGGCGCTAGTGAAAAAACAGGAACAACCGCAACTCGGGTCGTTGATTCCAATCTCCCGTTCTCTACCTTCATTGTGATCTGTCTTACTTTAGGGTTTCAAATGCCGAAAGTAGATCAACATATCATTCCATACCAACATCTTTCACCAACATGACGCCTTTCATTTTTCTACCATCCAAGGGATGACACCAATATTTCCCCAACGCGGGAGGGGGCCCGGGGGGGGGGGGGGGTATGATCCCTGATAGGGGGAATTGAGTCCGCGGATCGGCCCGGTGGGTGAACTTTTTATATCACATGAAACGTTGTTAATTTCGACGTAACAATCCATGTGTTATTTCCTGATTATCAACTAGTGTCTAATCGATGCGTCGTCCCATAACAGCAGCATTGTATTCGTGTGCGTAGTTCTCATGATGTCAATTACGACAACAGGTGCAAGTAAAGCGCATTTATGACGTCATGGTGTGAAGCGTCTGAGCCAACGAACTGATTGTCGGTTGTTTTTGGAGAATTTGGCGACAATGAATTAAATAAAAAGTGTAAAAAGCATTCGAAAATTCATGTGATGTACAGAATCTTTAACTCGTGATGTTTGGATATAAGATTTTTTGAAACTCGTTTGATGAATTCGATTCACAACTCGCCTAAAGGCTCGTTGTGAATCAAATTCATCAAACTCGTTTCAAAAAATCTTATATCCAAACATCACTCGTTTGAGATCCTCTATGTTTAATTGGGAAAAAGTCACAATATCCGTGGCTCAAGAGGCTTTGAGAGAGTCAAACCGAAACGAAAAAAAAATTGTGGCTTGTGGAACGACGTAGTATTTTTAAACCCTAGTTTCACAATCCGCAAATTTTATAAGTACGATATAACTCACAACAGAGATTTGATGTGTGCAGACCAGTGATTGTGTGGAAAGCTTCTGGTACGTAATAAAATAGAACTCTCGCAATGTAATTAACTCTGCCTATGCCACAGTAATTATATGCCTATGGTGCGCGTGTAGCAGGTCAGGGGCGGCGGAAGCAGGGGAGCACAGGGGACACGTGCCCCTCCACTTTTTTCCACAGACATGTTGCGTGGTTACACAATGAGTTAAAATAGGCGCATGCAACCGTGCAAATATACAAGTATTTCTGTAATATATTATTTGCAGATCCAAACAACATTTGGCAAAGGAATCCCACCTTCGGTCGTTTTGGTCCGTTTCTTCTACTTCAACCATATTCCAACCCGAAGGCTAGCCTTCGGGTTGGAAGTTGATTGAAGTAGAAGAAATGGACGGGGCAGTGACCACACCGCGACATGCTCATCTGATCGAGACACAATAGTGTGTCACGGTACATTTACCGATATACGATTGTAATCGTTTCTCCCACTGAGCCGAACCATGGTAGCCTTGAAAATATGTGACCCTCCACTTTTAACGAACTTCCGCCGTCTCTGTATCAGGTCTTTGGGAGAACTATCTCGATCTTCGTGGTGTTTGCATAATTTCATCATAGGCGAATTTTGTCGATTTCCATGAAAGTGGGGGCGAACCCTCTAAAAGTTGTGGGGGCTGTAGCCACCCATTTGACCCTCACCCTTGGCGTCACCCTTGTACCATACTATCTTCCAAAACAAAGGTCTGAACACATCTCGTGAAACGATCCATAAGCATTGTGACGATATCATGTAATTTGGGAACTATTTATTAGGGATTTCTGTTTCCAATGGCTTAAAAAATAATTTTCGTAGATATCAAAATCTTAATACAGCATGCGAAAAGGTGTGTATAATGGCAGTAGCGTAATAGTATCGACATATATACTATTAAATAAAAGTAGGGGATATTTGATAAAAGTGAGATATATGAAGAATTATATTTATATTTTCATCAAAAAGACAGTTAAGGCATTGCAATGTGACATTTGGTGAATGATTTCAGCGATAGTTGGGTGTCTGACAAGCACACATTCCACGCACTGTGCTGTGGGAGACATGGGCGGTCAGTCAGAGAATTTACCACATTCAGTCAAATTCTTCAATACCTTGTTAATTCTCCTCGGGTCGCGAGACAAGCGCGGATCCGATGTGGCATACTCCTCACCAAACGTCCAATATCAGCTTGACTGATGTTATTCCCTTCTTCCTGCAGTGCAGCGACGAGTTCCTGGACATTGGTAGGGGGCTGTTGGCGTTGTCGAAGGCGTCTGCCAAGCATATTCTAGACGTGCTCGATTGGTCAAAGGTCTGGACTTAGTGTAGTGATGTTCTGCTCCTGGAGGAACTCTGTAGCGACACGGACCCTGTGTGCTCTTGCATTGTCATCTTGAAAATGAATCGATGTCTGTGACGTCGAGCAAATGGCACCATATGAGCTGGTAACATGTTGTCACGGTAGTACTACCCTGTGACACGCCCTTGGATGATATGTAATGCTGTTCTGCTTGTCATGTTACGTTTCGTTTCGACCAGAAACTATTGATGAACGAGTTTATACCAAGAAAAGAACGATGAGACCTCCGGAAAAGCCCGTCCAGTACAAATGAAAATTTCAAAATGTACCCCACAGACATTAACGCGGCGCTCGAAAAAACTGCACGAAGTTTTCGTAGGCCGGTGACATTTATGATCCAAAGTAAACTTGGTAACATATTGATGTGTCCAATCACGCGTATCCAATACCATTTTCCGAAAATGTCAACATCAGTTTGGATATCTCCTACTTTTTTGAATAGTATATATTGCTTTCCTTCCCGTTTGGGGTAGCTGGTGGTGGGTTAAAAAAGACCATAATATTTCGAAAAAGTAGAATTTCATACGCAGATTAAGTTATTAAAGATGATGTTTTCTCCCCCCCCCCCCCCCCCCCCCCACTATACGTGAAACATACGCGTGTCCCGGGTGAGACAGCAGGGTGAGATATTTCTATCCCACCACCCCATACTCATTTGCATATTTTATTAGGTCGCCGGAACTATTTCATCATCGTCTGCACAATTGCAACAGGGGGTTGAAACAAATCATGTTTAATATTTGAATAATAATTAAATATTGTTGATATCGACTCAATATTTAATTATTATTCAAATATTAAACTTGATTTGTTTCAACCCCATGTTTCTCTGCAGATTTAATAATATCACTGCGCGAATTTATCGATCGATCAATAATCTCACAATGCCCTTTACATAAGAGTTTGACACGTGCAAATTCATTAACCCCTTAACGGACAGTGTTACAAATCATTTTTTTAGTATATACCTATGGTATATACCTAACTTTCGTACGATCTTTCCGATGAAATTGCTCGTTTTTCGACAGGACTACGACTTAATAAATTGGGTATGTCAGCACGGACCGCCAATTATCTATAATGATGTAATTCTCGTGCGTGGGGAGAAAACTCATTCTCGATGAGTCTGAAGGTGGGAGTGCGGAAATCTCACCATCGGGGTAAGATATTTGATCCAGACCCTCGGCAAGCCTCGGGTCTGGTTCAAATATCTTGCCCCTGGGGATACATTTCCCCATCCCACCTCCAGACTCATCGGGGATCATAATAATCCCGCACAGTTCAGGATACAATTCTTTGAAATAAACTTCAGTAGGTCCTTAGCAATAATTTTTCTGTCTTCCATCGGAGTGAATGGCCTATTGTTGAAGGACATCAAAGTCAAAAGAACCAAACACTTCCCGACAAAACTTGGAGAGTGCTAGTAGGCAGCCCATCCCTTGTATTTACACCCCTATATAATAGTTCACCTGACGTGTGTCAGGAATAGTTAATAAATGAATGTGTATCCTTTGAATATGTTACCTAGATACTGTTGTAGATCTGTTTTAATTCTGACCAGTAATAACGGAGGAAGACGCCTGATTGGAGGTGTCCAGTATCTGTATACATCATTCAGTACATCATCATCACACGACAAAATATCTTCCAGTTCTGACTCGGATAAACCACTTTTTGCTATCAAATACAAAAGAAATTGCACATTTTTCCATGCAGCATTAGTTGCTCCCCCACGAAGATCACAAATTTTGATATTTTCGGGACCAACTCCGTGGTATTTGATAAATACTGGGCGGGACCGATTACCAGATTTTTTTTTGTATTCAGTTGAGAAAATGAATCAGTTCGTTGTTATACTTAAATACGACAGCGTTTATAAAATATATCGACATTTAAATTTTATGCTGTTTTGGAACCTAAATCAGATAAAATTGCATTTGAAATTCATAAGAGATTTTGGAATATTTTCATTGGCGATTAACCGTTAGAGTGCTGGGAACCCACATTTGGGCTTTATTCTGAAGAGTAGGTATTTATTTATTTATTTATTTATTTATTTATTGGTGTGTAAGGTCACATACTTATGCACAATGGCTAATCGTGACCGTGACAGTTTTACGGGTGGAGGAAGCCGGAGTACCCGGAGAGAACCACCGAGCAACGACGAGCAGCTGTCAGCTCTCCAACACCGTAACTCTGAACTCTGCACCGCAGCACAGGCAGGGTTAGGTTGGTTGAAGACATGCACACCACCGACGTGCTGTACGCCTCAGTACACAGTGTCATCGTGCCCCCATGTAGGCAATCGGGGTGAAGTGTCTTGCCCAAGGACACTACGCGGTTGCCGCAGGTGGGATTCGAACCGAGGACCTCTCGGCTTGCAGCCTGCACCTCTACCAACTGAGCCACCGCGCCCCCTGAAGAGTAGGTATCAAGTCTCAAAGACTTCATTTTCTGCGGATGTGCCTCATCTGTTATGTGAAATTATTTAGTTATTGGGAATCTACCTTGTTGCAATTTATGGGAGATTGCCTCCAAATTATACCAAGGCATTCACATGTTAAAATTTTGAAAACAAAAAATAAGTTAACACTCTATCAGTTAACCATTTACCCAACGTAACGGACAAAAGCGGTCAACGTTATTCTAAAAAATCGCCAATTAATTTGTTTTGAGACAAAAAATGAAAAAAAGTAGTTCTTCAAGAATTTTTTTTCAAGTGCCGCCTGCTTTTCATATAAGGTAAAGGGTTAAATGTGTGATACATATTGTTTTTACCTTATTTATTTATTTATTTATTTATTTATTGGTGTTTAAGGTCACATATTTCTGCACGATGGCTAATCATGACCACGACAGCTTTACGGGTGGAGGAAGCCGGAGTACCCGGAGAGAACCACAGAGCAACGACGAGCGACTGTCAGCTCCTCAACATACCAACTCCACACAAGCAGGGTTAGCATTGGTTGAAGACAGGTGCACCATCGACGTTGAGTACGCCTTAGTACACAGCGTCACCGTTCCCCCACGTGGGCAATGGGGGTGAAGTGTCTTGCCCAAGGACACAACGCGGTTGCCGCAGGTGGGATTCGAACCGAGGACCTCTCGGCTTGCAGTCTGCATCTCTACCTACTGAGCCACTGCGCCCTCGAGTTTTTACCTTAAAATGCAGACAACAATTATTAGATTTCACAACTATTTGCTGTTAGCGAGGACAAATTGGGAAGCTTTTCGTCAAAAGTAAATGATGTTTTATCGACGGCGTACGGCGAGTGGTATAATGTTATACTTACCTGTAAACGGGGCGCGGTGGCGTTGCGGTAACCGGTTCTCGTCAGATCACCGAAGTTAAGCAATGCCGAGCCCGGTTAGTCCTCGGATGGGTGACCATCTGAGCAATCGATTCGGATTCCCGCGCTGTGTCCTTGGGCAAGGCACTTAACCCCCGTTGTCCACATGGGAGCACGACGACGCCGTGTCCTAAGGCGTACTACACGTCGATGGTGCGCATGTCTTCAACCAATCTAACCCTACCCGTGCTGCAGTGCGGAGTTACGATGTTGAGGAGCTGGCAGCTGCTCGGTGGTTCTCTCCGGGTACTCCGGCTTCCTCCACCCGTAAAACTGTCACGGTCATGATTAGCCATAAGTGTGCATAAGTATGTGACCTTAAACACCAATAAATAAATAACACCTGTAAACATATGCTAGCACATGGGCCAACAAAATCGTATTTGTTCAATTAAAGGCGCTGGTGGATCCAGTCGGACCGAAGTCGCCTGTATTGTTCGTCGTTATTCAATTTGTATCATGCTTCGTTGACAAGACCGATTCGAAATTGATTTGTAGGTAGGTAAATAAATGTATATTCTTGGTTTGCTGATAGCCCAGGTTAGCTAATAATCTAGCATTGCGCCGGACGATCGACAATTAATTCACGCCACAACAAGTGTGTCAGTGCAACGGGTGATCGCCCTAGACCCCTAGGAGATGCACATTAGGCACAGCGAATCAGCGATTTTAACAGGGCTGAAACGTGAGTTGATACCGGATGGGGTTGCCTCGCTGTTTTTCATTTCAATATAACTCAGAGGACCCAGTAAACATTATTATGCTATCCAAAAAAAGATTACTCGCCTCCACTTTGGGAATACTAGCATGATATTGAAAGAAGCAGTAAATATGAGGTATTCAGTATCAGCTTGAATGAAAGTTTGGAACTCCAGCCAAGGGCTATTTTTTGGTGATGGGTGTCGGAATGAGTTGCTGGGCCGAGTGAATGAAGAGAAGTCTTAATCGGCGAGAGACCTTTCAGTGTACGAGAGGTTAGTATGCTAAACGAAGAAAGGGTTTGAGAGCCACAGATGCAGTTGACGGGTCCGTATAACACAGAAGTAAAGTTAGTTCGATTGGGCTGTCTAGAGCTCGTAGATACGACTCAAGGTAGGGGCTTACAATTGGCTGAGTGAAAACCGGCAAATCTCGGCATGAACAATGCATGTTTAAACGGTCGACCGGGGGTGGGTGGGGGGTGGGGGGGGGGGGGCTATAATCGAACGAGACTTTGTACACCCAAAATGGGAAGGCTGTCGATAAAGTGTTAATATTGTTAAAGCAATTAAAACAAGTCACGGCAGTAGACAGACAGGGATAGTTAGTGAAACAGGAGAACAATTATCGTTGAAGATGGAAGCTGATACGCGCATGATGCTTGGTTGGAGAAACTAGACAATGCGTGGTAGGGTAAGATAGCTGCCAGGCGTGATTCGACGACAAGAGAAGACAACATCAGCTGGAGAACGCGGGGCCCTGACGAGCATTTGCACTCTACACAATGAGTTGGGCTAAATTAAAAATCATCCCAAATCAACGGGGTTGAGTGAATATGAACCCAGTTGTGTTCATATTTACTCAGCCCAGTTGATTTGGGTTGATTTTTAACCCATCTGATATCAGAGTGTGAGAATTTGGGAATGGGATAAATTCATGGTGAATGGTGTTGTGTATATATAGAATATACCCATAGCAGCTTAGTGTACCAAATGCGTTTGGCGCACGGTTAACACCACTTCACCACGAGTGGTGAACATTTGGTACACCAAGCTACTTTGAGTATATTTTATTTATACCATGATCGTCAGATTATTAAGAGTCGCTATTATTTTTCCTCGATTTTACTGAGCACCAGACGTACATACGTGCGAACCTGTTTTTTGTTTACACGAGCATCGGTGGGCGGTACTTCCGCTGTCAATTTTATCGCCGAAACGAAATGGAAAATGAAACGGGGTCTTTTACATTTTAATAGCATAATAACATACCACTTCGAGTTATGGATGCTTTATTAACACGAGACAATGCATGTTTGTTAAGTTTTGATGTCTTATGGGGTAAACTCATTTAAAAACGTAATAAATAATTGTCACTTTCATTTCACTCTTCGTGAGGCGACGTGCGATAAATTTGGACAAGTTGCATTCAGGCTGATGTCACCAAAGGTCCGCTTGGATGTAATTCCACTGTAGCTGTAAATCTTAACTATTGAAATCCCATTGCTAGTCTGTTCACCACGGTTGGTGTGTAAAACTAAAATTTATGTCATAGGCTTTTCAAAAATTGTAGAATAGGTAATCATGGTATAAAATTATATTTTCCTGGACTATTCTTAATGCGGGTACGTGAGTAAATCTTGTTTTATTGTCATTAAATTATATTCAGATGATACCCGTCGGTTACCTTTTTTATATCAATAGTCCAGGCACATTAGACATAAAAATGAGAAAGTAAGGAAAAAAATCGGAGAAAGCTGATTTTTTTATATGTTTCCGGGACACACATTGCGGATAGAGTGTGGAAAGTCCCCGCGAATCCGAGTTGAGCTTTTTTAGTTATAGCGTTTTTTTGATGAAAAAAAAAAATTAAAAAAAAATTCGACCCAGCTCCATATTTCTCCTTCTTATTCGCCTTAGTAGGGTGAGAATCATAAATATCGTGCTGAATTATATTGAGAATACATATCCCCAACAGAAAATGCCAACTTTGTACCAATCCTCACACTCAATGGTGAAATATTCACGAAAATGTACAAAATTACGAAAAAAAATTTATTGTTTTCATACACACAACGGTACACAACGTCCATTAAATCAAATCTACGACTACTTTGGGAGTTAAATTATATATCAAAAATTGCAGAAAAGCAGTGGCTTTATAATGATATATAACAATAGTCATTTATTCCATAATGAACTGGTGAAACGTGTGACATATTAACCATACCCCCTAAACTCAAATTCAAACGGCATCGACTTTTCTCATTCAAATACCGTATTATGCTGCTCTCATGTTTGCACAAACTGAATGTGAGAAACAGGGACTGAACGTTTGTTCAGTGACGTTTGACCAACCACTTTATATCAAAGCAGTGGAGATTGTGTCTTCGTCAGATAAGTTGACAAAAGTTTTCGTTAGACTCGGCGGCTTCCATATGATTATGTCATATTTAGGGGCAATTGGTTCGATCATGGCTGGTAGCGGCTTGGATGAACTTTGGGGGACTGTTTATGCTGGTGGGTCAATCCATCATTTGATCAGTGGTCATGCATATTCAAGAGCAGTTCGTGCCCATTTGCTAACACAAATTGCCATTACAAAACTTGTGTTTGAAGAAAGCCGAACACTAGATAACATAGACTGCACAGAAGTCAATGAAATATTCTGTGGACTTGCCAGAGGTGACTGTACAACAGCTGACGCTGTCAATCAAGAAAGTGTCAACCATCTACTGTCAAAATTACACGAACTGCTCCAGAATGCGTCCGTAGGACGCACAGGAAAGCTTTGGGTACAATACTACGAGCAAATAGGTCTTCTCCAGTTGTTCTTGAGAGCAGAGCGCACAGGCGACTGGGAACTCCACACATATTGTGTTCGCAATATGATTCCAGTATTTCACGCAGGTGGTCATTTTGCATACGCAAAAAGTTCTCATCTCTATTTGCAGGAGATGAATGAGCTAACAGAAATAATGCAACAGGATGATTTGAAGTTGTTCACTGAGAAAGGTTACTTTACCATAAGGCGCTCAGATAAATTCTGGGACGGGATATATTCTGATCAGACCCTAGAGCAGTGTTTAATGAGAATGTTCAAGCTCCCTGGTGGTCTCACACATGGCAGGGGAATAACCTATAGCACTGCTGCGAAATGGGTACATGGACTACCTCTTTGCCTTCCGATATGTAATGCTCTCGAAAATTTTGTTCATGTTCACACTGGTCATGGCGAACAACATCGGGATCTCCGTCAAAGTTCACAATTGACTGATGCCAATGATATCACCAAATTATTGAACTGGCTCAGAGTGCACTCCCCCTTTCAGAATAGAGATCCACTACAATTAGTCTCTATAGCGACCGGGCTTGTGGCCGACGAAACTGTGAACTGTGACCAAGTTCGCAAAATTGGTGAATGTTGCGTATCGAATGTTGTAAGCAAAACGTTCAACAGCATCAAACTACGACGTGTTGACACTGTGAAGTCTTTCGCATCGATGGCAAATAGCATCAAAGTCCGTGGAAGTAAGGTAGTGATTGACCCCACAATTCTTTTCAACCGCATCACATGTGTTATTCAGTAACAAGCAGAGATGGAAGAGTATCTCAAATATGAACTCGCCCCGAAACCACCAGCATTGTTTGATTCTGCTGGAATGAGGAAGACACAGAAAAGCACGCTCGGTAAGATCCTCAAAACATACGGTTCCGAGCAAACTAAAATCCCAGAACATTCTCTGTTTGTTGTAGATGGTGGATTTTTATTGAGGGCAGTTGAATGGCCTAAACAGTCGTCATATAAGGACATATGTACATCATATTCCAATTATCTAGTGAGACATTTTGGGGCGAACGTCGTGGTTGTTTTTGATGGTTATGCTTGTACAATGTCGCCAAAGGGCATGGAACAAGCCCGTAGATCTAAAGACAGGTATTCCATTGATATCAATATCTCACCCGAGTTACCATCCACCACACCCCAATCCGATTTCCTTGCAAATGCCAAGAACAAAACCCAACTGATCGATCTTCTAATGCAGGAGCTATCTGCTATCAATATTCAGTCCAAGCAGGCCGAGGCTGATGCTGATGTACTGATAGCCGAAACTGCACTTGACATCGCTCAAGATGACAACAATGTTATCGTTGTGGGAACAGACACAGACTTGTTAGTCATTCTTACCTCTCGAATTCAACCGGGATGTAATATTCACATGATGTATTCCATTACCCCAAACTTACTAGTTGCAGTTAGTGAAATAGCAACCAAAATGGGTGACCATAGAAGCAACCTCCTTGTAGCACATTCTATTAGTGGTTGTGACACTACTTCTGCACTCTTTCGAGTTGGTAAGAAGAAAGTATTCAGTACAATTGTCTCCGATGTTACTAGCGACTCACAACAGTATGTCAACACAATTTTGGCGGATGACAGTCAACCAAGTGCAGTAGCCGCTGTCGGGGAACAACTTCTCCTGATCTTATACGGGAGTAAAACTGTTTCCTCTCTCGACCAATATAGATATGTCACTTACAAGAGTTATGTAGCAAAATCTAAACTGAATAAACCCATCGACCTAGCCTCACTCCCACCAAGCAGCGATGCTGCACAACAACATGTCTACAGATGTTATCTCCAGGTCCAACAATGGCTGGGCACTTCGCTTCCTCCGACGGATTGGGGGTGGTCGCTAGACAATGGACTTCTTGTACCGACTGCAGCCACAAAGCCATGTGCCCCCGATAACCTACTGAATCTGATCAGTTGTGGTTGCAAGAGTGCTTGTACAAAAAGGTGTGGGTGTAAGAAGGCAGGACTCTCTTACTCAGGTTTGTGTAATTGCAGTTCGGATTCTTGTAACAACCACAGAAACACTGTCCTGTCGGAAATTTCTGAGTTCGATGAATAATATGTATATAGGTCATGTCATTTCTGTATATAGCGTTGATAATAGTCAATGTAACTTAATCCATGTTGATTGATGTGTACATTCTGTAAATATTATTTATTGATTTTTGTACATTCTGTAAATATTATTTATTGATCTAATGCTGCCAGACACAGACGTGTCTGTTCGGTCCCAAGCCCGAAAATAGTTGAGTTCTCATGCTGACGAATTTTATGCCAAAAGGGGAACTCGGCCAGAAGCAGAGGGGGTCTTCCATAATGTCTATTTTGTAAGCAATGATAAAAGTCTTCAAATGGTGGTGGATTTTTTATCATCTGTCCAACTAACATCCCGTTCTGTACTACGACCCTTTGGGCAAATCCGTAAGGAAAATCGTCATTTTTTGCGTAAATCCGATACTTTTTTGTGAATTTTCAATAATTTTTCGCAGAAATTGTCACAGAATGCACATTTTCCTCTAGGTAAATGTATATTAGACATTATGTAGCTCGAAATACGCGTAAACAAAAAATACAGTTGGATCATTTCGAGGTTACAAAGTTCGTGCGATTTTTTTTAATTTTTTTCAAACGCGTTTTCGAAAAAAGGCTGTAGAAAAAAAGCTCAACTGGGATTTTAGGGGACTTTTGTCTAATCGTTCAGTGACATGTACTCGACATTCCCTGAAAAAATCAGCTTTCTCCGATTTTTTTCCCTAGTGAAACCTAATGTTCTTGGGCTACAAGTAAGTGATATTCTATGTGACGAATCTACTCCCACAATAAAGCGAGGAGGCGACACGTATGTTTACCCAAGGGCCACGTAGTATTCTCAGAGTATGGCCGAGCTCTGGGTTGACCATAAATCTCTCCTCTCCACCCCATGTGCTGACCTTCGTTTCTATCGACACAAATACTGTAGCATTCATACCGTTACTAAAAACACTTTCGAGCTTCACTACTTAACTAACATAAAATTAACTTATGCATAGTACTGAGACATTACAACTCTGCTTCAAGCCTTTGCGTTAAATTGTGCAGAATTTCAACAAAAGGTGTTTAATTAATATTTGCTTGCCAACACTATCAGAAGGACAATGTGAATTAACAAAGCTGCTTCGTTTCTCGACTCATTGAAAACTACTTCTGGTAAACGATCCCACCCAGTGATAATAAACATGGTCATCCCCCACCGTGTAAACATTGTACATTTCCTTTTTCCATGCAATATTAGTTGCTCCTCCACATCGATCTGATAATAGAAATTGCTGATTTTTGGGGCCCCGCCACTGAGATATTTGATAATATACATGGAGATGGAGCAACCCCGTCACATTGCTGGAGATTGGTTTCAATTGAACTTCTTCATTGCCTAAATAGGCATTTTAAAACTTCATCAAACTCAAAATACTGCTCGTGCGATGAAATTTAACCTGTTCTACAGATTGATCGTAGAGAATTTAACCTGTTCTACAGATTGATCGTAGAGAATATAACCTGTTCTATAGATTGATCGTAGAGAATTCAACCTGTTCTACAGATTGATCGTAGAGAAAAACGTATTACATGCCTGTTCTATAAAATCCGCATCTGCAGCAACACGAAACCACGCGGAAAATGAAAATTCGTTCCACACGCAGGTGCCGGACGAAAATCGAATAGTTGACGAACTATTTTTGGACGATCACGTCATCTGCCAACACTTAACATAACTCCGTCTACTTGGAATTTCCGTTTGATCTACAATCATGGAAGCCGCGCAGTTTAAACGCGTTTAAAGCCGCGTTCTAAAAGGCTATCGCAAAGACAATAAATTAAATAAAACATCTTTGTGTATAGAATGACTTCTAAAAGGCAGAGTTCAGACCAACCATTATTAGCTTATAATGACAACAAATTGAATAGAACTTGCTCAAATATGCATGTACTACGACAGCACAAACATGCGTACACCACATGTTTGGCCTATTTATAAATCTGCCCACGGGAATTCCCCCAAAAGCGCACATGTGTTTGTAAACATTAGCCGACGATTGGTCATCCGAAACTGAACCGATTGCGAACACAGTGCTCTAAAGAACCTTGCTATTTAATAATACCGCACTATAATCAGAATGGATTTAATACTCACATACAGTGAGATAACACAGTGCTGTAAAGACAAGAACCTTGCTATTTAATAATACCGCACTATAATCAGAATGGATTTAATGCTTACACACAGTGAGATAACCTAGCGCTCTAGAGACAAGAACCTTGCCATGTAATGCTATCACACTATAATCAGATTTAATATTTACCTACGGTTAAGACTAAAAGTCCTGTCATGAAATGCGCACAAATAGCACGTCGATCTGCGCGTTAATCTACGCGCTATGACCATGGTAAGGCTATCAAATTCTGCACATATGGCCTGTGCAAAGCAATGTTTCAGCCAATTGGAGGTCCACTGGCAGAAACATCGCCCGCGTTTGCTGTGAGTAATTAGGAGAATCTGATGTGCTTTGGCTGCCATTCGATATGGCAATTGCGCGCAATTCCTACGAGCAATTTAGCCTAGATAAGCGCACAGTTCGTTACAGGACTTCTAACTTTAACTGTACGGTGAGATAACCCAGTGCTCTAGAGACAAGAACATTGCCATGTAATACTATCACACTATAATCAGAGTGGATTTAATACTTACATACGGTGAGATAACCCAGCGCTCCAGAGACAAGGACCTTGTCACAAGATACTACCACTAGGTTGTCAGACAGGATTTAATACTTTCAGTGTTCTAGAGACTTGAACCTTGTCATATAATACTATAACCCTACAATCATACTGGACTGAATACTTACATGCGGTGAGACAACCCACACTGCAAAAATATAGGTTCTCTTTAGAACCAAAACTGGTTCTAATCTTGTCCCTGACATGGAACCAGTTCTGTTTAAACAGTATTCATTTCAAATCGAATAAATTTATAAAGATTAACATTAAATATTAACAGAATTAAACATAAATTGAGGGGGTTTCAGCCATAAGTTTAGAGCTTATACGAGGTTGTCTCAAATCATAATTAAGCAAAGGAGATATGAACAGTTGGCATATCGAACCAGTTTTGGTTCTGTATAGAACCAATATACCAGGTATTTATATTTGCTTTGTTTCAAAATGTTTGGCGACTGCGTTGAATAAGCTCCAAGTTTACTGCTGAATCTACTTCAGTTCATGTATTATTCTGTCCAAATTGAATGCTAATCTTGGTAAATGTATTTGATTTGAAATAAATACTGTTTAAACTAAACTGGTTCCATCTGAGGGACAAGAGTAGAACCAGTTTTGGTTCTAAAGAGAACCTATATTTTTTGCAGTGCAGGGCTCTGGAGACAAAAAACGTTCCTTGTAATACTATCACACTACAGTCATACTGGATTTAATACTCACATACGGTGAGATACCTGAGTACACTGGACACAACAATCTTGCCACGGTGTACTATCACTCTGTTATCAGACTGGATTTAATACTTACATACGGAGAAATTACCCAGTGCTCTTGAGACATGAACTTTGTCATGAAATACTATCACACTGTTATCAGATTGGATTTAATGCTCACATGCAGTGAGATAAGAACCTTCCCATGTAATACTATCACACTGTAATCAGACTAGGTTTAATACTTACGTACAGTGAGATACCAGTGCTCTAGAAACAAGCACCGTGCCATATCGTCGCCTGAGTGCTAGAATGTTCTATGTCCCATCGGGGACATAAAACATTCT
The DNA here is from genome assembly GCA_031216915.1 of Pictodentalium vernedei. NCBI lineage: Eukaryota > Metazoa > Mollusca > Scaphopoda > Dentaliida > Dentaliidae > Pictodentalium > Pictodentalium vernedei. The sequence goes on along the minus strand of CM062294.1, from coordinate 126,570,268 downwards.
AGCACTCAGGCGACGATATAATACTACCACACTGTTGTCAGATTGGATTTAATACTTACATGCAGTGAGATACCCCAGTGCTCTAGAAACAAGAACCTTGCCATGCAATACTTCTGTTCTACAAAATAATGCTTCAATGCTCTTCTTCACAGTATCCTGTAACATTGTTTTATTTTGAGGCATAAACGATGTCCACCGACACACCTCATCAAAAGACAGCTTCAGGAATAGTGGGAGCGGACATTGTCTGAAGGCGTCTAGCACGATTTGTTTTTGAATGGATGTGAGCTTTCTACTAGCAGACAACAACCATGCCGTAAGTATATCATTCACATCGCTTTCTGGAAGGCGTGGAACTTCTAGAAATGAGATTTGGCTGTCCAACATCACCTGAAAAATAATTTCACGAACTTGTGGAATGTTCACCATACTTTGAGTGATCATATCCTGACTTAAAATCAAATGTTATAGTATATTAGCATAAGTGTTATATGTTAATATCCAGATTAAAATGAGGATCCAGACTTTTTAATCTTCAAGTAAACTTTACGACCGGGGCATAGAGAGGAATATCGATCCCTGGGACGGATTGGACGAAGTTGCACATATGATGTGAAACGCATTATTCCAGCCTTGTAGTGGTGAGATAGAGGTGACCACGAGAGGGGTGTTAGACATAAAGATGGCAGAAGATTAAAATAGTGACGGTAGGGGGGATCTATGAGTGTCGAGGGCAAATGAACCCTACTTCAAATTCATTGAGAATAATTCATTGTTATAAAGTTCTGATCTATTTTTGTTGTGGGCACTACGGAGAAGTTTTGTTGTTGAAACACATACATGCATGTCGCATTCGTTGAGAAAAATAAATACAATTTTGATTTGTCATTGAGTGGGACAGATTCAAGTGGTGATGTAATGGAAGATGTAGACATCTTCTTGTATCATAAGGTCTTCTTGTATCATAATTTCTCCTGTACAGGATACCCTCCCCCTCCTGTGCAGGAAACCTGATTATCGAAGATGCGTTTAAGTAGGCTCCGAATCCAAAAGTACGTTGATTGCATTTTTGGAAACTTTCGCATTTTTGACGCGCTAAAACGGAAAACAAATCGCCGTTGAATTATAAACACCATGGAATGTCCCCGTGACTGACGATACAAAGACAGACTGTTTTCATGACGGTAAAAGGTTTCTTATTGCTAGAGTTGAAACAGTAACCGATTAATCGATTAATCAATGATCAACATCTTGATCGATACAAAAAGTAATTGATCGATTATCGGTTACTTTTGGTCTACTGTATTATATGGGTTAACAAAAGAACAAACTTGCTCCAAAACAGGCAAACACTGTCACACTGACTCACATCAATTATATGAGACAGAGTAAAGCATGCAAGTTACTTGCTGACATACTTGTTTACGTACATGATCATCATACTGTATCAGTAGCTGGAAATAGTCATTCTTAACCCTTTACCCATTGCGGGTAGCAGACGATACTTGCAAAATAACTTCATGAATTACTAAAAAAATTAAATTTTTGTCTCAAAAACATAGCGTATGACCCCTCATTGGAACGAACTCAATGAGCTCGTTCCAATGAGGGGGTCATAAGCTATGTTTTTGAGACAGAAATTGAAAACATAACAAATTTGAAAAGAGATTTTTGTATATAGGCCTAGTGGGTCTTGTTTGTTACGTTGGGTAAAGGGTCCTTGCTGTAAATCATCAATGGTATGGCAATTATCCAGATATCTATTTGGACAAGTGATTAATCGGTTTACCAATGTTAACCCTTTGAACCCCAGAGGCCGTTTTACCGGCCCAGGGACATGGTATGTCATACTTTCATTAAATAGGATGCCTGCTAAGTTAAGGATGGGGTAGACCAATCAATATTTTCAACGAGCAGCCCTAAGGCTGCACGTTGAAAATATTGATTGGTCTACCCCCAAATAATAAATATGGACTCTTCCAATTTCTTTCACTGAGCTGACATGGGAGATACCACTAGGGTTCAAAGGGTTAATCCAGGTGATTAATCGATCAAGAAAATCACTTAACCATTTCAGCTCTACTTCTTGACAACCTGAAGTGCTGTGGGATTGGGTTCAAGGTTGAACTCGAAATTTCCTGCAAGATTCAATTTGACCGGAATTTAATATATACGTCAGGCCCTACTGTAAGTGTATACTTACTCGTAACTTGGGTAAGAAGCCGTATATCTCATCTGGAAGTGTGGAAACAATTATTTTGACACTTGTAGGAAGAATTGTTGGTAACCATTTCAGTTGAGTCACTTCATACTTAGTATCGAACTGGTCCAGAGAATCTATATATATCACCAATGGTTTATCCTCTACTGAATCTTTGATTGCTTCCTTGAATTCTTTAATAATATTTTTCACACCCTGTAAATATACATTGCTATTTTATTTCCAATTGGTGGTACTCAAATATGCAGAGTGTTGACATAACGATACCGAAGAAAGGGTTCTTGGCATCATAATTCGTCCCCTGAGTTCCAATGTGTTCTATATGCTAGTAGGCACCTAGAACACATTGGAACTCAGGGAACCAATTGTAACAAGATGATATGCCTGCATTTCGAAGTGCAGTGGCTAAAATGTACAGACTAACTATAAAGACAACGGTTAACATAAAATCTCGGCTACATTTTCTCTGTAAATATATGAAACAGTCCAGTCATTACTGCTATTACTCCGTCTTGATTTAAAAAAAAAATTTATTCAAAATTAGGTTGAGAAATTATGAACTATGAGAGATATTTTATACGATTTCATGAACTTGCTAAGCTAGAACATTCGATTCGATAGAAATTATCCTCATGATTGGTTTCGAGTCACGATTTACTGGATATTTTAGAACCGTCGAGTTGTTCTCAATATCCTATAAAGTATCTCCTCTTGAACTCTACTCTGATTCTAGAGATGGACAATATACCGAAACACCGAACCGATACCCAGATCATGGGGATACCAAAAAAACCGAACCAAACAAATCATTGAATACCGAAACCTTCTATATTTTCAAATTGTACTACATTCACTATTTATAATGCTTTGCTGAGGCTTCACAGCAGTGGAAGAGTTTTCATGAAAAGAAGTGAGGGATGTTCTTTTCAATTCGGTTAATCCTTAAGGGCATGGCCAATTGGCATGAAATGCGACTAGACCACAACCTGTGCAGTGATATCTAGTCAAGTCTTGACTAGAAATCACTGCCTAGGGGATGTGTCTATTACGAGCAAGGCCTCCAAATGATAGTATGTTAAGGACACAACTCTGAGATTGAAAATGCTTGAAATAGGCCTTTAAATGTTAAGGTGTATTTGGAATGAGTCACCTCATTACTGTAGATATGATTTGTGTTGGCACAAGAATGCCACTGTTGAGCTCATTAACAGTGGCATTTGTAGCACTGTGGCAGAATGAAAAAAAGAACCTATTCTATATTTTCCTGGTGTGAAATCCCCTTTGGTTCTATCAGAAAATCTCAGTCAAGTTAGATACCGAAAACTGAACCAATACCACGGTATACCCCCATAAAAATACCGATACCGACATCAAAATTTCAATACCGGCCATCTCTATTTGATTCCGTGTACTATGGTGCACTGCACGTCGATGGTGCACCTGTCTCCACCAATGCTAATCCTGCTTGTCTGGAGTTAGTGCGTTCGGAGTCTGACAGTTGCTCGCGGTTGCTTGGTGGTTCTCTCGGGTATTCCGGCTTCCTCCACCCGCAAAACTGTCCGACACAAGGTCACCCTGGCTGTCAAAAGTGTCGTTAAACTTCAATAAATAAAATAATCTGAGAATGTATGAAGGCAGTGGCGGCGCCATGGAGGGGTATGTGGGGGTACTTACCCCTCCACTTTTTTCTCCAAGCGTAGTAAAACAATACTATCATTTTAATTTTTGTTGTATTGAACGTTGCGGTGTAATGGTCGGTATGCTTAATCCCATATTCCCAAGTGCACCAAATCAGAGAAGTTTTGAAATTATGTTTGCAGCCGCCCCCCTCCCCCCCCCCCCCCCCCCACACACACACACGCTAGCTGCAAACGACAAACTAGAGTCGAGGGTCCAAATTGCAACAAGGCATGCCGCGTTTAAACGGTCTGAAACATAGTGCTTAAGAGTATTCGACGAATGCTAGAATCGACAGCCTGCAAGGCATCCGTTTGGAATTCAGCCTACAGCAATTTTAAAAATAAATAAAATTTAATATTTTAGAAAAATTCTCAAAGGTATAACTCAATGAAATCATGCAAATATGAATACCATTGGAACCGGCTTGTTCAGTCGGTTCCAATGATATCCATATTCGCATGTTTCTGTTGCAAAACAGTTAAAAATTTTCTCAACTTAGGGCGAGGACCCCCCGCCCCCACCCCACCCCCCCCACCCCGAAACCCACCCCAGCACGGCGCTGCACAATCTCCAACTGTACCCCCTCACTTTTTGTATCTCTGACGCCGCCACTGTATGAAGGTGCCATATTTACAGTTTGAATCGCTGTGAGATTCGATTCGAGATTCGACCTGGTTTGAGAAAATTTAGATATTCAGGACCGCTGTCTTCCCCAAGTCCAGAGAGCGTCTAATACCCCTCGACTGCCACCGGAAAGTTCTACAGTAAAACCCTAATACTCACATCTAGTGTTCGTCGGTTCCCCACGTAACTCATGGCAATTTGACTGATCAAACTTTTCAACAGTGGCACCAAAGTAGAGCTGTCGGGTGTTGTTCCAACAAACCTTAAAAGTATAAAAGACATTGTTTTCTCGTGACGATTATAGAAACTCTTTAACAAAAACAGTCAACAGGTACATGCAAAATATTATCTTGTTTCATTAAATATTTTCATTTTTCGCCCCCAAAACATAGCGGGTGATTCTTCACTGGAAAAAGCTAGCAGCGCGTTCCTGTGAAGAGTCATTAGGTAAGTTTTCGAGGTAAAAATTTTAAAAAATAATATTTTGTGAAAATCATTTGCCTATTTCGACCATCTTTAACTCCTAACCCTGTGAGTATTTTTTAAAATAGTTTTATAAAATCTAGTTATGGCTGCTGTAAAGCAGCCATGACTAGATTTAATGAAAATCTTTTGAAAATTTAACTCGAAAATTGATTTGGCAAAACTTTACAGTAGTAAATTTAATTGAAAATGCCCAAATTATAATAATTCTAGTGGCAACAGATTCTTGTCCAGGCAGGAACATCCGCCAGTAGCAGGTAAAGAGTTAATTCTGGAATTTGGATGCCATGTTCGGCAGCGTAAGAGGAGCTAAAATTCCAGGACAGGGCGATGTGGATTTTCCCTGACCAGATGGTGCTAATAAACTGTTACACGAGGAGGAAGCGGGGGTGGCTTAGCGAAGCCCAGTCGGAAAGTGGGTATATAAAACAGTCGCCATCAGAACCTTTTTCGAGGTAACCTAAAGACGATGTGTGTTAAAATCTCGGAGCTGTTCAGGAGTCTCGGTTGTTTTCAGTCGGGCTTCATAGCGTATTTTATCTATTTTGAAAAGTTATCTACAGGAAATACCATTCCGGTTATTCTGAGTGAATTTCCCACTAAAAAAAAAAATTAAAAATTAAAAAAAATTATATTTAAAATTATGAATTTTGAAATCGTCTGCGTTGGGTAAAGTGTTAATCCATATTGCTAAAGTGCGAACACGGTGTCACAGTGTGTTAAGGTGTACATCACATTAATGATACCCTTTCCTTCAACCAATGCTAACAGTACTTGGGGAGGGTTAGTAAGATCTAATTCAGCGACTGATTCGTGCTCCCGCTTTGTGTCCTTGGGCAAGGCATTTAACCCCGATTGCCTACATGGGGGCCCGATGACGCTGAGTACTAAGGCGTACTGCACGTCGATGGTGCGCATGTCTTCAGCCAATCTAACCCTGCCTGTGCCGCGGTGCAGAGTTCAGAGTTCCGATGTTTGAGAGCTGACAGCTGCCCGTCGTTGCTCGGTGGTTCTCTCCGGGTACTCCGGCTTCCTCCACCCGTACAACTGTCACCGACATAATATGACCCTGGCTGTAATGTTCCGTTAAACCCTAATAAAAAAAGTAAGATCTAGAGTCCGTCACTCGCCATTGTCCTGTGGGTCTCTCAGAATACTTTTGCTTGCAGTACAGTCGCCGTGGACTGGTAGTAATCTACGCGTGGGCAGTGATGTCCACGTGTGCGTTTAACAGGTAACAAGAGCAAAGTTGAGGGTGGCATATACACCCGCCTTCAATACTGTGGATAGCATTACAGAAATGAAACATTTATTACTGGGTGAAGCTGAAGGATGACAGATGATAGACCTGTGACAGATTACACACCATTGGGGCATATATCATAAGAACTATTAAGTGTCACCATAGGGTGACACAAAAAGTTAATCTCGCGTCAAATTCTGTGAATTTTTTTTTCTGCAAACTTTATATATGTTGCGAATCAACAAGACATGTGTAACCATATCTTACAGTTTCAACTCTCTACATAAGATGTTGTCGGAGGAGTTGATTACACCGTGAAGGTACCCTTAATTAAACAAGTTATTCATGATTGAATTTTGGGACGGACAAAATCAAAGTCCATAAAATGCAATAACTCCTACAATAATACACTGCATAACGTCTGTCTTGTATTGTAAGTAGACATCAATAGGATAGACTTACACACCAAATATGAAGTCATTCCATTGAGTACTCTACAAGTTATTCATGAATTAATTTCACGGCAGACAAATTCTAAGTCCATAAAAGGCAATGACTCTGGCAATAAAATGTCGCACGACACCTGCATTTCACTATGGGTATACAACAATAGGATATACATGCATATCAAATATCAAGTCACTCAACCAAGTACTTTACAAGTTATTCATGACTGAATTTCGGGACGGACGGACAAGACGAATCCTATATACCCCCGCTGGGGCCCGGAGTATAATTAAAATCATCATCAGCAAAATTTTAATTAATGAAGCACAGGGTTGTACCCAGTGCTTCATGAATGACATTTTTGATGGCTATTCCCATAATTAGTGTTTTCAGTCTAATATTATTAGTTACACAGTTTGTTGGTGGCCTAATATGGTATACATGGTGTCAGTTAATTTCATATTGGACGAGAGCGAAGCTCCATTCGCCATATTAGGCCACCAACAAACTGTGTAACAAATATATCTTACCGACTGCTGCATCGATGCACAGAACTAATAACAACAGCGATCAAAATTAAATGTGAGAATTCTCACAATGTGTTCACGTGTCTTTGCCTTGTTACAATTTATGGGAGAGTGCCTACAGGCACTCTCCTATATATTGTAACAGGGCAAACTCATACATACCAAACAGTTTCATTTCGAAGGTAACATGACACACATCCACAGAATATGAAGCCTTTTAAGTTGCCTAACCTGCACTTCAGACCAAATATGGGCTTCCAACACTCAATCTTTCAACTTGAATCGTTTATCGGCTGCCGCCATTTTGAATAATCAATGAACAAAGGAGAGATTACCCATAGCTGTCAGCGTATATTGATGTTGACAGGCAGTATATGGTTTTATATGCAGTCTGCATGTGACGTCTTTGAACCAATGAAATTCCCAGATACTTGTAGGAGGTAAGGTTCCGCTCCACAGTTTCGCACTATTGCACAGGGGTGAAATTCTAAACATAGGGTATATGTTGAAACTAAGGCCATGTAAAATAGAGATATATTTTTAGTATAAGATATATGATTACATTAGGTTTTTTGTTGGACAAGACAATTTGAAGTTTTGGACCCAAAGTTGGAGTCTGATACATAGGGGTAAATTACCAGATGAATTATGGGAAACAGTGGCTTCGAAAAATTGGCTATTTTTTAAAATGTAATTTTTACACGGGTTTGTTACCAGACAGGTAACTAAAAAATGAGACGCAAACATATAATTTTTTTTTTTTGCATTTTAGAAACAGGGGATGCTCTGTTCCAGGGGTGGGTAGGTGGGGTTGGTGGGAAAATTCTGCTTTTGAGGCTGCTAGGTGGCTGAAAATGACTGGTTTCGGCATTTTTTCATGCAATGTTTCAGGTTGAAGTCTGGCCTTTGACAATAAATTATTCCACCCACATTCAGATTGTTTATTTCTACTTAGTCAGATAGTGTTATATGTTATTTGTGGATTTGGGAAATGTAATACATGTTATGAGTTAGATAACTAAGCTACAGAATATTTGCATTTGAAGAGAGTGTATGGCATGTCATATTTGGAAATGCCTGGAAAACTAAGGAGCGGAACCTAAGATATTATAGCGTCCGTTGAAATACTGCCCACCCCGTGGAAAGGAAAGTGGCCAGTCGACATTGGTCGTACTGTACTTCATCCTATATGACCATAGCTGTTGAAAATAACGTTACACCCAACAAACAAAGCAACAAACATCTATCTATAAATTCAGGAAGTACAGGAAACTTCATCTTACCTGACATCGAGATTATTTTTTTTAGCATCGAGAGACTACGAACCCAAACAGATGTAAACACTTTTTATGATATCCGTACCTGATTATCGTAACAGCATTCTCATTTAACCAGCTCCATGTCGCCTTGGCAGCAGCCGCCATTAAGGATGTTTTGCCACTTCCAGACTCTCCATATATCACTAATGGCTCATTTGAACTACCAGTTAAATACTGTTTTATTTTCTGAAATGCACAAACAATATTTGAAATGTGCAAACGATATTTGAAACGTGCAAACGATATTTGAAATGTGCAAACGATATTTGACTCTTTGTATGGCGACCAGTTGGGACCTGAAATCACCGGGGGCGCGGTGGCGTTGCGGTAACCGGTTCTCGTCAGATCACCGAAGTTAAGCAACGTCAAGCCCGGTTAATCACAAGATGGGTGACCGTCTGAGCGATCAATTCGGACTCCCGCGTTGTGTCATTGATCAAGGCACTTAACCCCGATTGTCCACATAGGGCACGATGATGCCGTGTACTAAGGCGTACTGCACGTCGATGGTACACATGTCTTCAACCAATCGAACCCTGCCTGTGCTGCAGTGCGGAGTTACGATGTTGGGGAGCTGGCAGCTGCTCGTCGTTGCTTGGCGGTTATCTCCGGGTACTCCGGCTTCCTCCACCCGTAAAACTGTCACGGGCATGATTAGCCATTGTGCATAAGTAAATGACCTTAAACACCAACAAATAAATAAATAACCGGAAATCACCGAAGTATAGATGCGTCACAATCTGCGCGATCGACGTGATAAAATATATCAGAGATTCTTATTTTCGGCTTTCGGTAACAGGGTGGAATCCCAAATAACAGCAAAAATTTGATAGCTCACATTTGTTGCAATGGCCGGACTACAAACACTACATCACGGTTGCCGTGGACTGGTTATTTTCCACGGATGGGTAAAGTTTCCATGAACGCAATACTGTTAGATTCCAAACACTAATTATAGGAGTAATCGTAAAAAACTTTAATTAATGAAGCACCGGGCAAAACCCGGTGCTTCATTAATTAAAATTGTTCTAATGATGATTTTTATTACATGGCAAATGCATGCGTGGACATCACTGACCACGCGTGGATTACGACTACGGCGACTGTACTGTACTAAGCAACGTTATTACTATTCCATAGTGCTAGTGTACTATGAAATATATAGACAGAATGCGATGTGTGTTTGAATCGATGGGTGTTTTACATAACGAGTTGGAATGGCGTATATGATTACGCCATTCCAACGAGTTATGTAAAACAACCACCGATTTAAACACACATCACGTTCTGTGTTTATTACACATCCCATACATTAAAATTTATTTAAATAAACAAATTTTAATTCCGATGTTTAAACCCAAAGGTGAAGAGTCTGTTTGTTTTGATTGAAGCTGTACTGATCAAATGGAGCGATCAAAAATCCAAACAACCTGTTTTGGGAAACAATGTTTGTTGAAATTCGTATCGGTGTTTCTCTTCGACTGTTGTGCACTCACGCCTAACCATTTGGTGGCTATTAATGTTAGTAAAAATATTACAGTTGGGAGAAACATGTTTAAAAGAAGTTCGAAGAATGTCAAGATGTATGGAGATTTACCGAAATAGAGTTGACCAATTTAGATATAACGGGATCCACAAAACGAGACGGCCACGGAGCTGGATTAACGTTTTAGCTGGAAATGATAAGGGTTTTTTTTTTTAAATATGATCTCATTTTTGGTTAACTGATTTTTTGTGAACCGTCTTTATTTTGCTTTGGACGTTTTCATTTTCGCACTACGCGACAGACGGTCGATAATTGTATAACGAAATTTGGAAACTTTTCAAAGCGTAACTAATGACTCGGTTAAAGGAACTGGTTTGAACGGTGCTGGAAAAGAGTTCCGGCTTGTACATTACCCATTGAATGCAGAATCATTTATGTCATAGCGACCATTCCGTTAAATACAAGGGCTTAAAATTGAATGGATGTGTAATAAATTGAATTACTTGGGGTTGCAAGGACAGTCGACAGAATGAGAAACAAACACGTCAAAAAGATCAACAAAAAAGTAACATTATATGGCTTAGAGATGGGTGGTATTGGAATTTTGAGTTCGGTATCGGTTTTGGTATTTTTAGGGGGATATACTGCGGCATCGGCTCGGTAGTCAGTATCTGACTTGACAAAGGTTTTCTTATAGCACCAAAAGGGAATTCACACCAGGAAAATACAGAATAAGTTGTTCTTGTATCATTCTACCAGAGCGCCACAAATGCCGCTACCAATGAGCTCAACATTGCCATTCTTTTGCCAACACAAATCATATCTACAGTCCAGGCTTTCGCTATATTCGAGCATGTGCCCTTACCATGCCGTCATTAGAAGGTCTTGCTTACAATAGACAAATCACATGAGCAATGATTTCAAGTCAAGTCTTAGCTGCATTAACAGACAGCCAAGACTTGACTAGAAATCACTGCTAAGCAACTGGACACGTACAGGTTGTAGTCTAGTGGGAATTCAGAACAATTGCCCAGGCCTTTAAGGGTTAAGAAAACTAAAAAGAAAATCGGTCATTTTATTCATGCAAATGAACCCTTCAGTTGCTATCCAGCCCCAACAAGGTCTTATAAATAACAAATGTACGAAAATTGTAAAATACAGATGGTTTCGGTATTTAACGATTGGTTCGGTTCGTTTTTTTTCCGGTATCCCCATGATATTGGTATCGGTCCAGTTTTTTTGGTATATTGCCCATCTCTAATATGGCTATCACAAATAGTTCCCCTGATATATACCGCCTAGTTTGCCCATCAACGCTGGCATATCCGGAAAATTGGAGTCTCAGGGTTTCTAAATTCATATCGTGCTTGTCTCAAATGAAGCTTTTGTGACTTTCGGAGAATTTTGAGGCGACAGTTTTACAAATGCGAAATGAAAACTCTTGCGTGCGGTTGTTTATTGGGTTTTAATGACACCTCCAACAAACAGAGTCACATCAGATTTTTGTGCTGCAGGCGTATCCCGATGATCGAAATCTTGAGTTAGGAAAAAGTATCGAGATGGTGTCCTCTCGCGTTGATGTGTCCGGGGGAGATATTTTCACCCAAATTTCTCTGAAGGAGGCCCAGGCCTGGGTCTCTCCCGTATAATTTGTTGAAAAAAGCCCCAAGCGGCGCTATTAGGAGACATTTTTAGGCTTGAAAAAACGTCATTTTTTATCAAGTGCAGTATGCCACCTATAATTTCATTAATTGGTGTTACTTCGATATCATAGAATTCAGAAGTTTTAGGGGGTGGTGTTTTACAGGTGGAGATAGCCGGAGTACACGGAGAGAACCACCGAACAGCGTTGAGTAACCTTCAGCCTGTAGAAAGTACTAAACCCGCACAAGCACGGTTAGTAGTGCTGAGGGCAAGTGCACCACCAACTTGTAGTACCCTTGTTACACAGCGCCACCGCGCTCACATGTGAGCAGTTTGGATTAAGTGCCTTGTCCAAGAAAACGAGGTATTTACCGCTGGTCGGGATCGAACAGTTAACCTTTCGATTTGAAGTCCAAATGGTCTAACCAGTGAACCAGAACGCTCCCCTCGAATGCTTTTATGTTGGACAATCTGGTGAAATATTCCACTGGAGGTCTGTTTGAAAATAGTAGTAATGTAATAAGGTTTTCGTCCCCCATCAGGTGTATCTCATCGGGAGATCTCATGTAACTACATAGTCACGTGACCCAGTGACGCCATGTTTGGTTGTCATGGTAGCCGACTGTGTTGTCACGTCATTACCACATTGATTTGTGGTGTCAGTGCGCATGCACAGATCATGTTATTAGGGCGACACGTGTTTCAGTAGTCCATTTGGTATACAGTAGGCCGCCATCTTGGTTTCTATGGTGGCCGTTGTTGTTGTTGATCCAAAACTCTTTAATGTGAAGGGAGTGTTTTTGGAGGTTGTGTTCGATTCAACAGGAGTATGTCTAATTACCCAAATAGACCCGACAGTTGTCTTTTTCGCTTGGACCCCCCTCCCAGAATCCTCTTAATTAAAGTAGCACGTAGTGCTATATGCCCTGAAAGGCTTCTAATGTAGTGGGGTTGTTCTATTGATGTATTCCACTGTAAAAGAGTAGGACTTATTACCACAAACAACCCAAAATCTACCTAAAATAACAACAACAAAATCGAAAATCACCGAAACTGACTTTATATTGGCTCAGATTTTCACAGAATACTCGTTTTTCTATATCTCTGTGCCTATTCTCTCCATTCCTCCACCTGCTCTACTTTTGTTATTACTTTCCCGCTTTACATAGTCCGACATGCCCAAATGTGCTTGTGTGCTAATGCATAATGTTTAACAATGTGTGCACATAATATGCAGCACATGAGCGGAACAATGTGTGCACATCATGTGCTGCATACAGGCACATACAAGGAAAATGGACATTTATAATTCCATGAGTTATAATTTGTTACTTGGTTAAAGTTAATTTTTTTTTGTTTACATTTGTTTCAGATGTCGTTATTCTATTTTCAAATACATCGCCACAGCATCTTGTTTCACTCAATGGAAAGCCTAGATCAATTACTGTTGTCCATATTAAAACCCCAAAATAGATTTGCTCACCATTCTGGAGCAGTTGCATTATAGGATGAACATATTCAGGCGCGCCAATGACTAAATTAAAAATGAATTTCTCCACTTGACGGTACAAGCAGGTGAGATGGAAATTAGTCCTCTGCATCACTTTTTATTCAATTCTCTATAACGTTTCTGATTTTAACCCCTTACCAAACAAATGGGACGCATCCGACGCGGAATTTTCAAATTGAGCAATTGGAAAAACACTTTAAACATGAGTTGAGAAGCTTTTCCTTGAATCATCACGTTACATCGTCTCTTTTGATTTGTCGAAAACGGCGTATTTGCTCCATTAGAAGTAAAGAATACAGACATGTGTTTCAAACACAAGACGCTTTCCAAAATACCTACCAGTAAAGTCTCGTCCCTACCATGAAAGTTCTCACACTTAGACTGACAAAATTTGACGTGTTCTGTAATTTCGTTGAATAATGGGGTGTCCTCTTCCTGCGATTGTCTTGATTTAATGCCACTGTCTATCATTTCTTTTATTTTCTCTTCAAAGTTATTGCAGAGTTTGTCAATATACTCTACGTGCTCATTGCATTCCTCTGGATTCACACCTAAAAGAAAAATAACAATCTGCTGATTTTTTCAGTGTCTAAAGTTTCGTGGTTACGTTTAGAGAGACGAGAAGGCTGTGGCTATCGGGTCAATGCAGAGGCGTCTCGAAGATTACCGATAGTGGGAAAAGGAGGTGTAAACCCGATTTTTCGCACTGTAATTGCTTAAGTCCCGACTGATAAAATATTTTAAGTGCATCATCAAGACACGCCTTTGACGATGATGTAGTAGGAATATTAGCCAGTGGAGATTATAGCTGAAAACGTTTCTTCAAAATTTATTTGTGGACAAATAAAATTACATGTAGTAGTTGTGAGGAAACTTCTTATTCAACTAACACGCACTGTGTTCTAAATTCGTCATTCTGATCCCCCAAGATCTCGAATTTGCTATTACACATCTCCATTAGCATGATTAGCTGTGGGAGTGATATAATCGAGTTTCGTTGAAAGGCGCTTTATTAAAAGCAAGAGCGAATCGATACCTGAGACTCCAATCCTTAGAAAAATTTCCATACTGGAGAAATTATTGGCGAGGGAGGCACACACTCTCCTAAACAACTCTTAGCGATGCTCCGGTGTTCTATAGCTTGACAGATATATCAGATGTGTTGGAATGTCAGTACGTAATCCCAACAGAAAAGTATAGCGCGTGAACACGCCCAACCTACAACACATGTTGAACACTTGGATCATTAGAAACCCGCACCTATCAGACCATGCATCTTCCCCGTTCCCTCAGATATATTTGTGTGTAAGAACACAAGTGTACCCAATATAACGCACACAGTACATGGAAACATGCCATCTTTCTCATCCGCTGGGCTCTTCTGGGTTCCATAATATATCCTACACTCTGAAATTCATAGTGTTAAAAATCAACCCAAATCAACTGGGTCGAGTGATATGAACCCAACTGGGTTCATATCACTCAGCCCAACTGAGTTAGGTTAATATTTAACCCAACTGATTTAAGAGTTACGATAACCCGGAAGTCTTTCTGTGCTAGAACACTTTATGCCCTAATATAATTATGTAACGGATGGATGCAGATTCGAATTGGGATATCACTGGGAAAGTGGTAGTTCATTGGTTAGTGAAATAGACTTCAGATCGAAAGGTCGACGGTTCAATTCTGAGCCTCACCATCTTCGTTGTATCTTTGGACAAGACACTTAAACCCAATAGGATCATCAAGAGTACGGTGGCTCCGTGCACTAAAGGATACAACACATCTATGGCCTTCAACTAGTGTTAACTCTGCTTGTGTAGGGGTTTTAAGTTAGAGAGTCTGACAGTTACTCGTTGCTGTCCAGTGGTTTTCTTCACTCGTGAAATTGACCGACACGATGTGACCATGGCTGTTAAAAGTGTCGTTTAACCCAATTAAAACAGCCACTATTAGCTTTTCTACCATGCTTACCTATGTTACTACCTGTGAAAACACCGCATGTTAAATTTTAGCTTTTAACCCCACTACCGGTGTAAAGCTTCTACTGCGGTTAAAACGTTTTTAATGGGAATTCCATTACAGAAATTTACACCTGTAGTAGTACACTGTGCGATGTTTCTTTCAAATATACGACGTTTTGCAGTACCAAAATACTTACAATTAAATATTTAAAATAAAATTTAAGAATTGTTAATAATAATTTGACTGCCAAAGCAAGGTAAATTCAAGCAACTTTGACGATGTGTCTAGCTGTCAATCAAGCACTCACGTGCAGACGGAAGTACTGCCCACCGGGGCAGATGTAAACAAAGCAAACCAACGTGTTTGAGATAGAAAGTATAGTTTTTCTCTCCATTTCAAGTGACACAGTCATAATAGCACGGTATAAATAAAACAAATAGGTACTAGAGACGGTAATCAGATTTAAACCACTCGAAGAATAAGGATCATAACCACTCGGCAACGCCTCGTGATTAAAACTCTTATCCTACTGGTGGTTTAAATCTGATTACCTGCCTTAGTACCTATTTATTCTATATATCTTCATTGCTGGACCATTATCCGAGGATCGTTATTCAACAACGCTTGACATGTTCACATTGAACAGCCCTAGCTTCTAAACAATACACGATTTTAACACGATTCTTAGTCGTCGGACAAGGGGCGACATTATTTCGTGTTATTTGGTGTTCGAGGATGGCCATCATAGTAGCTCGTCCCGAGTTGTCAGAACCGCGATAATGTGATGGGATCCCGTTATTGTGCTTGGTAACACACGTGAGCGGTCATGAACTAGTAAAACAGAGAGTCAAAGGCAAACTTCACAGCATCCACGAGAGAAGTTAATATTGGTTTCATAACTACGTAACATACAGTACGTGGAGACTGTATTGTCACTAAATCACCCACAGAGTGGAGATTTCACCCGAGGAATAATTGCAAATTTGTTGCAAAGCATAACCAGCACCAGCAAAGTTTCAGCCAATGGGCCTCCGGGTTAAACCCGGAGGTCCATTGGCTGAAACATTGCTTGTGTTTTTTGTCGATATGTACAAAATTTGAAAGTTATAGCTTGGGTGATAACTCCACTCCGCGGGTGATTTAGTTACAATCCACTCTCCACGTACTGTATTTGGAGAACAACCCATATCCATGTCGGTGGAAATTACTTGCAGCAATATTTTTATCCGGTGGGGGGTTTCCACGTCCCGTTTCAACCATAGTCACAATTGTACTGAAGAGAGATGATGTGACACGTGGTGACTATCACTATTTGCGTGATATATTGCTCGTCTCAGCCCAGATTTTTGATAAGTGGATACTATTCTTACCCTTTTCATTCCAGTGAATATTGAACTCTGTTGTTTGATCACTAGACAACACTGTTGGCAATTTTACATCCTTTAAGTCTTTTAGAAGTGTTTGAGAGTCTTCAACCTTTTGTGGATCGCCCATGCATTCTGAAATCGGGGAGATAAGATAAAACATGTAATCAACCGGGATATGGAACTAAATCGAAGACTTTATAGAAATGATGCTTAAAGATATTTATTACATGAGAATGAATTTCATATTACACATTATTTAATTGGAAATGTGAAGAAATATGCAATAAATACAAACCAAAAAAATGAACGTAATACACAGGTAACTGGCTCAATTTGTGCACGACTGTTATTCACTAGTGGCTTGTGGGGGTTATCTCTCTGTGCTTCTTGACGTGGATTAATTCTTGCACTCACCATTGCGGGTTGATAGGCTTACCTAAATCTAAACCCTTTGCCTGCTGCATACGGTCTCAACTCACAAGCAATGTCTAAGAATGACGGAGGGGGCGCGGTGGCTTAGTAGGTAGAGATGCAGGCTACAAGCCGAGAGGTCCTCGGTACGAATCCCACCTGCGGCAACCGCGTTGTGTCCCTGGGAAAGACACTTCACTCCCTTGTCCACTCGGGGGAACGGTGACGTTGTGTACTAAGGAGTACTGCACGTCGATGGTGCACTTGTCTTCAACCAATGCTAACCCTGCTTGTGTGAAGGTTAGTATGTTGGGAGTTGACAGTTGCTCGCCGTTGCTCGGTGGTTTTCTCCGGGTACTCCGGCTTCCTCCACCCGTAAAACTGTCGTGGTCATGATTAGCCATTGTGCAGAAACACGTGACCTTAAACACCAATAAATAATTAAGAATGACGGAAAGTTCCACACAAAGAGGGGCCAACAACTGAGATAATAAGGGGGTGGAAAAAAGGGAATGAACTCCGAGAGGCATCTTTTCTTAAATTTTGAGCCTCTGAAGACTAACTGCTGTAACGTGTAATCCCGCGCCAACCAGCTGATGTAGAATTGGCAGAGTGTTGCTCCGGCGGCGCGTTGCAGGATCCTTCCGTTCGTTCCTATCTGATGAAGCGTTGGTGAGAACCGTTGGCTATCCTTGCTCTGGGTTACGCAACCGGGAGTCGCGCCATAAAAAGGAAATGCCAAAAGTTCAGCACCTTGGTGTCGAGTAGCTCCCCGAATCACTGAAATGCATACGTGACGGCTGCTAACAGGCGTCTCGTAAATCAATAAGAATGGTATCTAGGCACTGAAGACACACAGCGACGTTGCTGGGTAGACTGGCCCCTTTCGACGTGTTTAACTGTGTATTTATAATTGTCTAAAAATGTCCGACTGCGGTACAGGAGGAAAAATACACAAGACGTGAACCCCTAACGTCGTTGGCGGGGATCCTTTTTCTTCGTTTTGGTTTTATGGTGATCATGTAACGATTGATGGCGATGGTAACATCTGGTTGAAGTGTGGTGTGCAAGAATTTGTCTACGACCTCTTAAGCTGTCTTTATTGTCTCCATTAGTATCTTTAACAAGTCCTACTCAGGTTGTTCTTGTTCAGAAGTTAGCAGAAAAGGGTGAGAAAGTAGCATCCATTCCACCTCAGTCTCCACAGATCATTCTACATCCACCGGTTCCTTTCACTTTCTTCACATCACTATTGGCTTCTGCTCCAAAAGGGTATCCAGGCGCGGAGCGTTCCGACGATTAGTAAAAGGGCTCTTTATATTTAACCCAGGTTCCCTCGGGTGATGACCAGTGTAAGCGGAGGTCCTCTCACAAAAGAGTTCTACCTCTCCCCGGGGATGGTGGTTGCTGACTGTCACGAACTCCACTGTTAGGTAAACGCTCTCGCCCTTTAGATGGAGGTTTCAATTTAGAGGATGAGAGACGTTCAGAGCTGACGGGCGCTCAGTATGTTCTGCGGTATCTCAATAGTCGAAACCCAAGCGTGCGAATTAGTTCGTCGTCACACCCTGGCGTACAAAGTAACAATGCGCAAAGAAACTGAGGTGTGAGGATGCCGCCCTCAAATATCCATTCGATGCAAACCAAAGCAAGACAAACCAATGAAACGCAGTCTTCACCAGAACGAGGCACTCTAGCCACTAATGCAGGAACGATAACCCTAGAAGGAATGCACTCGGCGGGGCACAAACCGATGAGCCGCTAAACTACCTTACATCTGTTTGCTCCTTCTCTCCTTTCATGGCATTTTTAGGGTACTTGGAAAACCGAGAAGAAATTGAAGCTTTCACAGGTTTCAAAGTTTCAGCCGATCTGTTGTATTGATAGCATTATAGACTAAGAGAAAGCCCTTGATACGAATACATTTACGTTTTGAGATATGATTAAACTATTTCAATCCAACCAATCAATGATGGCTGAAACCTGACTAGATAATGTTTTACATTGAGAAGAGGGCAGCGAGGCTGGCGCCCAAACAGAGACTTCATCGAAAATCTAGAGTTTTGTCCATTCTTTATTTCCACAATCGTGTATAAATATTGATGCAAAAACAACTTGTCACCTTGAGTCGTTGAGATTTTGTCTTTTGGGCAATATTTGTTTTAAACTCACAAAGTTAAGAAGGGGACATTTCCACTTATTATGACGTCAAAGCCATAACATTTCTCAGATAAAAATAGTAATGCACGAATAGGCGAATGTAACTTTATAAGTATTGTCACATGGTTTCAACACTCGCATTACTAATTTCTGGTGGGAATATCTTGGACTTGACATCTAATCTTGATGCAACGATTCGTGGGGTAAAAAGTTAAACACTAAGGCTAAAAAAGTGTTTTGATTCACAGGCAATCAATCCCTCATTGAATTTGAACCCCCTCATTGGACATTTGTATTGCCTTTCATTGTCTTCCAATATTAGTATAAACTCAGGGAGACCCGAAACGTTTTACATTTGTTGATTGATGCATATTTATTTAGTTACGTCTCCAATATGTTTGCCTTGATACAATTTATGGGAGAGTGCCTAGGCACTCTCCCATAAATTGTAACGAGGCAAATACCCATAGATTAAATACTTTCACTTCAAAGATAATATGAAGAGCATCGAAAGAATATGAAGCCTTTGAATTGCAGTATCTACAGTTTGTTTTCAGAGGAATGTTTTATTTTTCAAATTAAAAATGAATTCATTTGAATAATTATGGGCTGTCTATATTTCTGTGTGTAAAAAGACAGCAGTAATCCTCTCTATGTTTGCTCACTTTTTGCAAAAAGAAAAATAGAAATTAAAAACAAAACCCTACCTCCTTCATTGATTTGATAAAAAGAACATTGCTTGAGAATCAATTAATTTATTTTGTGTGGTCTAAGATTTTTTTATGATGAAACCATTTCGTTAAATGTAGGCTGGAATCAGTGCCCCCATATGCGCCCAACCCCAACACACTTTCTCACTGGCTCCTGGCCCGGCCCCAATTAACCCCATACATCACAAGCAACTGCACTTACCTTTGTATCGACTGAGTAATGTACTTGGTTCTTGGCTCTCGATATCTACAATGTTCCTTTTAAACCAATGGGCTTCTTTTACTTTAACCCGGTCTCTCCGAATCCCTAACGAAATTTCCATTTCAGTCACTGGAATGTATAAGATCTGACATTTCTCAAAACGTTTTTTTCTTTGTTACAGTTTCCAAGGATCATTACACCCCCCACCCCACCCCCACCCCTACACACACAATAATGCCTTGTATAATCTACAGTTAGAACATTAATCACAACTTCTTTTGAAAAAGCGGCATTTTTATTCGTGTTTTTCATTCTTCGTTAAACAAAAATCTCTATTTTTTCCTTCCTTCATTGTCAGGTTTATTCTTCATTATTTTCGTTTTGTTCGAATAATGTTCAAGTTAATCCTTTGAACTCCAATAACTATTTATTCGACATTGAGTCGAGTTCACATCGCCCATTGATTGTCACTGTTAAATAAATATCCACGTGTGATTTGAGTCGAAAACAAAAGTGACGTATGCCCCCCTCACGTGACCCAATATGGGGAATGCTGGACCCATCTATTGGGGTGTACGCATATGCCTAAGCAGATAATCATCAATTAGTCCTTATTATAACAGTTACACGCACAGATCTTGCATTTCAAAAAGGTTGAACCCTTTGAACCGTGGTGGTATCTTCCATGTCAGTTCAATGGTAGCAAATGGAAGAGTCCATATTTATTATTTAGGGGAGACCAATTAATATTTTCAACGTGCAGCCTTCGGGCTGCACGTTGAAAATACTGATTGGTCTACCACACATATTCATATAGCAGCCATCTTACTTAATGAAAGTATGACGTACCATGCTCCTGGGCCGGAAAAGGGGCCCCTTGTGTTCAAAGGGTTTAAAAGTGCATTCAGAAGGAACGTGACGTTTTTTTATGAGTTCCGTTGCTCGCAGCTCCAATATACCGAAGCCAGTTAGTGCCATTTAAACTGGTGTCGTTGGGGGGGGGGGGGGAGGGGGCGGTGGATCAGTAGGTAGAGGCACAGGCTGCAAGCCGAGAGGTCCTCGGTTCGAATCCCACCTGCGGAAACCGCGTTGTGTCTTTGGGCAAGACACTTCACCCCCATTGCCCACGTGGGGGCACGGTGGCGTTGTGTACTAACCAATGCTAACCCTGCTTGTGTGGAGTTGGTATGTTGGGGAGCTGACAGTTGCTCGCCGTTGCTCGGTGGATCTCTCCGGGTACTCCGGCTTCCTCCACCCGTAAAACTGTCATGGTCGTGATCAGCCATTGTGCAGAAATATGTGTCCTTAAACACCAATAAATAAATAACTGGTGTCGTTGATTCCTGTCCTGTGTACACCACCCTCGATGTGTTCAGTCTTAAGATCAGCTGATACATTTTATCCGATACACTTCTCGGATTAAACGTTCCCCTGCACCTGTACATTTGATTCCATTTTTGGGTTTCATTTTGGCTGTCAATGTCGCCAGCGGCATTATTATTATAGCGGCGTCACCTACATTACTATATCTTCGACAAATATCTTTTCTCGAATACCTATTTTATTCATTTGTTAACTCTTCCAAAACTATGATCTACTTTGTAATAATGATAAAACCCACTGTTATTATGACATTGTGAGGAAATGCTGTGATGTAACACACTGATGGAAGGGGCTCTCTGATCTTTTTCGAAAAGTGTATTACATTACAGCATATTAATTATCGAATTAATGGCAGAAACTCATGAAATGAACTGCAGTGGTCTGCAATGAACACACCAGACTACAGTCGTCCGGGATTGGTTATAATCCACGCGTGAGCAGTGATGTCCACGCATGCGTTTACTGATTAATAAAAATTTAACTAATGAGGCACGAGGTGTAACCCGGTGCTTCCTTAATTAAATGTTTGATGACTATTCCTCTAATTAGTGTTTCGAATCTACTATTATTGCGTCCGTGGAAATACTGCCCACCCATGGAAAGTGACAAGTCCATGGCGTCTGTACTGGAAGGTGAGATAGCATTACACTTCTTGTCTCGGAGGTTAAATTCAAGTACTTTCGAATGGAGGTGGTAGAAAATCAAGTATTGTTCAAGGGTTGAAACAAAGTCAAGCACTTCTCAAGGAAGGGATCGAAATTCAAGGACATTTCGTTTGAGTGGGAGAACTAAAGCAAATGTCTAGCTAAGTGATCTCCGGACGTCGATTGGTTGGCACTTGACTTCTCCTTCTTATGCCATTTTACTTAATTTAATTTGGTCTTATTTAGGAATTCAGTTATAACTGTTCGAAATTCATGATGAGCCAACCGCTGAACGATTCTTAAATTAAGTGCAAATTCTGGAAAAAATCCGAAATTATTTAAAAATTCGGAAAGCGTTCCATGGTTAATTTCCACGTGGACATTTTGTTTCATCGCCACATGTATTTTGAAAAATAATAATTCAATCCTGAAATAAATCTTAACTTATGTACACATTCTTAAATAAGTCCTAAATTATCTGCAAATTCGCGAAGCTTCGTTGTAAATTTGCGAATTAGCACTTTGTTTCACCGCATTTTGAATTTCGAACAATCACATTTCAATTCTTAACCCGGAAAACAGAATTTATTGCGATCAGTAAATTCGAATCTGTGTGAAAATGATGAAAAGCATCAGAACTGAATAATATAGAAAGAGAATATATGGAGACATGTTTTCGTGAGCACCACATCTTTAAAGAAATCAGAATGCATTTAGTAAACAGCGTTTAAAGACTTTCATACAGGAGTCATGTAACATTTACCAGGAAACCATAAATAATTTATGTGCACATCAGTCAACATGTTCTATAAAGGAATAAGAAATGGATATTTAGTCCTCTCTCACTTTTTTTGAATTTATATATATATGTATGAACTTCAGCAGAGGAATTTGGGGGGCGAGGGGGGGGGGGGCAGAAAATGTGATTTGCAGCAATTCTGAAAAATGTACTCAGTGACCTCAGTGACCTAGACCCATATTTTGAACCTCCATTGAGTTTCGACTCATCTGGAGTTAGTACCAGGCCCATAGGTTATACCATGCATGAGATATGAACGTGACTCCAGGATGACCTCAGTGATCTTGTCCCATATTTTGAACCTCCAATGAGTTTATACCCGGTGCTTCATTAATTAAATGTTTGCAGCTATTCCAATAATAAGTGTCAAGAATCTAATATTATTGAGTCCGTGGAAATATTGCCCACCCGTGGAAAGTGACCAGTCCACGGTGGCCGTATTGTAGACTATGATGTCATTCAGGAACGGTTGTTTAAAGGGTTAAGATACCTAAAACATCAATCCAATTATCTGTATATATTCTGTAATAATACCTGACATTTCATATTTGTGTGCATCATCTCCCGATAGAATCTGCTTAGCAGCCATCACCAAGGCCGCCTGCATTATCTCATTTTCTTTCCACCACTGAAATTTTCCAACCTTTTTTATTTCATTATCTTCACTGCTGAATTCTGGAATGTGATCACTGATTGCATGTAGGACATGTGTAGGAGGTGTACTGTTGTCATCTCTCTCAAACCACCTGTACAGTATATAACATAGATAAATTATATGACACTCGACCGTAATGCATACAGATGTCTGTAGTTACATATCCTGAGTTGTAACTCTGTGACGGTGTCCTTTGACCATCAAAAACTATAAGGTACACAGATTGTATCAAGTACCATAATTGTTCAAAGATTGATTGAGAAAGATGCGGCCGTTTTGTGATCGCAAACGGACATCTAACACACATACACACCCTGTCTTGTTAGAGGCATGTTATTTTTCCCTTCGTTCTCTGTGACAAACAATAACAAACACGCCCCTGCAAAGTCGGGATGTTTTCTTTGTGAGAACACGTGGAAGACAAAGGAAATCCTTGTTGGGAAGCAAACGCCATTGTTTCGGTTCTTACAAAGTCTGGAAGACAAACCCACAGACACATACAGACGTTATCAAAAAAGTCTTACTGACGCTTTTATCTAACAATCATATAGATTTTGGCCTGAAACCCACGAGAAACGGTACGTATCACATAATGTGTTCCGATTCCGTATCATATAGACGACTCATTCTGATTTCGTATCATATAGATTCAACTTCCGGTAAACACCGTGCTTTGACAAATAGTAACATTATATGCATTGTTATTATGCATTAAAATATGAAATTCAAAATTTTGACCAATTCCAACCCAATTTAAACTGAAAAACGGAAAACAGGCTTTATGTGACGCGATTGTTAGATAAATGTATTATCATGACCAAATGCATGTCATGTAATTTGTATCAGATTTGTATCTCGGTCGTGTTTACAATCGGATCACAACTGACGGGCTCGTTGCGATCTGATTGTAAACACGACCTCGAATCTGATACAAATTACAGGACATGCACGTGGTCATGCACGTGGTCATGATAATATATATTTATCGGCGTGGGTAATGATTAACATGGCGTTAGATATAAAGTAGATGCAGTTAAAAAGATATGTCACAAAGAAACAGCAACGATAAATTGGTAAGAACAACTTTGTTAGTCGTGTTTTTTTTAATATTGGTAATCATACCTCCCATACTTTTCTAACGCTTTCACCCTCGCTGATTACTGTCAGTAAACCCATTTGACGGTTGTGCTTAACGCTGCAAAACAAAACCTTGTCGAAAATGTTTAAAAAATATTGTTAACACAGTATTTAAAAAAGTGTTGTTCACGAGGATGCCTATAAATAACATTTTAAGTGCAATGGTCTATGAAGAGAAGACGGCACACGTGGGCAAGTTATTCCTCCCACCAATACTTGAAACGGTCCCCATGATACCCGTTAGTGTCTCTGTGGTATTATTGGTATATTTAAGAAATAACTGTTGTTTTCCTTCGGTTTATGCGATATAAACCGAAAATTTTCAGCACAAGCTTAATCATAACTCGCGTAGCATAATCATAACAAGCTTTTAAACGAAGATCAATAATCGATTTTCCATCGCCTCCAGTCAGCGAGAATATAATGATAATTTCTCGGGAACAATTGAATTTAATAAAATATACCGCAGTGGGAGACGAATAAAAGATCATACATCCAAATATGATTTTGGGGGAACTTCAAACAAATGTTTTTAATGATATTGACCGAAAATTTTCAGCACAAGCTTAATCATAACTCGCGTAGCGAGTTATGATTAAGCTTGTGCTGAAAATGTTCCGTTTATATCGCATAAACCGAAGGAAAACAACAGTTATTTCTTATAATTTAGTCCGGCTGTAATATTAAAATATAAAAACTATGTGTACGTGAACGAAAAACTTTTAATTTACGCAAAAGACAATAGTCAAACTCAGGAAAGTGTGCCACAAACAGGTCACGTCAATCATTGTCAAATTGTTTGTTGTTTTCATTTTCGATCGCAGACTACAGATATTTAGCAAGTCACGTAACAATATCATTAAAAACATTTGTTTGAAGTTCCCCCAAAATCATGTTTGGATGTATGATCTTTTATTCGTCTCCCACTTCGGTATATTTTATTAAATTCAATTGTTCCCGAGAAATTATCATTATATTCTCGCTGACTGGAGGCGATGGAAAATCGATTATTGATCTTCGTTTACAAGCTTGTTATCCATCTATCAGTCTGCCGTCACGCCCTCACGGTGACAATGGGATTGAGTGGGCGGAGCTTCCAGGGTGTAGACATTCGAAATCATTTCGTGATTTGGTTTATATGATTTTGACAACTTTCACGCTGTATGCTTTCAACCAATCAAACGCAGAGGCGGGGCAAATGATTAAATAATATGCATTTATGCAAGTCTTAGTGGTTCCTCAGAATTGGTAAGCATCGGGGTTGAAAGGTTTCCTCTCATAACGAACGAGTGTTGTGCTGACTATAGAAATTCATATCGGTTCAGGAGAGGGGTATATCAACGATGCTGATACTAATCGTTAGGAGCGCGATGGCTCATTGGTTACGGAACTGGACTTCCGTTGGGAAGGCTAACAGTTGCTCGCCGCTACTCGGTGGTACCTCCAAGTATTCCCGCATCCTCCAACCGTAAAACTTTCCGAACCGAGGTGACCCTGTCTGTTCAAAGTGTTGTTAATCACCAATACAAACAAAACAAATATAGTCCATGTGGATATATCCTGACACAATTCATGAGAGAATGCGTACGTGCACTCTCCTATCAGTTGTAACATGGTAAAGACATGAGAACAAACTTTGACGACTAAAATTCTAATTTAGCACTCTACAGGCTAAAAGAATAAATCGGCTTTAATGTGGGAGGTAATGCAACCTAACAAATAGCCCATACATCTCCTTCATACACACAGTTTGCTACCTTCCGTTCTATGGATTTTGCAAAGTGTTTTTTGACTCCTCACTGCAGCGAGCTAGCCAAACTCGTCCCAATAAGCGACTATATACTATAGCTTAAAGATGAATTGTCTGAGTTGTGTGGTGGGAAATTGAAATTACGTCTGAAGCCTTTTGAGCGAAAGATTGATAATAAAGTTCTGCAACTCACTTTTGTAGTAGTTGAATTGATTGTTCATCCTTTATCACGCTACAAAGTCTCTCAAACTCGGATGATTCAATCAGCCGAGGAAAAGCTCTATAACCATACTTATGTGACAAAAATGTCTGAAATTAGAAATTTAATCATTTATGAAGCAATTCAGTGATATTCGTTAATGAAACGCATTCGGGTACATAAAACTCGCCCTCCCCTCCAAAGACGTATCGAGGTGGAATAGGCATCCTTGACTTGTATTGGAATGAAAACCGACATTCGGTAAAGTTAACTTCCTTGAAATTATTGAACGGGCGAGGAGGTCCAATTAAGAAGCAAGCAGGGCCGGCATTCTTAGAAATGAAGGAAGGCTAAAAATCGCTCCCCTCTTATGGCCTAGGGGAGCGATTAGCTCTCCTCAGGCATAGAAACGCTTATAGTGGCAAAATGAAGTTTTCTGTTAATGAAAGTAGTATATAAGGATTCGAGTCGTTCGAGCAATAGTTGCGAGTCACTCGAATCCCATCGAGCAAATGAGCCAACGAGCAATTGCTCGATCGAGTGACTCCTCGAACGACTCTTAGACTCATTTCAGTATTTGAGGATACCTATGACATGGCTACGTATCAGTTGAGGATACCTTTTGAGGATACTAAATTGAGGATACCTATGGCCTGGTATTGTTGGGGGATACCTGTTGTAGAACCCTTACATCTGTGTACTTCTGTTATTCTGCCCAAATCTCATCCATTACTTCCTAGCTATACCTTCGCTCAAGGCTTCAAAATGTTCAATCAGATTTCCCCTGTATACATATAAAGCATTCCGTAAAATATGGATTCCTTGTTTTTACATCGGGCATTACCCTTACCCACAGTACCTCTTGGCCTAGCATTGCATACTACCTATATTAGTCATGGGATAACATACAGCATTAAGTCGATTAGTAGTATCAATGACTTTCGAGGGGTCCACATAGGTATATATCGTCCATACTATACTGCTGTTCTATACTGCCAGGCATTACCCACACCCCCACTCCAAAATTCCACTTGACCTGCCATAACATACTACCTATACCAGTCATAGGATAACATAAAGCATCAGGTGGATTAATAGTATTAAGGACTAACAGGGGACCTACAGCGGTACACTCAATGCCTCCTAAGCCCCACTTCTAAACAAACGATTATAACACTGCCTGACCTAGCATTACGAACTACCTATACCAGCCATAAGATAATACAAAGGATTCGGTAGGTAAATAGTATTAAGGGGTAATAGGCCAACAGACCATTCATCCTACACTGCCAATCTAAACCACCAAGGACTATCTCGCCAAAACCACACCGGAGGACCATGCATTACCCCCATTCCTACAGTACTGCTTGACCTAGCTATATCAGACATAGGATAATATGAAGCATAAGGTGGATTAATAGTACTAAGGGCTAACTTGGGACCTACATGCATATATACCACTACTACCATATCGCAGCCACCCCATACGACAAGAAGCCCGACACCCCCTGACCCGAAAAACGTTATGTCAGATTGTATACTGGACAATAACAGTGGTCAGCATCTCTATGACGTCGCGCGCGTATCATGACGTCACGACGTCAATAGCAACGTCAACCGTTTCGCGGAAAAAAAAACTTTCAAGAAAACCCAATTTTCCCATCATCTTTCCACCACTTACCCATACTATATACCTATAGCCCCATATAGTGCATATATCACTATACATACCATTGCATACTATATATACAGTACCTACACCATTTGACGGAGCTAGCTGCAAGGAGCCGTACTTTTGCTCCCCCAAAGTTGCTCCCCCAAAAGTCCGGTTCCTATGGGAATTTAACACTAGCTGCTCCCCCAAAAGTCCGGGTAATGAGGCACGATCGGGTACCTTATATACTACTAATGAATTCTACCTAGTGAGCTTTATAAATGTTATTTGGTGCTGCTAACAAGGTAGTTCCTATGAGACTGCTACATTTCCTCCCTCACACCTCCGGACCTCGGCCGGGTGTGTGGGACGGGCAGTGTTGTTGTCCCACAGAGACCACTAACATAGATAGGAGAGATCTGAAAAGATGTGGGTTTTAGATTTAGGTTTTGGACATACTTTTTGTCAGAAACTTATGATGATAGTCATACCTAGATAGCTTTTTCCCGTGGTAAGAGACTACCACATGAAAATGCTGTCTAGGTGATTGGCACACCTTACTTATAGAATATACCCATAGTGTCTTCGTGTATCATATGTTCACCACGAGTGGTGAAGTGGTGTTAACCGCGAGCCTTCGGCGCGCGATTAACACCACTTCACCACCAGTGGTGAACATATGGTACACCAAGCTACTTTGGGTATATTTTATTTGTACCATGATCATCAGATTATTAAGAGTCGCTATTATTTTTTCTCGATTTTACTGAGCAGCAGCCGTACATACGTGCGAATTTGTTTTTGTTTACATGAGCATCGGTGGGCGGTACTTCCGCTGTCAATTGTATCACCGAAACGAAATAGGAAAAGGAGCAGGGCCTTTTTCATTTTAATAACATACTATTTCGTGTTATGTATGCTTTATTAACATGAGACAATACATGTTTGTTAATTTTTAGTCTTTTATGGGGTAAACTCATTTAAAAACGTAATAAATAATTGCCACTTTCATTTCCCTCTTCGCGAGGCGACGTGCGATAAACTTAGACAAGTTCGCATTCAGGTCGACGTCACGAAAGGTCAACTTGGATGCAGTTCCACTGTAGGTGTAAATTTTAACTATTGAAATCCCATTGCTGGCCTGTTCACCACGGTTGGTACACAAAGCTAAAATTTATGTCATACTCTTTTCATCTATAGTAGAATAAGTAATCATGGTATAAATTAAAGTATTGCTACAGCCCGTTAATGTGTAACCCCCCAACTTGATTCTAGAACGGTCATAATTGTGATTGTCCCAGTAGCAAAATTATCTTTAGAAGACACAGAATTGTTTGTATCACAAAATAGGTATTCATTCATTCATTCATTCATTCATTCATTCATTCATTCATTCATTTATATATTTATTTATTTATTGGAGTTTAACAACACTTTCGACAGGTATGGTCTCTTCATGTCGGGCAGTTTTACTGGTGTACGAAGCCAGGGTAACAGCAGAGAACCACCGAGCAACGGCGAGCAACTGTCACCCCCAGCGTACTAACTCCACACAAGCACGGTTAGCACTGGTTGAAGACGAGTCAAGTTCACCATCGACGTGCAGTACGTCTTAGTACACAGCGCAACCGCGCCCCCGCGTGGGCAATCGTGATTAAGTAGTGAACTACGTACAATCATGCAGTTTGTGTGGATGTTCGGGGCATAGATTGTCGCCTTGGATCAAGCCTAAGCGCCGTCCTATCCCATGCATTGTTAAGTGTGTTGTGCTGGCCGGTGCCATATAGACATCATGCTTTCCTGGCTTCATTGACTTATTTTAACATTATTTTGATACTCCCAATAGATGCAGTTCAGGGTGGTCGCCGGCCTAGCCCAACAACCCCCTCCGGTCATTATTGATCACCACTGCAATTAAATTTAACTCTTCTAACACGGAAAGTTGTCGACGCTTGCAAAAAAAATTCATGAAAATTGCCTCAACAACATTGGTTAACCCCCGCCCCCACTGGAACGTGCCAATTGAGCTTATTCTTACGGGAGGATTATAAGCCATGTTTTTGAGGCAATAACTGGAAAGATAATAAAATTGGACGGGTCCGTTATGACGTTTACACTTGGTAAAGGGATGATAATAATGACACCTCACCACAAAATTTGGTCCTGTTGATATTTCTTGACAGAGTCGCAATTCCTTTAAACATAGTTCCGTCGTCATTTGGTCATCTGTAGCTTCGTCGCGTACTCCCCATCTCATATCAACGATCTGAAATTCATAGCCTCGTTCTCGACAGTATTGCTTCAGTTTAGGATACACTCTTTCCATCAAGTTATTTCTTTCATGTTTAGTATCTGAAAAGACATGAATTGATAATGTAACACTTACGCTGCTGAAAATGACTATTGTTACCTATTTTATTATGATTATCTATACGTACTGCTATGCGCAGATCTCACCTACCATCTGATTAATTGTTGGAAACGGCTCAGAGAGCCCTTTCCAACAATTAATCATGTGATAGAGTTTCAAGTATGTCCTAAATCTTATTAAACTTCTCGCATACAGGCGAACTTAAAGATGGGCGTAGCAGCAAAAGGGTTAAACCAGAATGAAGCCTTGTTAACAGTGTTTTGGGCCGTCGGTCAAAACATCTTCTGAACAATGAATTCCCCCCCCCCCCCCCCCCCCCCCCCCACACACACACACACACTCGACAAGAGAGTTTCGGACAAAAAGCTTAGTGCACAAAAACTACGGAACAAGGTCAGAGCATCCCATCACTGCTTGAAATAAGCCAGACGCTCCCATTCGAGCTTCAATGTTCACTCTCATATTGTCTATCTGGACCTGAGTCATCACAGTCGGGAGGAATAAGATTATAACAACCATCGCACAAGTGAATATACAACCCTTAAAAATATCCAGTTTACTGAAAAAAAATAATTCATATTTGTCTAAACATTTCAAAAACGTTTCTCTCCAATTCTAATAGAGAATTATCACGTCTCAAATTTACGTGGCTAAAAAACTATTTGCTGCGCACAGAGACATATTTCAATGTTTAGGCTCAATATGACCTCTTGAAATGCAACTTGCTGAAATTCGGAACACATTTTGTGGAGGTGTATATGCATAATAAAGGAGATTATTAAGGCAAACTGAATGATCTATTAAAAACAGTTTTCTACGAAAGTATGAAAGCGTAGTGCCGCCATTGACCTTCGGTTATTATCTTGTAATTACAAAGTAATAAATTGTAATTACACAATACTAACTTGTAATGTCAAGTTACTATCTTGTATTTACAGGTTATTATCTTGAAGATTCAAGTTAGATAACTTGTAACTTCAAGTTAGCTAACTCGTAATTACAATGTAGTAATTTGTAATTACAATTTAGATAACATGTAATTACAAATTATAATTACAAATGAACTTATAATGCGGATATGAGATGTGCATTTGGTTGCCTAGTACGGCAGTATAGGGAAGAATGTGTGTATCCCTGTTTGTCTAAAGTTAGCCCTTGGCGCTAGTTACTCATGTTAAGTTTTTTAATGTCCAATGGTTGCAATGGATAGTACGTAATGCTAGGGCAAACGATATTGTTCATGATTCTTGGTTGTTCGGAATGGTAGCATAGTATGGACTGCGTGTAATGTTTTGCATATTTTAGCCTTGGGGGCACCAGGTTTTTTTTCAAAAGCCTTCTAATGCACCACCCTGTTGGTTTTGTGCTATTTCCCATTTCGATTGTTCTGTAGTGTACCCAGAAACCGTAGAAGAGCCCTAATAGGTCATACATTATAGCTTTTATGACTCCTAGATCCCAGATTATAGCCACCTTTGTGGCTCCTGTGGAATATCTGTGGCAGTTGGGGTGTGGGCGGAGGGGGGGGGGAGTAGTGTCAAAAGAACCTTGTTTGGCAACTGTTCGGACTACTGGTGTTTGGTGTCAGAGGATTGTGGTTTGGGGACTATTTGATACCAATTTGGGGGACTGATGTAAGTGGTTTTGGAACAACCCGGGACATTGCTGAATGGGGATAATAGTGACTCGGGGACTGATGAGGAGTGCATGAGAGAAGAAGTATTCGCGTTTCCTAAAATTCGTCAACGCGGTCGACACGACACTCATCTCACGATTTCCATGGGATTACATGCGGCCGGCATCGGATTGTTGTCGACCGCAGTCGGCATTCCGATCGTGTTGACTGTAGAAGGAGTGGCTCTCACCGCCGGATTGTTTAGCACGCTGAGTAGGAAATTATATCTGAAGGCAAGGAAACACGAAAAGATTCGTGTTTTGGCCGACTCCAAGATCGACACGATATCCGAAATGATCTCGATGGCGTTGAAAGATGGTAGGATATCAGATGGAGAATACGTCACGATATTGAGCGAGAAAACGAAATACGATGCCATGAAAGAAGCCGTGAGAATCAAGACTCGTCAGATCATGAAGGAAGAGATGAAGGATTCTCTCGTGGAAAAGGGGAGGAAAGAGGCCAGGAAGGAATTCAGTAAGATGATAGAACTCAAGAGCAGCGATTGAAAAAAAAAAATATATAATAAGAACAGAATTTTTAAAAAAGAAATATTAAATCTATATATAAAATAAAAACGAAATTAATTTAAATAACTCTCAAAAATGTATTGCGTAAAGTGTAAGAGAGTTACCAAGATGAGTAATTCTCGAGAAGTACGAACTAAAAACGACAGACAGATGCTTCGCGGAATTTGCGACGTGTGTGGTTCGATCAAGACTCGATTCGTCAAAAAAAGGAATGCGAGCAAAGGTAAAGGCATCGTGAATAAAATGATCAATAATCTACCTTTCGAAATGCATCTGCCGGGTCACAGTTTCACGGGACCCGGAACGAAATTGAACAAGAGACTCAACGCCGATCAGACTCCTAAATCTTGGAGCAAACCCGTGAATAGGGTGGACGCGGCCGCGTATGATCATGATCTGTGCTATGCTGGACATCCCGACACCAAGACTCGCAACGACGTCTGCGATAAAAACATGTTGGCGAAATTGAGAGGTATATCGAATCCGACCAGGAGAGAGAAGATAGAACGTTCGCTGCTTGATAATCTGATCGGTGCGAAACGCCAATTCGGATGGGGCGTTCAAAAAAAAGCGCATCGGAAAAGAAGAAGAAATGATTATTGACGAGCGAATTGACCGAGGAGTTACACAAACCCATCGTGCGTAAATTTCGAAAGAGAAGGGTGTTCCTGAAGGGTATGGATGACATTTGGTCCGCCGACTTGGTCGACATGAGATCGTTTTCGAGGTGGAACGAGGGTGGCAAATATCTATTGACGGTCATCGACGTTTTTTCCAAATACGGTTGGATCAGAGCTTTGAAGAAGAAATCGGGACCTTGCGTCGCCGAGACTCTGAAGAGCGTGTTTGACTCGTCTTCTCGAAAACCGAATAAATTGTGGGTGGACAAGGGAAAGGAATTCTACAACAAGCACGTTCATCGATTAGTCGACCTCTACTCGATCGAAAATGAAGAGAAAGCCAGCGTGGTGGAACGTTGGAATCGAACGATGAAGGAAAAGATGCACAGATACTTTACGGTGAATTCGACTGAGAAATACATATACGCTCTGAACGGTCCGGTCAAAGATTACAATAACACGTGACACAGATCAATCAAGATGACTCCCGCGGCAGCTACCGATCCTCGAAACGAAAAACGGGTCTACGCGAATCTATATCCCGAGAGATTTAAGATCAGGAAGAAGTCTAGAACGCCGAAATTTGCGGTCGGCGATCGAGTGAGAATCTACGCTTATAAGAAGCACGTTCGAAAAGGGTTATACTCCTCGATGGACCTCGGAAATCTTCCTGATAATCAAAATATTTCACACCGATCTGGTGAATTACGAAATCGAAGCTTTGGATGGAGAAGAGATCATCGGAAAGTTTTACGAACAACAATTGCAGAAGACGAAGTTTTGATAAAGGAAACAAAATTTTTTTTTTATTTACTCTCTTTAACATTTTCTTGTTTACACACATATATATATAGGAGAGAAAAATAATAATAAAAAATGATTAAAACTATTTTTAGATAAAAAAGCAAGCTAATTAATAAACAAAAAAACAAAAACCCTTTAAAAATGGCAAATATACTAGATATAGCACAAAGCATAGTGAAAGATGAAAGTATTCAAGAATACAAGGTTCACGAATACAAACTGGTAACCCGAACGAGTTTGAACAATGCGGGAAAGATAAGAATCAACGTCGAAACTCAAGATCTATTCGTCCATCCTAGCAAGAGTTACATAGTGGTGCAGGGACGTCTCACCAAGGAAGATGGGAGCGACTACGCCGACGACGACATGGCTACTCTAGCCAATAATGGCATCATGCATCTATTCAGTAATATACAATACTTGCTATCCAGACAACAGATAGAATCTGTGTTTCATTCCGGTCAGGCCACCACGATGTTCGGACTCTTGACGTATCCAGATGATTGTTCGAAATCCAGAGAATTTAATCAGCTGTAGATGAAAGACACCGTCGGCCATGCTAGCGCCTGCGCCCTCGCGATATTCGACTACATCGTCAAGACGTCCAGACCTAAAGGAACGTTTTCATTCAGGATACCTTTGAAACACATCTTCGGATTCGCAGACGATTACAACAAGATCATGTATGCATTCAAACACAATCTGACGTTGATTCGAAAAGGAAACGACGACGCGATAGTGAGACTCACTGCGACCGACGCGGGTAAGATAACTCTACACAAGATATCGTGATTCGTTCCGCACGTGGAGCCTTCGATCGTGGAAAAAATGCGTCTCTACAAGATCATAGAATCCAAGAGTAAATTACCTGTGGGATTTAGAATGAGACAGTGCGACACGGCAAGCATTCCACCCTCTATGAATCACTTCGATTAGAGATTGATGGTGAAATCTGCTTCTGAGTGACTGCGTTTCATCGTGGTTGCGTTTCAGAACGATGAGCAACCCTAACATATCTCCCGGCGAATACAAATCGATGTATCCCATGTTCGTATTCGACGTTAGTAAACAGAGTGAATGACTCAAGAGTAGCGTCTTAGACATTCAGATCAAGATGCAATTCGATAGGAATGTGCCGAGAAAAACCAAAGCCTTCGCCCTGGTCCTATCGGACAGAGAATTACAATTCGAAACGGAGGGAAATAAGATGTCGATCATTCGATGAGAGACGTGTGTTAAAAAAATTAAAAAACAAACTAAAAAAGTAATGAGTAATTATTAAAAACAAAAAAAAAACAAAAAAAAAATAAAAGTAATGAGATCTAGAGAGATTGAACATCTTTCTAAATCTCATTACTTTTTTTTGTTTTTAATAATCACACATTCACTGTTTGTTCAAAGGATCCAGTTCGATCACCAGACTCACCATGGAAGTGGCGGCTTTGGGATTATTGGTTTTCATAATGAAATTAATCCTGTCTCCGGCGTTCACTTTGAGAGGTGTGCCGAACGTGCTAACATTCACGTGTTGATTCTCAGTCTTTTCAACACTGTATCTCTTATCGCTCTCTACTCCATTCACCGTGAGATTGACGACCGCTCTGTTATTCAAATCCATGGAAGCCCGACCCATTCGTATGATTTCACCTCCTAACAGCATGGGATATCCCACCTGACCATGTTGCGATCTGCTACCTCCGTTTCCGAAAGACCACTCGGTTTTTCCCTCCTCTAACGTGCCGGCCTCCTCGGCCCACACAGTTAGCAATTGTCTAGCGTATTTGACTCTTTCCACCACCGAAATCAGGGTGCAGGCATCCGTCATGTTCATGGGATCCAGTAGATTCGTGAGCGCGTGTCCGCCCATGTCTAGTTTACCTTCCATGATGTCGCCCTTTCTCCAGACTGAGTTGTCATCCACGTACTTCCTGCTGACTGTGCTAGAATCGAATTCGGGATCGTGGTCGAGACCGAATAAATTGTGACCGTTCATGTTGAAGCCACCCTCCATGGTTCTGGCATTGTTTGTTCAGGTAGAGATCGTCCACTTGCGATTCTACGTATTCTTGTGATCGTATCATGGCAGAATCTACGTAGCCCTTGTTGACCATGGTTGAGTCCGCATCCGTTTCGTCGATCTTTGACAGATTCAATATCTTGTTGAATCCCACATTCAGATCCCATTTCATTTCTCGTCTGTCAGACTTTCTGTGTTCCAGATCTACGTAGTGTTTGGTCAACACGTCCTTGGGATTCGTGGGAGTGGCCACGTTCATTAGAATTGGCGTTCAATTCCGACTGCATCGTTTTCTGAACGTATCTACTTCTCAGATGTTCACTGAATCATGCGTGAGAGTCGTCCGCATATTTCTTGGTCACGGCATTGGTGGAATCTATGGGATTCACGACGTTCACCAAACATTTAGATTTCAGATCGAGATCGTCGGTCATGGCTTTATCCACGTAATTATCTAGCATGATTCGTTCAAAATCCGTGTTCACCCTGTCGACGTATTTTTTTGTCGCAGCATCTGCGAGATCTAGGTCATTAGGTAAGACGACACCTTCTACGGATATCTCTATTTTCTTATTCATAAATGTGTATATTTTTTTTTTAAAATTTATTTATTTTATTATAATTCACTAAAATGACGTTATTTTTTTTTATGTTTTTCTTTTTCTTTTTAAACTAACTCTATCGACTTCCATAATATTGAATCCGTCTAATTCCTCTTGATTTTCTGGAATCCTATCATCCTTAATCATATCTGGAATCCTATCATCCTTAATCATATCTGAAATCCTATCATCTAAAATTAAATCCAAAGTCCAATGTCCGAGTGCCAAAGTGCTTATTTTATCGTCTAGCACGAATCTCTTATCATCGCCGACCGTCAGCGAAATCTTGTTGACTATTTCCGTATACAAGTCGTGATTTTCGCTTCGAATCGATTTCATAGTCTTATACAGTCTTATACACCGGATCACTTCCTAACAGACAATCTTTATACTCTCGGAAAGAGATGTTTTTCTTCACCATGCACGCTTTAACCCCTTTGCACTTCTTGATCTCTTCATCTTCTAGACGATAAGCATACAGTTTGGGTCTCAAGCCCACGAATTCGGCGATTTGTTTACCGCCGCTCTCATCCTTAAATTTACCCAACACCTTCTTGTTGTCGTTCGATTGAATGTTGGATGGGTGATCGATGGGATAATTGCTCATGTCGAACCACGCGGCCATGTCCATAGATATATCTCAGTAGACATCTTTCGTCTCTATCTAGTAAACTAAACTGTCCGTGTCGGTGAACAGTAGTTTGGTTTTATCACCAAATTTTCGTTTGACATAATTGTAGTGAAACTCGTACATCAATCGCTTGCTGATATCTAAGATGATCGGTCCGAGATAATATGGTTTGTCGAACTTCAGGTGCGTCTTTTGCATGTGAACGGCCACTAGATTTTCATTGAATATGGTTCGGTGTTTGTAATTGGGTTTTGCCACTAATTTTTTAGCTCTTTTCTCAGATGTGACGAGTCGAACGTCGGTTCTCTTCCTGATGTTTTCCATCAATTTACCATAACACAGTTGTTTATGAGTTTGAAGAAATCTTTTTCGAAATCGTTCTCAGCTCGAATTCTGAGATTCGTGTTGAGATCGATGTATTTTTTCATCCAAGGCTCTCCGTCGAATCGAATGATGTGATGTATGTCGACTAATTTCATCCTGTGATCGACGTATTGTTTCAAATTCTCACCATAGACGACATACTTATGTTTGTAAAATAAACTGGGAATCAGTTTTTCCTCGTCTCCTTAGATCGGTTCCATTCGTTTGGGAGCCAGCAGATAATCGTTGTGTAGATCGTGTAATTCTTCTGGATAGTTCAAATCGACTTCTAAAATGCAAGGATAGTCTCTCCATTTTTGCATCTCTTCCAGTTCCGTCACCCATTCGAAATTTCCAATCGGTAAAGGATGACTCAGAGCCCAACTGTACAGATTATTAGCGTCCCAATACTGTATGTATTTATTCGATCGTTTCGAATCAAAACCTTCTTTCATGTAGGGATTGTTAGCTTCAGAATATATGTGGGAGATCATCGAGATGCCACCTCTCGCAGCCCTTTCGAACATGAGCAACATCTCCACGTCAGATAATAATTCCAATTGGACTTCAGTGGTCTTCAACAGAGCATCCCACGCCAGACCGGGTGCGGTGAAATACCAAGCCGGATCCAGATTGTAATTTCGATGACAGACATCTCGAAAATTTTCGAACACGTCTGCCAAGAGCAGAACGTCGGTCTTCAGATAGAGATCGTGATAATCTCTCATAGTTTTCATATCAAATGATTTCCACACGTTTTTGGCATGTTCGTAATTCTCATTGGAAATCTCGGATTCGTATAATTTTGAATAAAAATCTTCTTTTGAAGGTAGTGCAGTGTCGAATCTCTTTAGATCATTCATGTAATCGTAAGGATAGACTTCTTTCCTCAGCATGACGTCTACTCGTTCTCCAAAATGTTCGCTCGGGATTTTAAATTTATCCTTGCTCATGTTATCGACTAATTTTTCCAGAGCAGTCGACATGAATTTAAAACTGTCGATGAAGCGTATGCCTCTACGAATGGATTTCATTTTTTCTTCCAACGTTTCTCTGTCAATTATTCTTTTCTTCTCCATGACCTTCCATTTAGTGAAGGAAATGTATCTTTCTTCGCTGTTTGCAATGCAATTTAATTCTCCATGGGAGGTGCCAAGATTTTTCACGAACAGATGACTGTCATAACCTGAGAGATTGTGAAATATCACCGGATAGAAAACGGCGTCTCGATATTTTAAATTACACTTGCTGTGAGCCGGACTGTGATACAGACCCGTGTAATGATCATGGTCTCTGACCTTCTTATTTTCCTCCAAATTCTCATCGAACAATTGTCTGCATGTGTGACATTCGGTGGCTCTGTTATTTTTGTCCTGCTGCTCTCACGTGATGATCATTTTCGCTGGAGTTTTGAATTTATCGTATAACATTTGAATTTTCGATTCTAACTCTTTTACGAACCTTTGATCCACGTCATCGTCTTTGCACTCTTTTGTGTAGGTGAAGGGACCCATGTCATGTTGCGAGTCGAAAGTGCATTTCACATAAATGCAATAGCCCGAAGGCATGTGTTTTTGATATCTTTTGATGTAACTTTGAAGAGCGTCGGGTTGGCAGGAACTCATTTTCATGGTGAAGCATTCAAAATCGGCGTACACGACGAATGGTACTTTTAACCTTCTATTGCGATTTTCAAACTTCACGATGGTGTTGGGTTTGGGCATTTCAATGGCGACTCTTTGATTTTCATTGCAATATTCCTGATGCTTCGCTAACGATTTTTTGCTGCGAAACACGTTCATGCAGTTGCAACATAAACATATCTTTCCTTTATGTTTATTATTTTGTCTCGACTGTAATCGGGTCGGATTTTTAACCCAACAATAATGACGATTGTCACCATTTGAAATCAATAATAAAATAATCGTCTTTTCTCTTTCGAGATACGAAGTCTGTCTGAGAGGATAGATCATTCGTTTTTCATCGTCTTATCCCAAGACGTTCACCGCTATGGTGGGATTTTGAGCCTCGAAACGTTCGATGTGTTTTAACTGCTTTGGAAAAGTCACTCCGGACCAATTGAGATTTTTAGAAGTCACCTCGTAATGAGAAACTCTCTCAGGATGGATTTTGACAGGGTAAAAAGCGGAGGTGACTGCCCATTTACAATACTGATCATCTTTATTTTGACCACATTTTTTTAGCTAAGAAATACGGTAATTCCACGTACGAAGACCCTTTCAATGAATCGTTTTTAGTTATATGAATTTCGAGTTTCAACACCTCATCGAACGTCCAATTACTACCTTCATGTTGATAATTCACGAGAGACGTCAAAATTGTCTTTCATCTTTTCAAAAACGTCCGATAAATCTGAACCTCGAAGTACGGGTTCGACGTTAGATCTGAAATATGCATTTTTCACGATACTCTCACCGGACTTCACGTCGATTTTATTCATCATGCAGTGGAGTATCATCTTAATTTTTTGTCCCACGTTCATGTGTTCGCGAAACAAATCCAATACTTTTTTCTTCACCCGTTCCATGAACAATTTCGGATCGATTTTCTTGAACAAGGGAACCACTTCGAAAGTTTTAAAAATGCTTTAATCACACTCTCCCATTCTATGGGCTTCAATTGGAATAGTTCTGTGATGAGTCGTGCTACATATTCTTCTCCTTTCCCTTCATCGATTGCTCGTCGAATTTCCCTCGATATATCTCGTTTGTCTAGATTCTGAAGTGCATCACTCATTTTCATTTTAGTTTTTTTTTCTTTTGAAACTTGAAATTCTTCAACAACTTTTCACTTAGTCGTCTTCTCATTTTTCACAACCGATGCATTTTTTGACTGTTTAAGTTTATCCACTTCCGATCTTTCAATTTTTTTCTTTCCATCGTTTTGCAAACGATATTCCTGTATGACTTTAATTTTTTTTGATTTGGTTATATGATTTCTGAAATGTGGAATTTTTAATTTTTTACAAATCTCGTTTAACTGAGGTACGGTTTTCTCAATTAAAATTTTCCATTTCTTTATTTGTTTGCTTCATTTGTAAGAAATTTTTTTTTTTAGAATTTTGTATTTAAATAATTTGTTAAAAAGTTTTAAAATTGTTTTTATATATATATGTTTTAATTCCTTCAAAAATTTTTTTTTGGATGAAATTAATCAATTTTTTATGTTCCTTAATGTAAAAAAAATTGAATTAATACGAGAAAAAAAGGATGTTAAAATTTAAACTTTTTATTTATATATATATAAAGAGAAAAAACACTTTTACAAAAAAAAAATTTTCACATTAAAGAAAATT
The DNA here is from genome assembly GCA_031216915.1 of Pictodentalium vernedei. Classification (NCBI taxonomy): domain Eukaryota; kingdom Metazoa; phylum Mollusca; class Scaphopoda; order Dentaliida; family Dentaliidae; genus Pictodentalium; species Pictodentalium vernedei. Next base: position 126,529,119 of record CM062294.1, on the reverse strand, counting down.
AAAATTAAAAAAACTTTTTTATATATATATAAAGAGTAAAAAAAACAAACTTTTTTAACAAATTATTATTAAATACAAAATTTAAAAATATACATTATTTGCAATAATTCATAAAACAAAAAAACAAATAATCGATCATGACAACAACACCTAAAAGATGCGAATTGAAATTGAAATGAGTTGAAACGTGCAAGAAATTCAGTTATAAAATCTATAGATTACAACGACACAACTCCATCGAATTGAACGAGGTTGAAACGAAGGGCTTAGAGCACAAACACAACAAATATAGCATGCCTTTGAAATTGGACGAAGCCATGCTCGATTTGTTTTACGAGTACCAAAGCGATCTACAGAAAATTGTCATCGCCAAAGATAGAGAATTCGACAAGGACGATTTGTCGTTGCCCTACGGAAGTTACATTATATCCAAAAATCTCACTCGAACTCGTGAACAAATCGGGTGGTGAGAGCGCGTTCACCGATGTAAAAAAAACTCAAAAAAGTAAAGATAAACATTCAACACATTTTCGAAAAAGGAGAAGACATGAGCGTCAAAATGCTAATAACAGACTTGGAGATATAAACAATAGAGAGATTGATTTTTAGCGAAGAAGAAGGAAAAAAAAGTAAAGAGATCTAGAGAGGTTGATCATCTCTAGATCTCATTACTTTTTTTTTGTTTTTTTGTTTGTTTTTGTTTTCCTTCTTCACTATCACCCATATATATTATAATAACGTTTCCTTTTTTCTCAAATTTGGCATCGATTCTTCTTTTCTTTTTTTTGTGATATGTTACGTTTTTATAAGAACATATTTGTTTATCCAAATCATAATTATGAACGAGTGTGGTGCATCTCTTGGTAACACTCGCATCATTACCATTCTCTTCAGAAGGTAGTAGTGACGGTGGAAAACGTCTCATTCTTTTCAATTTCAACCATCTATCCCGATCTTTATTTAACTCTTTTATCAGTTCTTTCCTAAGATATCCATCATTAGCGTCTAATTGTTTTTCCACATCTTTTTCCCACACTATCTTGCAATATTCATCATTAGCGTCTAATCATTTTTCCACATCTTTTTTTGCACTCTATCTCGCGATATTCATCATTATCGTCTAATTGTTTTTCCACCTTTTTATCCATTTTATATATTATTTTATACTTTCTATGATTTATATTTTATATCATTATATAATTTTTACATTATAATAACAAAATACTCAAATTCGGTATATTCTTGAATGGTGAATTCTCACCAAACAACAAACCCTTGCCGAGTCGCTCAACGTTCCGTCCACTCTTCAGATAGAGACCCTTTCCACTCAAAGAGTTGTCACCTCTAACGGGTTCTAGATACAATCTTTCACCGCTGTTGTCAACATGGATGCGACACATGGCTCCTCCCTTCTTCAAAAACAGTCCGCTGCCACCCATTAATTTCTCAACTGCCGAACTCGCGAGTCCCGAGAGAGCTCCCACGCCGAGAGTCTTTTCGAGAAAGGGTAATGCTTTTGCGGCAAAGGGTAAAGCTTTTGCGGTGATTCCTGCCAATAGTGGTAGGAAACCGCCTTTCATTCTCAAATTGTATCTCAATTGAGCGAGACTCAATCTCACCGTCAACCCTCTTCCATCACGAATCGCTTTCTCCATCCTTTTGATTTGACTTCTGGTCCAGGCGATCGAATCCTGACCGCCACTCGTCAGATCTTCGTGACTGAATTTGAATCTCACTGTCTCGCCTTGAGTTGTTAACACTCTCTTAAGTTTCTTCCTCTGTCCTGTGGATATGTTCACGTTTTTAACCACGTATTGTGTCATAATTCTTTTTTTAAAATATATTTTGTTCAATTGTTTTTTTTTGTTTTAATGATAATTATATATATATTAAATAATTTTTGTAAATTAATATTGCGTTTATTTTATTTTCTTATTTATATATATACACAATATTTTTTTTTCTGCTTTTATATTTCTCTTATGTGAAATCGTATCGTCACCCTCTCTCCGCGAAGATCTAACAATTCACCATTTTGATCCGTCAACAAGGTTTTGAGACTATACAATGTGTCTAAAATCACTGGTAGATAAACTAAATTTCGTCAGATCTTCGTGAGTGAATTTGAATCTCACCGCCTCGCCTCGAGTTGTTCACGCTCTCTTAAGTTTCTTCCTCTGTCCTGCAGATATGTTCACGTTTTTGATCACGTATTCTGTCATAATTCTGTTTTTAAAATATATTTACTTCAATTGTTTCTAGTTTAATAATTATATTAAAAATAATTTTGTAAAATTAATATTGCGTTTATTTTGTTTTTGTTATCTATATATATACACAATATTTTTTTTTTTTTGCTTTTATATTTCTCTTATGTGAAATCGTATCGTCACCCTCTCTCCGCGAAGATCTAACAGTTCACCATTTTGATCCGTCAACGTGGTTTTGAGACTATACAACGTGTCTAAAATCACTGGTAGAAAAACTGAATTTCGAGGTCGCTCCACGATCTTATAACCCGGCGACACGTTTGGAAAGAAGGAATAGATCATCAGTTGAGCGCTAGCATTCACGTAGCTTCCAGCAATCGCGTCCATGTTCACCAGAATGCTATCGACTGCGAGAATGTCGACCGTATTTTCAGATGCCACGTGGCCTTGATACATCTTTCGATCGAATCCCAGCAACTTGCCTAGGCATTGTCCATGTTGAAATCCACTCGAAAATTATCTTCCAAATCCAACAACGTCTGTAAGGTATTAGGGTTGGGAGCGAGTCTGATCTTGTTGCTTCCCTTTCCACCCATCTTCATTCGCGTCTGAATGTAATTGTTCAAATCGTCTATGTCGTAACTTCCTTTGGGAATTCGAATCTCCAACCAATCCACTCCGTCGGAATACTTGAACGAGTTATTCTTTTCAGTGATGTTGGGAAAGGAATAATAAGTCTCCAGATTCACCACCGCCATCTCGTATCTTTTCTCTCTATTCAATTCGATAGAAGGTTCGAATTTCATCGCGAATCGAGTCAAATCACCACTCACCACAATTTGAATGTATTGTTTTGCAGCCGTATTCTCGGCTATCCGTTCTAACAACTCTCCTTGTTCCAACATTATATTTTAATTTTCATTTTATTTTTCAAAACTAAATTATTTGACGATTTATTATTTTCTAACTTTATTTTCGGTCTCTAATTATCATCAGAAACATTAAACTTGTCGAATCCGCACCGATATTTTCCACGATTAAATTCACTAGTCAAATCGATCACGACGAAATTGTAAAGTCCTCCATCCCGAACCCTCTTGCAGAATCTCCTGAATTCCGCCACGCTCATGTCGTTTGCGACGTGATCGCCGTAGATGTGATTGGGATTCTTGAGATCCTGGTGAAAGAGACACAGTAAATTAGCGTTCTCCCTTATCGTCTGTCTTGGCAATCAAAAATAATTCTGCGACAGGTAGAAACAGTCCACGTTGCTATGACGACCCCTAACGTAATACGATTCGCATAGGTTCTGTCTCTCCAAAAGCAGATCGTCGAAAATCATGAGATTCTTATCTTCCGATTTCAATTCTCTAGGATCTGGAATGTCGCTAGCATTCTCATAAAATCGACACTCGACGTTCAAAGACGCATTTCTCTTCATCAATTCCATTGCCGCACCATCCAAAATGGTCGAAAGAGAAGCTTCACCTTTGTCGAATTCCTCCCTACTGTCAATGATTCTGGCTATGACGTCCTTGGGCAATCTACGATCCATGCACTCTCGAAGCAATCTGTATTCGGGTTGAAACAACCTCTTGCCAAACATGAACAATCTGTCGTAATCCAACCAGTCGGGTCGTGACAACAGATTCATCAACAGATTGGTCTTTCCACAATTCGATTTTCCCATTATCAAGCCTCTTATGCTTTTGGGAAAGAACTCATTATTCGACCTCTTGGTCGCGGCGTCGTTCCAAGATATATCTTTAATGTTCATCTTTGTTTATTTTTTTGTTATTTTAGATTTTTTCAAACACAATTTTTATGTTTTTTTCAAACTCAGTTTTATAAATATTATTATTTATTTATATTACACCGTCGCGAGTTCTCTTCAATCCAGATCCACTCGTCATTTTGACCAAATCTTGTATGGGTACCACGGCATCCTTAAAATCTTTCCAACTTTTCAGCGATTGCTCTAACGTAGCGCGCTTCGCCAGGTGGACTGATCAACTTGTAGATCAATGCGTCCGCTGCTCTCTTGCCAGCCACAGAAGCTATCCTACCACTGGCTTCGGAAGCGGCTTTCTTACCAGCATCCAAAGCCGTCTTCTTACCGACCTCAAATGCGGTCGATGCGAGTTTTCTACCTGCATCGCTCGTGAACACTCGCATTATAGAATCGACGATGCCAGAACCGCCTTGAACGTAAGTTCTGACGTATCCCCTGTTCTTTTTCACCAACATATTTTATAATATATATTTTGTTTTTCACTGGTAAATCGTTTGTTGTTTAAATTACTTTTATTATTTTGTAGTGTAAAATTTACTCTTTTTTATTTTATATATTTTTGTTTGTTTCTCTCTACTTATTATATATCAATCCTTCAATTCATTCATCAGTCTTTTGTAATCGCGTTTATTCAAAACCTGCTGCCTCAACAATTCATCGCATATGCTCACTATCTCATTATCTAATCCAGTGTTACCAGCGCGTCTACTTGCCATCAACAAACTCAATCTCTGAGACAGAGCGTCAGAATCGCTCGGAAGAAAAGTGGTTTTCACCCCTTTGCCAGTCACCGACTCGACGAACTTCTTATTCATATCCCATATGGGTTTCACCACCTTCGTCCACTTGTAACCTCTGTTGGCCTTGGGTCTCGTTTCTCTGGCATCGTTATTTCTCTTCATGGCGTGGGTCTGAACCAGAATGTCACCGTAATTGTCGAAATCCTGTTTCGTGTAATCTCTAGGCTTGTCGAAAAGGAGCAATGTGTGCAGTCCAGGAGTTAATTCGTACCTATTCGAACCGACGATTAAATTATCATCATCCTCTCGCACTTCTGTGTCGCCCACAAAAGTTCTACCATCAGAATCCTTATAACAAATACAACAGATCTCTCTTACCACCATCCTCGGACGACGCGACACTATCAGTGGTGATAGTCGAAGCTGTATCATCACTCTCGCTCACGTCGGTTTCGATTCTCACGTAATCCGGTGTAGATTGAAAGGAATACTGTTTTGTAAAACTTCCGGGCAACGAACCCATTCTCAAAGAACTCTCTTTTATGGGTCTCTATTCTTCAACTATCTCCTTCTTGCTTCGTTCCTGAACCTCCGTCACAGGTTTAAATATTTTTGTGGCTTCGCGTCTCAATTCCATCTCTCCAAGACGTCTGCTTCTGTCAGCCGATTGAATGCTCTTCTTGGCACGTTCATATTCACTTAAAAGTTGATCTCTACGTTTGGAATCTGTGATGTGTAAAAAACATTTTTTCGTTTTCTAAATTATTAATATTTCCTTTGGAGTATGCTAACTTGAGTTATTTTATTATTTTCAAAATCAAATGTATAATTATTTTTATGTTTTATGTTTTAAGTAAATAAAAATCTTCTGTCTTTAATATAATAACTAAAACCAGTTGAGGAAAAACATTTTACATGATAAAACCTCTATAAATGCGTTTTGCCCCCGAACGTGTTAAAAATCACATCACTGATTATTCACTCAGCGACGAACTGGAGAACTTTGAAAAGTTTGAAAGTTTTAGTGCATAAGAAACCGGTTTCTGATTTAACGCATTTGAGAATAATTACATCCGTTAAATGGAGAACTTTGAAAAAGTTTGAAAGTTTTAGCGTATAAGAAACCGGTTTCTGATTTAACGCATTTGAGAATAATTATATCCGTTAAAAGGGTTCATTCATATCTCCGAACATTATAACAAGTAAATTAAAATTCAATTATCTCTTAAACCTGATTGAGTGGAAACCCGCTTTTATCGTCTATTATTAAAAACGGAAATACCTTTCATTCACACCGGAACAAAACATGAGTGTCTATTATGATACAATTTTATCCGGACTCGATTTTATAGTCGACTCTATTGAACGAAAACCTTTCATTCACACCGCAACAAAACATGAGTGTCTATAATACAATTATCTCTTAAAATTCATCTAAGTGAAAAAGGTTTTATAGTGGAATTTTTATTTGAATGAAACATTTCTACGAACTGTTTTATTTGAATGAAACAATTCTACAAACTGTTTCATTTAACATTTATCTTACAAATTTCACTTCAACAAAACGCGAACGATGATTTCCATCGATTCTAATTTTCTAAAACTTAAGTTTCAATGTCAACCGTTGAACGAAAACCTTTCATTCACACCGAAACAAAACATGAATGTCTATTATAACACAATTTATCAGACTCAATTTTATAGTCGACTCTATTGAACGAAAACCTTTCATTCACACCGAAACAAAACATGAGTGTCTGTTATGATACAATTTATCAGACTCAATCTTATAGTCGACTCTATTGAACGAAAACCTTTCATTCACACCGAAACAAAACATGAGTGTCTATTATAACACAATTTATCGGACTCAATCTTATAGTCGACTCTATTGAGCGAAAAAAGCTATTTATTTACACTGAGTACAAAATTGAAAAACTTCTCAAAACCGATTCTATCACGATTCGCCCCACAAAACTCTCGAGGTGAATCGGTAAATCGTTTTCGCCGATCAAATCGCACCTTAGACCGTCCGAAACGCGATCGCGAACGTGGTGTCTCAGAACCCGCAAACCCCCTTTTTTCCACGTACCGGAGGCCCAAATCGGTCTTAAAACAAAATTTTATAAAATCCACGATGAGTAACTACACTTTACGCTCACTTTTCGCCGTTGGCGAACGTCGAAAAAACGTTTTGAGGTCGATTTTCCCTGTCCTAGAATCCGCAAATGGGTTTTCCCGATCGGATCGCACTTTAACCGTTCGAACACCCGTTGGCGAACGTCGGTGTCCCAGAATCCGCAAACCACTTTTTGATGCTGTCCTAGAAGCCGCAAAACGTTTTTTGCTCGCGTTCACCAACGATAGATCGATGGTCTAATCCACGATGGGAACGTTGACAAAAATTTTTAATGTACATTTTTTTAAAAATTTCGTACATTTTTCACTTTTTGAGCGACGTGTCGAATCTACGCGTTCGCCAACGGTTTTGAGGTCGATTTTTCCTGGTCTAGAATCGGCGAATAGGTTTCACCGATCGGATCGTACCCTCGACCGTTCAAACAGCCGTTGGCGATCGTAGGTGGTCCAGAATCGGCAAACCGCTTTATTGATGCTGGTCTAGAATCGGCAAAACGTTTTTTGCTTGCGTTCACCAACGATAGATCGATGGTCTGATCCGCGATGGGAACGTCAAGAAAATTTTTTAAATTTACATTTTCTTCAAATTTCATACATTTTTTCACTTCTGAGCGATGTGTCGTTCACCAACGGATGTTTGAACGTCAAAAGTGCGATCTGTGAGCCTCAAAACAATTGCGGATTCTGGAACACCATGAAGAAACGACATTTTTGTACACGTGTACACGATTTAACACTGAATCCCTATGGCGGTACACGTACATGTACGTGTACGTGAACAGTACATGTACAAAGTGTCCTGGAATCCGCCATTATTACCTACTCCCACGTAATCGCATCACAAGATACTAATATTATGCCAAGGGTTAATTTTAGATAAACAGGGATACACACAGACTGCCCTATACTACCATACTAGAAACCAAGAGTACTTCATTTTACCACAAGACAGGATACTAAATTGTAATTACAAACTGTTAACTTGTCATTACATGTTAGCTAAATTGTAATAAGTTATTCAATTCTAATTACAAGTTAGTTCAATTGTGATTACAAATTATTATTATTTAAAGTTCTAATTTGTATATACAAGTTAGTTTAATTGAAAATACAGGATAATTTGTAATTACAACATAACTTGTAATTACAAGATATTAATAACTTGTAAACACAAGTTAGTATATTGTTATTACAATTTAGTATCGTGCAACCCTAATACACAACGTTTGCCATCATAAACGGTCATGTTTAGATGCCATTGTTATAGCTATATGAGGAGTCGATGCGCATGAGTGGTAATGCCGCATGTCTTGTTATGGAGGTGACACTGTTGTGGAGACCATTGACAGAATGACGAAGATTTAGTGTTTTAGAGTTATCTTGAGAAACAGAGGACTGTTTTATTCAAGGAGTGTGTACCTGGAGTAACTTTAATGGCATGGAAGTTTTCTATGGACAGTCTAGACGCATGGTTGGTTTACCATTAATTTAGTCTAAAAACGTGTGTTTCTACCACTATAAAAGAACTATCGACACAGGGTATTGGTATAGGCCACTGTTGGAATAACCGGCAACAATCGATATCGGAAAAACTAAACTTTGCACCAACTTGCAAATTAGTTCTCCCGGCTTGAACATTTTTTTTATCAAGTCAACTATTTTTCATTTTTTTTTACTATTTTTTGTTTTGCTTTTCTTTTGTTGTCGTTCCCGTATCTCCCCATCTTACACTGAAACTGTTGCTATTTGATAACAATTATATTATACTGAATTTAACTGCTCGTTTTTCAAGCTTAAAACAAATCCAACTTGGAACTCGGAACCTGTTTCTCTTTTATTTATTAGAATGATTTTCTTTCCCAGAATTGCCTGTTATCAAATTCGGCGAATATGGCTTCAATTTTTTGACTAATATGACACCGGTCACGACTGATAAAAACCAAGCTACAGCACCCCCACCCCCACCCCCCGGTGCGTTACTAGGCGCAATCAATTCGTTTACATCGAAATGTTCACAAGTTATTCCTTGAACACAAATAGTAAAATTGGCGATAACAAGCATCGTTAAGTGGTTTGAAGCAGAGTTTTCGTATGATAAGGAATTAACCCCTTCACTGCTGTGCAAGTTTTTAATTTCATGTGCTGAGCCATATTTGGGGGAAAATGGAAAAATATGATAAAAAATGGAAAAAAAAAACAGAAACGTAAAATAATTTGTAATTTTCATCTGTTAGAACATATTTGAACATGTTTGGAGTCCAATGTTTAGTTCCAATCACCCATTGAAACGTCGTCGTCTTCACTTTCGATCGCAACGGTCGCATCGGAAATCCCCTCAGATTCATCAGAGTCCTCAAAGTCACTTGAACTATCTAAATCACCAGCATCATTATCATTGTCTGCACACAATTCTGCAACAACTTCTTCGGTTGTGTACCATCTTTTCGACATGTTTGCACTACAAGAACATCAGGAAAGTAACTCTCATTGGACATTTCACATGCGGTTCACTCAGGTATTTCCGTAAAAATGACGAAAATTACTCGTAAAAATACCTGACGTCACATTGTGTCACCAAGTGCGTTGTATTGAGAATACAACTGTGCGGCGTATTGATGTTATCTGTGTGGTAACTCCATACTCAGTACGGACGTGTAGCACAGGGAATCAAATTTTATGTCCTTATTCAGTACGGACCTATAGCAGCGAAAGGGTTAATGATGACAATAAGTAACGTTTAGGCAAATGAAGAGAAGAAAGAAAAAAAAAGAGTTCGTCCCCTGAGTTCCAATATGTTGTATGTGCCTACTGGCACACAGAACACATTGTAGCTCAGGGGATGAGTTGTACAGAACATCCATCACAATCCAACTAAAATTCAGAGATTCGTCGAAGTGGAAGAAGAGCTATCCGAGAGTTGCGGCTTCCCCAGTGAGGATGTCCAGACGCTCGGACGCTGAGCCAGGAGAAGAGGAAACTTCAGAGTTTGTGAAAAGAATGAGAAACGATAATACTGTCAGGAAACTTCAACAGGTCTCAGAATTTTTGTAATTATTTGCTTTGGTTTAACCCTTTCCCCAACGAATCGGCAGCATCCGCCCGCATAATATGCAAATTCAGCAGTTGAAAAAAAAATTCAAACAATTTCAACAAAACCATGTCATATGACCCCTCGTTGGAACGAGCTCGTCGAGCTCGTACCAACGAGGGGTCACATGGTATGGTTTTGTTGATATATTTTGAAAAATTTAAAAAAAATGATACTTAAAATAATGAATTTTGATATCGTCTGCGTTGGGTAAAGGGTTAATAAATAAGGAGGTTTTTAGTCTCAGGCTGATATTAAGTTACCTTGGGTGTGATATCTCGGCCGATATGAAACTAATCAAGTAATAACCTCTAAATAACCCATTCTACAATCGTATGTAAGGTGAAAGCTGAACAATACAAAAACAGAGTCATGTGTTGGAATCAATTATTAAATTGAGTTTTTTTGTTTTGTTTTAAATTTACTAATTGAAATTATCATACTCTGTTTATAGACAGTCCTGTATTCATATGGAGGTTCTGTGATGATCCAATCCTTCACCCCTGCCAGGCTATACGACTGATCTACCACGGATACGCCAGCCCAATTGGTTGTTCACTCTGTTATCTATCCACAGACGCCCACAGTTTATTTAGCTTAATTTATCAGCACGCCGTCGTCTATACTATTTACCAATAGCGAAATGTGTAAGTCTGACTTCATAGGGAGTTCGGCCATAGTTCAATAATTTATGTACATCCTCGTAAATCTTCTAACGACCAGATAGAGGGGATATCATGAACTTTATTCCCTTTGTTTGTGGCCATTGATACAAATCACCAACGCAGCCAGATCACCTTCGAAATTCCATCGGCTTACAGTAACGGTCAATATCGGCTACCACTATACATATATACACGTAAATCAAAGTCTGCCATTGTAACACACGGGAATTATCGTTTATGCTGTAGCTGCTTCTCTCTTGGCTTCCAGAATGTGACTGGTGCCCTTCCCCCTCCCGAGGAGAGACCGCGCCGATATTCCACCGGTGCTCAAATGCTGCATTCTTAAGGTAGGTGATGATAAATCATCAGTTCATGAGAATTGGCGTTGATAAAATAATATCGTCTTGCTCGGGCCAACTGTGCATATCCAATCAGTCAATACTCGTAATCTGCAGAAATTGATATCGGTAGAAACTGTGGCGTCGGCAGAAAGACAGCCATTCTGGCTTTGCCGTCTCCTTGCAATGAACATAACTCCCCCGCTGACTTGACTGCCGCTATGGCATTATTAAACTTATTGTATAGATGTATCATATGAAAATGTATTTGCACGTGTATCCTGCAAAATAAATCATTCATTGATTTATCCATTCAACCATACAGCCCCATCGAGTTAAACTATTGAACTACCACGGGTCCTCCTGGAAAACCTTTATTCATATCCTAGGTATGCTACTTATAGACGGTAAAATGTGCAAATGTACAGTTAAAACTAGAAGTCCTGTCACGAACTATGCGCTTATCTAGGATTAGTTGGGCGTAGGAATTGCGCGCAATTGCCATATCGAATGGCATCCAAAGCACGGCAGGTTCTCCTGGCTGCTCATAGCAAACGCAGGCAATGTTTCTGCCAATGGACCTCCGGGTTACCCGGAGGTCCATTGGCTGAAACATTGCTTGCGCACAGGCCATAAGTGCAGAATTTGAAAGCCTTACTATGGTCATAACGCGTAGATTAACGCGCAGATGGACGTGCTATTTGTGCGTATTTCATGACAGGACTTCTAGTTTTAACTGTATGTTGTATTCGCGAGGAGTTTCATCGATAGTTCAATCCCACAGTCCTATGCAGTTCTGCGAATGGATCACCACAGATCCTTCTGTCCAGTTTGGTGTGTACTGTTATCCACTCATAGACGTCACACCACAACTTCACGGCTTTACGCAAACGTTTTTTTTTTTTTTTTTGCGTACCGTCCAATACACTACTTATGTGCAGCAAAAAGTTCAAGTCAGTCTTGTTTTCGAAATGAGGTTCTGTGATAATTCAAATCTACGGCCCCGTCAAGCCGTACAGTTGAACTACCATAGATCCTTATTCCCAGTTTTGCGTTTACTACATTATCTACCTGTACTCATCGGGCTTCCATCGTTTATTTTGCACAGGAATTTTATGCATGCCGCCTTATAAACGACTTCAAGGCAACAAAATGTTCATGTCGGTCTTGCATTCGTAGGGAGGTTCGGTGATAATTCAACCGCACAGCCAGATAGATTGAGCCGCCACTGACCTTCTTATCCAGTTTGGTGTTTACTAGATTAATGTATTCGTGGATTGCAAACGGTTATTTTACGCAAATGGTCGTCATAATTTGCGATTATTGCCATAACCTAAAACTGACAGTATACCAACTGGCCCCGAATTATGTTCTGATAAATATAACTGAGAAGTTGACGAAATTACATACATGCCAATATGGGGTTATTCTGCACGTTAACGCGTTGCACATGTGTCCATTTCGATGCGCGTACTAAATTAGCCTTATAAACAGAACTAAAATTGACGAGGGAGCTCATATGGCCTCCCCCCGCTTTCTGATTCATAAGCACTACTGATCTCATCAACTGTAATCGATGACAATTATCGTATAATCAGTAATCGGTCGAATCCTGTTTTCAGTTCTACTCTTCCCTTTCTTGAGCAAAATCACAAAGATTAAACCCACCAAGCCACACTTGCCCTTCCATTCTATTGATTAAATTCAAATATTCGAATACAGTACAGCCGCCGTGGACAGATCGCTTTCCACGGGTGAGCAACATTTCCACCCACGCAATAATACTTGATTCCAAAGTAATTGTAGAAATAATCATCAAAAATATAATTAATGAAGCACCTGGTACAACCCGGTGCTTCATTAATTAAAATTTTGCTGATGATGATTTTTATTACCTGGTAAACGCATGCGTGGACCTCACTGCCCACACATGGATAACGACTAGAACACGGCGACTGTATTGTAAGACTTTTAGATATTGTGTACACATACCTGTGAATGTACTGCTTGTAAATATCCTAACAATTTTTGCCGTACTGGGATATTTTCCATCCATTCTTCCTCTATATAAATCCAGTGGTTCAAAAACACAGGTAGTTTCATGATTTAGTTGTTTATTAGCAGTATTCTCTGTACCCTGCCGTGTCTTATGATCTTGATTGGATTCTGATTTTACTGACGATCTGTAAACAACATAATAGGAGACTCTGACAAAGAGAAAATTGGGGCCAACATATAGCATAAGACATTCTTCGTTTCTCATTTTTTTCTTTCTTTTATTATTTGTTATATTTTGGACATGTGCGGAAATGCACGCCCTGTATGCTTTTTTATAGTGTAGTTGCAAAAAAGGGGCCCGATGAAGCTTTGTGATTCTACTCGATAGCAATTTTTTGATTCGAATCAATTCGAAATCTGTTGGGTTATGCAAAAAGAAAAAAAAGAATCTCTGCAATATTCTAAACGCATCATAAAGGCTGATGTCTCTCCTCTATGTATCAGGTATATATGTCTACTAGGATATTGAGTATCGTCAATAGTGGACACTGCCGGTATAGACCAAAGCATCTAACGCAGGATTCCCTGTACCCATGAATGGCGGTATAGGCCAACAATTTACTATAGAAGATCCCAAAGGAACTTTTGGTCAATACCGTCAGTCCTGGGTTTGGGGATTATCGGCAACAACTTATACGGGTGGAGTGCAGTCCTATGGGAAGAACTGTGGTAAATTTTGCAGTCGACATTGGACCACAACCCAGGTACTGTTCCAGGTAAAAAACGCCACAACACAATGTCATTTGTGCGTAATCGACAGCTTGTTCCCCGAAAATATCTCTTGCGTGCTTCCCGATTTGAAATTCCAATACTGGAATCTTGGCTCAACAATGATCATGATATCGAGACCAGTATAACGCTCGAAATAATTACTTTCATCAATAAAATGTGATCGACCAATCTCATGTGGTGGATCTTATGTGACGCCATAGTCACGTGACCCAGCGGCGCAATGGTGTGTTGTCATGGTAGCCCCCATGAGCAGCTACGTTGTGACGTCATTCCCATCATGATTGTTGGTGTCAGTGCGCCTGTGCATGCGCATCGCGTGTTGTTAGGGTGATATCAAAAACTGTCAAAAATCACCGAAACGGACTTATAAGAATAGCACGTATTACTATAAGGCGAGTTCTATCACACTGTAGTACTTTACGGCTTCGGATTTTCCCAGAATCCCAATTTTTCTACCTAGTATAATGCAATTCCTGCTACTCTAACCCTAGCAGTTCATCTATTCCTTGTTACGACCTCTGCCTTCGTCGACGTCTTATAATCACCGGTCAGAGTGTTTGATTTCCCATAATCTGGACCTAACTGTACAAAGTTATCTCTCATGTGTGGCCTCTATGATTCTCAAACCTAAATGACAATCAAGCACGGATGGGTATTACTCGAACGACTAGAGACTTCTCCAGAAAATAAGCTATCGAACAGTTACTGAAAAAGTAGTTGCTCGAACGACTCGAATTCCGTGGCTCAAACTAGTGACTCCACATAATTTTCTACGACTCATCTCGGTATTTGAGGATAACTATGACATGGTTTTGTACTATCTGAGGATATCTTTTGAGGATAACTTTTGAAGATACATTGTGCATGATATCTAAGTGAAGATAGTTATGGCTCCTATACGGCTCCTGGCTTCTGAACCACCTATCACCTTCATAGCTCCAAGGCCATAACATTTGGCTTTGAGAATCATGAAGGCCTTCACAGTGTATAAGGGAGATAACTCTGTATGGTTAGGTACAGACATTCCTAGACACCGAAAAGGTTTCAAACCGAGAGGCTGAGAAATATTCAGACGTGGTTTAAAAGATATTATTAGTTATCCTTGTGTTTTCCAGGGTGTATAGGAATTTACACTGGTTTGGGAACTCATACACTCTGAGGCGAAGCCGAAGGGTGTATGAGCTCCCAAACCGGTGTAAATTCCCATACACCCTGGAAAACACAAGGATAACGGATTTATTTCCAAGAATTTTGGTTTACTTAATACTTTAAGCAACATTGTGGGCAAAAACTGACAGAAAATTTGTATTTTGCAAGTTTCTTAAATAAAACCAAACAAATATGGATGTCATTGGAACTGGCTCAATGAGCCAATTCCAATGACATCCATATCTATAATATTTTATTGCACATAAATATTAAATTTCCTGTATTTTTATTTTGTTCTAACATAACCGAGCAGACGGTATGAATTAATAAATAAAAAAGGGTACTTTTTTAGACATACAGCTTGCTCTTGTATATTCTTGTTTTTACTCCGTGGTTAAACACGGTGTAAAAAAGCCACTGTGGATTGCAGGTTACAGCGTACCTCTCAACCAATCAAAATGCAGTATTTCGTTTCATTTGGAAATAATAATATACCCTAAGATTTTATTGAAAATCTTGATGCAAACACAACACACTCACAAACTTAGCAGTACATCTCAGAATTCTCCAGAAGACAGTTGTTCAGAATTGTCATATGAACATTTTGAAAGTAGTTTTGATCCGTATAACGTATCACCAACATCAAGTGGTATAGCAAGTATTGGTAAAATTGAACAATATTTAAACAATTGTCCACCAGTAGACTTTTTAGTTGAATGACAAACAAACAAGTGATTGGATCTTGCAGCATCAGCACTTGAAATACAGGGAGCGCGGTGGCTCAGTGGTAGACTGTTGGACTTCTCTGCTTGAGGTCCCGAGTTCGATCCCCGTCCGGGACGACCCGCATTGTGTCCTTGGGCAAAGCACTTCATCCCGGTTGCCTACACCTACATGGGGGCACGATGACGCCGTGTGCTAAGGCGTACTGCACGTCGATGGTGCACATGTCTTCAACCGTCGTAACCCTGCTTGAGTGGAGCTTGACCAGAGTTAGAATGTTGATGCTCGGTGGTTCCCTCCGGGTACTCCGGTTTCCTCCACCCGTAAAACTGTCACAGTCATTGTGGTAAGTATTAGGGCTGCACGGTATATCGATAAACCGATATATACCGGTATTGAAACAATATCGACTGAATACCGGTGTAAATACAAAAATATCGGTTTATCGTCATTATTTATTTGCCCACAATTTAATTTTCAAGATGTCTTGAGTTTTTTAACTGTAGCACCGAATGAATAATATTATCCCTTTATCCGAGGAATCGTCCGCTTGTGCCCTCGTAATATATAAATTCAGCAATTGAAAGAATAATTTTAAACAATTTCAACAAAACTATATCATGTGACCCCCTCATTGGAACGAGCTCATTGAGCTCTCTCCAATGAGGGGTCACATGATATAGTTTTGTTGAAATCTTTGGGGGAAAATCTGATAAACTAATTTTTAAAATAATAAATTTTGATATCGTCTGCTTTGGGTAAAGGTTTTTCGAACCGCATCATCAAGACATGCCATTTCGTTCCGACTGTGATGTCTGAAGTCTCGATTGTGGTTCTCGTGTTCATACATCTGAACAGTTTTCGATATACCGGTATACCGCGGTATTTTTTTGAATACCGATACCCAGCACTCAAAATAACTTTTTTTCTTTGCGTAGCAAAATGCTACACATTTCCAAAAAATGAATAGCATTTTGTAAAAATTACATAGCTATTTTTGTATACCCGAGTTATGTTATGCTGTTTTGTATTGAATTCTTCTAAGTAGATGGAATAGATTCCATCCATTTCTGGGCATTTCCAAATGATCTGCAACACATGAAACATTTACTTTTTTTTTTAACTGAACTGCCTTTAAGGGTTGCATGGACTTGTATATTTTCAAATGACGTCTCGGTTGTTTAATAGAGTTCTCAAAATGGAAATTGGGATTTTTAATTTGATGGGCTTGAAGTTATTTTTAATGGACATTTTATTCAAAATGTTGTAAAAACAGGAAGAATTGAAACCAATAGAATTCATCTCACATATGAAGTTGCTAATGATGCTTGATGGAAAGTTAATCTGAGTTATGCCTGGAATGTTCCACAATCAGAAGTAAAGCATCAGTGAACTCGTTTTCAAATTAGTTTGCAAATTTTCATTTACATTTTGCGATACAAGATAATCAACTGCAGCCTAATAGGCTGCATTTGATTATCTTGTATCGCAAAATGCTATACATAATTGAACATTGTGTAGCTTTTTGCAAGTTTTGCATAGCAAAAAGCGACGCGACACCGCTTATTTTGAGCCCTGCCGATACCGGTATTCAGTTTTGAATATCGTGCAGCCCTAGTAAGTATGTGACCTTAAACACCAATAAATAATAAATATAAATAATTGTTCTACGGGCTGTATACGGCTAATTTCGGAAAGAGGAGCGGCAGCGACAACCCAGGTATGTGATGGGTTGTGATGTGGTGCCAAATGTGGACTGCCGAAAAACATGGATCATGATTTCATCAAATGAGCCAAAGAGCCATGAGAGCAATTGTTCATTGGATAAAGAGTTCTTGCGACACATAAAGTTTGAAAATGTACACAACTGTCCATGATTACAAACCCACACACACTCACACTATCGCATCCACAACTGCACCTACCGTCACAGGCGCACGCATAAAATACAATCTTTAAAATACATCTCGTACACATAAGCTACTCCACCAACACTGGAATCCTGTGTTCACGGCAGACCTCCCACTCACACACATACATATAGCAGTAAACTTCATATCCACCTTCACAGATACTCCCCACGGGCCCACACACTCACAAATATAAACCACTGTTCCAAATGATTAGCCAGGCTATTGGGTACGTGACAACCGTTACATATTCCCAGTACCTTATTCGACATTCTTTATAAAATCGGTTTATAACGATTGTCGAATAAGGAACTGGGAAAAAGTATTAGTTGTCACGTCCATAAAGCGATTGATGCATGTCGGGATAACGAAGAAAGTCATTACCTTGCGACTGTCAATCGATCGGAACTGAAAGCGGACTCATCGCTGTTCTTTGAGGGTGAAATATTGTCCCGTGTTGAATCCCGAACTTCTGGCGATTCATGTCCAGTTGAAAAAATTGCTTTTTGTTTGCCTATTTCGTTCCTGTACTTCTTGTACATAACGCATTTGTCAAAATATGTTTCACTGCTCCATGCATTTATATCGTAGAATTTAATAACAAAGCGTCAACAGTAACTGACGTGTCCTGCGCAGTGAAAATCATAAAAAGCTATCACTTCCAGCAACGTGATGTCAAGAAATTTCGCTGAAACAACTATTAACATCGTTCGATTACATTTTGGCCGTCACAGTGGTGGAAAACAAAACATGTTTATTATCATTCACATCTCTTCATGTCCACCGCATAAAAATCTCCACGGCGCTGCTCATTCAACAAATATCCAACACATTCACACAAACCTTTAGAAAATTTTAATCGACCGCAAATTACTTCTCGGTGAACGGTAGCTTCGATCTGCTCTCTTGTTCGCGACAGGTTTATTTATAGTCACTCTATCAATTGACTGAATAATACATTAATATTTACCTGAGTTCTTCAACCCTTGAACTCTTCTGTTGAAATATCTCAATACGGAAAGGGCGCGGTGGCTCAGTGGTTACGGCATTGGACTTCAAACCGGAAGGTCCACAATTCATTCGTCAAGGCACTTCATCCCGATTTCCCGCGTGGCGGCACTTTGGTGATGCGTACTGAGACACAATGCATGTTGATGGTCCACTTATCTTCAATCAATGCTAACCCTACTCATGTGGAGTTGCAGTACGTGGGGAGTGGATTGTAACTAAATCACCTGCGGAGTGGAGTTGTCACCCAAACTATAACTTTCAAATTTTATACATATAGACAAAAACACAAGCAATGTTTCAGCCAATGGACCTCTGGGTTCAACCCGGAGGTTCATTGTTGAAACTTTGCCTGTGCTTGTTATGCTTTGCAACAAATTTGCAATTATTGCTTGGTGGAATCTCCACTCTGCGGGTGATTTAGTGATAATGCATTCTCCACGTACTGTTGTACGCTGGAGAGTCTGGCAGTTGCTCGCCGTTGCTCGGTGATTCTCTCCGGACACTCCGGCTTCCTCCACCCGTAAAACTGTCCGGCAAGAAGCGACCCTGGCTGTCGAAAGTGTCGTTAAACCCCAATAAATTATTTATTTGTTTGTTGGTGTTTAAGGTCACATATTTTTGCACAATGGCTAATCATGACTATGACAGTTTTACGGGTGGAGAAAGCCGGGGTACCCGAAGAGAACCACTGAGCAACGGTGAGCAACTGTCAGCTCCTCAACATACTAACTCCACACATTCAGGGTTAGCACTGGTTGAAGATAGATGCACCACCGGCGAGCAGTACGCCTTAGTACACATTGCCACCGTGCCCCTCGTGGGCAATTGGGGTTAAGTGTCTTGCCCGAGAACACAACGCGGTTGCCGCAGGTGGAATTCGAACCGACCCTAATGAACAAATAAATATGGCGTACGAACAGGTTCGAAAATAATTATTGAGGTACATACTATATTATTTGAGGTTCATCCTATATTATTTCAGGTTCATCCTATATTATTTCAGGTTCATCCTAAAATAATATTTATGACCCTCTCGTACGCGATCAATAATTTGTCCGACCCTGGATGGACTATAATTATTGTTTCATGTTGAACCAGGTTCGACATAAATATTTCAGGTTCATCCTATATTAATTGAGGATGAACCTAAAATAATTTGTCCGACTCTGGATCGACCATAATTATTGCTTCATGTTGAACCAAGTTCGACATCAATATTTCAGGTTCATCCTATATTAATTGAGGATGAACCTGAAATAATTTGTCCGATCCTGGATGGACCATAATTATTGTTTCATGTTGAACCAGGTTCGACATAAATATTTCAGGTTCATCCTATATTAATTGAGGATGAACCTGAAATAATTTGGCCGACCCTGGATCGACCATAATTATAGTTTCATGTTGAACCAGGTTCGACATAAATATTTCAGGTTCATCCTATATTAATTGAGGATGAACCTGAAATAATTTGTCCGACCCTGGATGGACCATAATTATTGTTTCATGTTGAACCAGGTTCGACATAAATATTTCAGGTTCATCCTATATTAATTGAGGATGAACCTGAAATAATTTGGCCGACCCTGGATCGACCATAATTATAGTTTCATGTTGAACCAGGTTCGACATAAATATTTCAGGTTCATCCTATATTAATTGAGGATGAACCTGAAATAATTTGTCCGACCCTTGATGGACCATAATTATTGTTTCATGTTGAACCAGGTCCGACATCAATATTGGAGGTTCATCCTATATTAATTGAGGATGAACCTGAAATAATTTGTCCGACCCTGGATGGACCATAATTATTGTTTCATGTTGAACCAGGTTAGACATAAATATTTCAGGTTCATCCTATATTAATTGAGGATGAACCTGAACTAATTTGTTCGATCCTGGATGGACCATAATTATTGTTTCATGTTGAACCAGGTTCGACATCAATATTTCAGGTTCATCCTATATTAATTGAGGATGAACCTGAAATAATTTGTCCGACCCTGGATGGACCATAATTATTGTTTCATGTTGAACCAGGTTCAACATAAATATTTCAGGTTCATCCTATATTCGATATTTTCCCTCCCTAAATCGGCCCAAATGAAACTTTTTGAGGTATTCTGAACTGGGGATTGACACTCCAGAAGCCAGGAAATTGCTCCTTTTAATGCCAAATTTAACAATTTTCTCACGGCCCGGCGCGACCGTGCTCGCCGAATTAGGAAGATGTACAGTTCTAATAGTTTGCCAAGAACGCGCCCACTACCCAGTTGGAATTTCGAGGGCTCTCACCCCCACCCCCCATTAAAAGGCTCTAGCGACGGCCCTACAGCTGAGACATTATCGCGTGATTTGTTCAAAACAGTCACCTGCTTCCATGAACATAACACCGTGACATGCCCTACATTGACACCGAAAACATGCTGACCCAGGAGCCGCAGAGCAATTTGAAATTATGTGGGGGGGAAGAGGGGGTGGGGATGCATTCTGGCATACTAAACCGCTTCCCAACATTGTTACCTGTGTGAAAATGATGAGTCAAAACAGGTTTTAACAAATACTAGCAAGGTTACCCGATGCTGTATGGTAAATTTCTAAGAAAAAACAGTTCATAAAACCACAGCCCTGACTTCAAAAGAGTCACTTGGGCAGGCCTGCGGCCCTAACCGCACCATAATATTCCCGGTAAAAAGTTACCTCAGGTAGACCCCTTTGAAGATCTATAGAGGTGAAAAGAAAAATTGTCATGACATTGGGTGACTCTCCCCACCCCGGCACTTTTTCAATCCTGACTTTTTCAATCCATGACTCCCGGTGTAGAAAAAAAACCCTAGCAGAACCAGCTTGTGCACTGTGGGTGGCTCCGTATGCCTTTTTATAGTGGTCATACAGACATACACACAAAATCCACAAGTTTTGCCCCTCCCCAACACCACCACCGGCAATTTTTTGAAACCTTTAAGATTCCTGATAAGAACTCATCACTAGTATACCCCTTTGAGGACCTATATCAGTAAAAAACAAATTGGTCATAGCTTTTGGTGCCCCTCTCCAATCCCACCCCTGCACTTTTTTAAACCTGACAATTACCTCCGCCATAAAGTAGGCTAATTTTGGGCACTATGGATGGGCCCATATTTATTTCTATAGCAGACACGCAGACAAACAAACATACATACGAAATCCATCATTTTTTGCCCTTCCACCTTACCCCACAGAGGCACTTTTTTGAACTTCTCCATTAAATTTTTAAACTTCACGAGACGTTTTCCCGATATGTTGGTTAGCAGTGATGCGGACCGTACCGGACCGCCAATGGTGTTCCGATCCGATCCGGTCCGGTCCAAGAAATAGCGGTCCGATATTCGGGCAGGCGGTCCGTTTTTTTCTAGATGGACCGGTCCAAGGCGATCCAATCCAGGGGCGCAGGTCTCTCTCTTTAGAGTGTGTGTGTGTGGGGGGGGGGGGGAGTGGCGGGGGGGGGGGGGGGGTGGGTCGGTGGCTAAATGTAAGCTGAAAATACACGATTTCCGCCTATTGCAGCATTGCTTGGACACACAACGTGCAGGGCCAAGCATGGTTTGGACCTGCGGGAGGAAATTTTGAAAAAGCAAACTGGAAATACGCGATTTTAGCCTATTGCAGCATTGCTCGAACAATATCAGCTGCTATCGGACCTATATATGTGGGAGGAGCGCGGGGGACATAACATGTAATCCCCCCCCCCCGAAAAATTTTGTGGGGCACACGTCCCCTCGTCCCCCCCCCCCCCCCCCCCCCCATGATCTGCGCCCATGGTCCAATTTAATAGGGTCACCACACCAAACCTACCAGACGAAATATAGGGACCAAGTTACTACCAACTAAATAGTTTCCATATGCACATAATCCAGATCAGGGTTCAAAGAAATTGATACACAACACACATTGAAATTCTTTGCCGACAAAGGAATTGAATGACAGCTTCTTGTCACCGAATTTGAGCGTTCGCTATTTTGGGAACTTTTTTGTAGAACCGCTCATCGCTGATACCTTCACCCGACACCCATCACAGGATGCAAGTGGTTGATTGGATTGGTGACAGATTGGCTCAATATAGTTGACAGTTACTTCAAACTTACTTAACTTCAATGTATTCACCATCTATCAAGATGAAATAATCAGTTTGTGTATCAATTGGGAGAGTGCAAAACTCCCCTTTGCGTCTCCCTGGACCGGTCCCTTGGACCGCCCCGGACCGGTCCAGCCTGCCTGTGTACCGGTACAGCAGGGGCTGCACGGTCCTCATCGGACCGTACCGCGGACCACGCCGGGACCGGTACCGGACCGTTTGTTTACGGTCCGGTCCGCAACACTATTGGTTAGCGAGTCATATTTCAATATTAAAACACAACTTGTTTGTAACAGAACAGTAAACAATCAACACTGCCCATTTGACATTTCATGGGGAAAAATCTTATTTATTTTGCGTGATTACAAAGGGTCGAAAAAAAATCGTGTGAAGCGCATACAAAACAATCTCTCAGCGGGATTCTGTGTCTGAAGCTGTGTGCCTGCATCAAGTTTATCTTGCTTTTTTCCCCCAGTTATGTCCCATTGTTCGCGTTTGTATCGACTCAACTGATTGGCTCGTGGAACGTATTGCATCGTGGGATTTTAGCATCATCCTGAATAATTATGGTCGATCCAGGGTCGGACAAATTATTTTAGGTTCATCCTCAATTAATATAGGATGAACCTCCAATATTTATGTTGAACCTGGTTCAACATGAAGCAATAATTATGGTCCATCCAGGGTCGGACAAATTATTTCAGATTCATCCTCAATTAATATAGGATGAACCTCAAATATTGATGTCGAACCTGGTTCAACATGAAACAATAATTATGGTCCATCCAGGATCGGACAAATTATTTCAGGTTCATCCTCAATTAATATAGGATGAACCTGAAATATTTATGTCGAACCTGGTTCAACATGAAACAATAATTATGGTCCATCCTGGATCGGACAAATTATTTCAGGTTCATCCTGAATTAATATAGGATGCACTGAAATATTGATGTCGAACCTGGTTCAACATGAAACAATAATTATAGTCCATCCAGGGTCGGACAAATTATTTCAGGTTCACCCTCAATTAATATAGGATGAACCTCAAATACTGATGTCGAACCTGGTTCAACATGAAACAATAATTATGGTCCATCCAGGGTCGGACAAATTATTTCAGGTTCATCCTCAATTAATATAGGATGACCCTGAAATATTGATTTCGAACCTGGTTCAACATGAAACAATAATTATGGTCCATCCAGGATCGGACAAATTATTTCAGGTTCATCCTCAATTAATATAGGATGAACCTGAAATATTGATGTCGAACCTGGTTCAACATGAAACAATAATTATAGTCCATCCAGGGTCGGACAAATTATTGATCGCGTACGAGAGGGTCATAAATATTAATTTAGGATGAACCTGAAATAATATAGGATGAACCTCAAATAATATAGGATGAACCTCAAATAATATAGTATGTACCTCAATAATTATTTTCGAACCTGTTCGTACGCCATAAATATATGAATGTCAATACGGAAGCATTTGGGAACGTTGAACTGTACATTTTAATTCTGCGTAAAGACCACATTCGAAATTGTATCCTAAACCATTCGAGGTGAGGAACACTGACGTTTCAACTGAAGTAAGTGGCTGTTGGGATAGACAGCGGACTGAAGAGTTACCTCTTTTCTTTTTACATATATTGGCCAACTTGGATTTAGCCCCATTTCTACGGAGCCCCGCTGGTGATATGCAGAGAAAAAAAAAATAAAAAATAAAAAGTCGTGCGCACGAGATTAAAATTCGTGCGCACGAGATTAAAAGTCGTGTCCACGAGATTAAAAGTCGTGTCCACGAGATTAAAACCAAACGCCATAACTGATCATAACGGAAGACATCGATGGTCTTATCCAGTTAAACCTTAAATTAGTAGTCACTAATGATGAACTATTGCACCTTCTAGCGTTTAAACACAGAACTATCATTTCAAAAAGACAATTGAAACACCATTTAAAAAATAGTGGAGACACAGGAGGAAAAACTATTCAAAGTCACTTGACGTCATTTCCTTTATTAGATCCCAAATTGAATCACCTGGTCAGTTGCACGGATATTGATGGCCGGGGTGTCGCAGGAAGAAACACGTTGTGCTAAGACTGGGGGGATTATTATTCTGTTGGAACAAACTGTATCTGGTATGTGGATTCGTAGGATAAAATGAAGCACTAGTAGGGGTGGGTAGTCCATTTACATAGGCCCTTCAAACCTGGTTCAGCCAAAATCTCAAGCAGAAAGTGAGCTACTTTTTAGACATGCATTATTCTTTAGTATACCTATGTTAAAATCAAGGGCTCAAAGAAAGGCGTCTGGCTTACCTCCTTGCGTGTTGCTGGCGGATAATCCTGACCAGGATTTCTCTTGCCACTGAAATCAGTATAATTTGGGCACATTTAGTTCAATTTTCTCACAGTAAATAGAATTTATTTTTTTTTTGTCAATGATTTCTTGAGTTGAATTTAAGTGAATTTTTCATCAAGTTTAGTCATGGTTGCTTCACAGCAGCCATGACCAGATTTGATGAACAATATCTAGAAAGGTTGAGAGTTAATCTTAGCTCTACGAAGATATGTGGAAAGAGTTGTTTGAAACAAAACTGTAAAGTCGACTGGAACTTCTACGCAAGGGTCCAGTAAATATGCCTTGTTCTAAATGCAATAGAGGAATAGGAAACCTACGGTGGCTGACTTTGGCTGGCCATGGTCAATATTTTTCGAGATCTCGAAGTAATAAAGATCTTGAGAAGTTATTTCAAGATTTCGAGATAATATATCAAGATCCTGAGATGTTTATCGCAAGATCTCGAGATAATATCTCAAGATCTCGAGATAATATCTCAACATCTTGAGATGTTTTTTCAAGATCTCGAGATAATATCTCATGATCCTGAGATTTTATCTTAAGATCTCGAGATAATATCTCAAGGTCTCGAGATAATATTTCATCATCTCGAGATAATATCACATCATCTCGAGATAATACTTCGAGATCTGGAGGTGAATATATCTGAGCATTCCTCCACCCCCCCCCCCCCCCTCCAAACCTATCCGATTCCATTTCCTGAATTACAATCAACTGTTATGTAACCGCATGCGGTTGAGAGTTATCCATGCGGATACGGATAAAAACAAATTTATGAATCCGTTCCACAACAAAATGCATACCTCCCCGACATCTTGTCACAATGTACCAGCGGAAACATATTTTACCAAAACTAGAACAGAACTGCTCAGTTGCCTTGAACACAAACACCTCAACCCACGCAAACCTAATATGAGCATCCCAGAAGGACAAGCCCTAATTAGCCTGAAACGTAACCTCAATATCGTAATAAACAAGAGGCCCCCATGGGGCCTGAGGCGCTCACCTGACAATAGTTGTTCAAAGAAGGATTTAACAAGAGCAACGCCGACGGGTATGCTGATGCCCCCGAAGGTATAAAAGTCGGACTTGCATGTAAATAAATAACTTCGGAATGTTTGAAGAGAATTGGTTCTTCCAAACAACTTTGAATGAACGGAATTAAAACAACGATATGATTCTTGTGTCATCCATATTTATATGAATATATCCATATTTAGTTAGTTAAAATGACATGCAAACCTGCCCTGCAAACACAAGCAATACAGAAATAGTGGACTAGAAACATTGGGATAGTGGACTAAAAAAAAATGGGCAGCACTTCTCCTATAAGACACTGGCCAGTAACAATAAAGCTGAAATTGTCATCCATATGTATTTGGTTATATCGACATGTAGTAGGTTAAAATGGCATGCAACCTCCCCATCAAGCACTGGGCAGTATAGAAATAGTGGACTAAAAAAATTGGGCAGCACTTCTCCCATAGGCACTGGCCAGTAAGAATAAAGCTGAAATTGGCATCCATATTTATATGGTTATATTGAATTGCAGTTTAAAATGACATGCACCCCCACCCCCCCCCCCCCCCCACCCACCCACCCCTCTGCACGCACTGGGCGGTACAGAAATAGTGGACTAAAAACAATTGGGCAGCACTTCCTCTATAGGCACTGGACAGAAAGCATAAAGCTGAAATTGGGAAATTTGTGATTTTTTAATTAAAAAGAGGCATAACTCTTGCAAACATGGTCAGAGTGAACCTCCAAATCGAACTTGATCTGTATTTTGACATTAGTAATAAGCAAATAAATTTGAAATCAATTGGTGCGGTGATACAATTTTAAGTGGTCTGGAACCAAAATCACTATAATTCTTGTGCCATCCATATTTATATGGATATATTGATATGTAGAGGTTAAAATGTCATGTAACCTCCCCTGCAAGCACTGGGCCGCAGAAAAATAATGAGCTAAAAAAAAAAAACAATTGGGCTGCACTTTGCCCTATAGGTTATGGTACAATTTACCTTAGTCAGAAACAAGGCCAAAAACAAACAGGGGCCATAACTCTACCAAACATGAATGGACGAAACGCAAGGTACGAGGTAATCCGTGCCCCAAGCTGCCCTATCACCATACCAAAGAACATTAACCCTTTGAGACTTTAATTATCCTAACTTTCAAAACTGGGAATTCAGTTTCTTCAACGTTTTCAAAATGCGACGTCAAACGTCGGAAGGAACAAATAAGATATTTTTCACATTAGTGATTATCTGGTTGAGGGCTAGATTATTTTTGGTTGTCTGAATTTGTTATTCGAAACTTGTTTTATTACAAATTTGTTGGAGAGTGCCCACAGGCACTCTCCAATAAATGGTAATAAAACAAAGTTATATAAACAAAATATTATTTGTGTTTGACAGAATATGAAAAATAAGCAAGGGGGGTATTGACTTTTGCTCTGATGTCCTCATTTTTTGAAAGCCCTGATAGTGGATTCTAGCACTCAATCAGATAAGAAGTCTTG
This sequence comes from Pictodentalium vernedei, assembly GCA_031216915.1. NCBI lineage: Eukaryota > Metazoa > Mollusca > Scaphopoda > Dentaliida > Dentaliidae > Pictodentalium > Pictodentalium vernedei. The sequence continues at coordinate 126,501,547 of CM062294.1, read as the reverse complement.
ACAGCAGGATTATATTAGTATTTTAAGCTGCGATAACATTTGGCTCAACGGTTGTCACTGGGCACTATTCGGTAGAAAATACGAATTGAGGTTAAAACTTCAAAAAATCGAAAAATAATAACAAAACAAATGACCACAAAGTATCAAGGCGCTGTTTGAGTTCGCAGGTCATAAGACGTACAGAAGTATCAACGCGCTGTTTGATTTCGTACGTCATAAGACGTACAAAAGTATCAACGTGCTATTTTATTTCTTACGTCATAAGACGTACAAAAGTATCAGAGGGTTAAAATCCGACAACTGATGCTCGAGTTATAATACAAAATGTTCGAAAAAATTTCGGGGGCATAATAAGCATCTATAGCTGGTTAACATTGCAGAGGAATGAAGTTATTTAATTATTTATAACTCTGTTGTCCATGCCAGATGATTTTTTTTTAGTACTGGGATGCTACCACATAAATAATGCCCGATTTCCATTAATGCAAAACTTAGGAGTCAAAATATCAACCTAGGAACTTGACTTGAACAAACTTGAGTCTTCGCTTTCCTTCCGCCACAGGATGCTGCATACCAAATATGAAAGCTTTCTGACTTGGGGATCTGAAGGAGGAGATATTTAAAGGAATTTCCTCATATTGCAATAAGAAGAAATTCGGACTACCATGGGGTGCCCAAATATTAACTCAGGGCCCTATTTGTACAAACTTGAGTCTCTTTCCCTGGAGATGTTGTATACAAAAAAAAAACAAAAGCATTCTGACTGGTGGAATCTGGAGAAACGATTTTTAAAGAACTTCCCTCATATTGCACTAAGTTAAAAACTGGGCTCCCATAAAAAGCCCAAATATTAACTCGGTGACTCGATTTGAAGAAACTTGAATCTGACCCCATGGAGATGTTGTATACCAAATATCAAAACATTCTAAGAGATGGATCTGGAGAAGAAGACTTCTAAAAAATTCCCTCTTATTGCACTGAGTTAAAATTCGGGCTCCCATAGGCAGCCCAAATATTAAACTAGGGACCCGGATTTGAACAAAAACGTGAATCTGACCCACCCAGAGATGTTGTATACCAAATATGAAAGGATTCTAACTTGTGAATCTGAAGAAGAATATTTTTAAAGAAATTTCCCTCATACTGTCCCAAGTTAAAATTTAGGCTCATATAGGAAGCCCAAATATGAACCCAGGGACTCGATTTTAACAAATTAGAATATGCCCCCCCCCCCTCCCCCGAGATGTTGTATACAAAATATGAAAGCATTCTGACTGGTGGATCTGACCTATTTATTTATTTATTAATTTATTTATTTATTTATTTATTGGTATTTAAGGTCACATACGTATGCACAATGGCTAAGCGTGCCATGCCAGTTTTACGGGCGTAGGAAGCTCGAGTACTCGGAGAGAACCACCGAGCATCGACGAGCAACTGTCAGCTCCTCAGCATTCTAACTCTGTTCAAGTTCTGATTGTGTACCATCGACTTGCAGTACGCCTTAGTACACGGCGTCATCGTGCCCAAGGATACAACCGGGATAAAGTGCCTTGCCCAAGGATACAACGCGGGTCGTTCCGAACGGGGATCGAACTCGGGACCTCTAGCATAGAAGTCCAACAGTCTACCACTGAGCCACCGTGCTCCCTAGAGATGCTTTATACCAGATATGAAAGGATTCTGACTGATGCATCTGAAGATTTTTAAGGATTAACTCCCATATTGCACTAAATTAAAATTAGGGCTTCCATAGGAAGCGCAAGTATCAACCGAGAGAATTGAATTTTAAAGATTATCCCCCATATTTTCATAAGTTAAATATTCGGGCCGCTGTATTGAGCCCAAATATGAATCAAGGGACTTCATTTTAATAAAATTGTATCTGACTCCCCAGTGGATGATGTATACCAAATATCAAAAGATTCTGATCAGTGGTTCAGGAGAATTTTTTTACAAAATTTTTGCAAATACGCTCATTCAGTATTTTTTCGATGCCCACTACAGAACACCCTGATACAACCGATGGCCTTTGTTTTTAACATTCCATTCTACTGGTCCTAAGTATGCTTCATACCAAATAACAGTTTTCTGTTCGATGTGGTTTGATAAATATGTGCGTTCGAAAATATTTCTGTATTTAGCTCTTGGGGTTCCCACTGAGACAGGGAGATTTTTTGGCATGAATAAAAGTACTTATGACTCAATAACATCGCATACCAAATTTGGTTCAAATCGGACCATCGGTTCAGAAAATAAGAAATTTGGGCAGGGCCAAAAATCTTGCCCAGTTCATTATGAAGGCAATTTTTTTAAAAATTTTGAGCATTTCCCCCCACCCAACCCCTAAAGCGTGGCAACGTCATTTGAACAAACTTGAATTGGCATATGATTAGGACCATACACACCTCAAAATTGGTTCAATTCGGTCCAGTGGTTTAGGAGGAGAAGTCGATAATGTAAAGTTCATGCCGGGCGGACGACGGGTGGACGACAGACAGGATGACGGACGGACGGACGATGGACAGAAAGTGATCACTTAAGCCCCCCCCCCCCCCCCCGCCCTCCCGACTTTCAGTCAGGTGAGCTAAAATATGAAAAATGGATAAAATAGCTTCCTGGGTAGAAAAATAGTGTGGGGGTAAAAACTGTTTTTAGACTTCATGCAAACTGCATGAAATTTAGAAAGATCAAATCAAAACCCTAAAGCGCTATCAAATGCCCGATGAAAGAGATTAAAGGGAACTAGGAGCCTTTGAAATAAGTAGCATGTGATTTATGTGGAAAAGGGTGGGTCGTGGGCGGGGTAGGGCTCTTGAGAGGTGACCTTCAATAAACTGAGGATTAAGTTCTGGAAGCCTCTCAAACCAATAATCGTGCTACCCGAAATAGGGGCTTTGCAAATTCATCTCGGGCATTTCAGGTCTTTGCTAGGTGCATTTGGGTAATTTGTGATAGTCGTCGTGTCGTTTCCGTTAATTCTACACACTCCCATAAAATCGAACACACCTACTGAATAGGTCCCAGGCCCACAGCACCGCGTAGGTAGTTGTCGTTTCCACTTGGTTAATTTGTGGTAGTTATCGGTTTGTTTACCATGTCTGGAAATAACCCGCGAACGATCGTCTAGGTTACGTGTGGGTTATGCAGGCCCGAAGATATTGAGGGAGGGGATGGAAGTGCCCCCTGTGACCACCTCTGTCAGAAAATTTGGCCACCTTTTACGAGAATTTCAATGCATTTTACATATAATCTGTCGTCGAGGAGAGTCTGACTTCTGGCCTGGGGCTATGTCATTGTAAAATACGCCAAAGAAGTACAGTTTACGACAAAGTAAAGCAACATAACATTATCAAATTACTAATCCCGCATGTTTATCTTTAGGCAATCTTTCAGAACTATCATGACTCAAAGATTGAGTATCCACGCACGAACAGAATGACATGCTGCTCGCATTCTAAAGAATTTCCGCCAAAATAAATAGCAACAACTAACATGCGATCTCGCTTCGGCGAGATCACGCGTTAGTTGTTGATATTTATTTTGGCGGAAATCCGGTTAGGACGTAAAATAGCAAACCTGGCGTAGTAAAAATAGAGAGGGTCGTGAAGCATTACAACACCTTTACTATGCGTTACTATAATGCTATATAGCGTCACCTGCCAACGGGTTATGATATAAGCCCTTCATTCCCGGGCCTGGTTTACGGTAATTAGATATATTGTGTTCCAATCAGACACACCCCACTCATGGGCGCAGATCATGGGGGGGGGGGGGGGACGTATCCCCCAGATCTCATCAAGGGGGGGGGGGCATGGTATGCCATGCCCCCCCCCCCCACCACTGGGGGACATGGTATGACATGTCCCCCACTATGCTCCCCCACTGCTGCACCCTCTCATCAATTTTAATGCGAGATTCACTTCTGATACACGTTCAACTAGTCCAAACTTGGACCCACAGTTCGTAATATAATTTTGGGGTTGGTACGGCCTGTACTGTAGCCGTATCAACCACAAAAATTATATTACGGACTATGTCTGTGGGTCCATGTTTGGACTGACGTAACGTTCAACGAACAGTTGTTCAACACTGCGCCTTCAAATAAGTTGTTACTCAGCCAGACACAGTCCTGTGGGTTGCACGAATGCATAAGCAGCATAACTATTTGATATCGGAATATCAATGTTGCAGACAGAATTCTTATGCAGAGAGAGTAATAGGCCGGTACTGAGCTCGTGAAAATGTGCAAGACAGTATCGTCTGCTTTGTTTACATTTTGAAAACGAAATTTATCGATCGAATTCATTCAATTCACGCGACATGTTGATGACGTATGTGTCGGGCTGTTATTGGATCTGTTAATCCATTAACGGGCCCGACACATACGTCGTCGCTCCATCTGTTGGGCCCTTATGCTAATCCACCGCACAGTTGGATTGTGTTAATCTAATAGGGAACGCTCCGTAAAGCGGGAACAATTATGGTTAAGCATTTTGACAAAATTACAACAGGCTGTTGAAAAACTTATTTTTTTCTACTAAATAATTAAGAGAAATTATACCCCAGAGGCCACCAGAATGCACCATTTGAAAGCGCAATTTAAAAATTTTTTGGGGGGGAGAACCCCCCCCCCCCCAACCCCCCTCTGCGGGCTCGTGCCTGCGGCACTCTCTACAGATGCCTTCGGCATCTGCCCGTCCCCTCCCCCCACTTTTTGGAAGAGATCTGCGCCCATGACCCCACTTCCCTTCCTTTTAAAAGCCTTCCTCGCTAATAACAACCACGTGCCACCACAGAAATCCAAGATGGTGGTTTCCATCTTAACAAAATGGACAACGGAAACAGTAACCTACACGAGCTGCGCATGCGAACTAACATCACCCATTACCATGACAATGACGTTACACAATGGCCTCTCACATAGGCCTCCGTTACAACCAAGCGATACCTATAACGTCCTGTTGTATGACGTCACCCCCAGCGTCCAACACCAGGGGCCACCTGATCGGGGCGTCTGTATAAATACTGTACTACTAATCTGCTTTTGCAGCAAATACAGTTTGACAACTTTCCCTGGACTGAAATGAATCTGGCACTTTGCAGTTCGCGGATAGTGGTTTACAGCGAAAGCAGATGAAGAGTGGAATGTACACAAAGGAAATAACTCATATACTGTAAAAATACATCAGAAATAGTGAAGAATTTTAACCAATGCACCTCTTAACTTAAAGTAGAAGACCATCACTATCTATCAGATTAAACACTCGTCGTATCTCATACTGTTTTCAATCATACTCTGTTTCAGTAGAAATCCGCTTACCATGTACGTACCGTAGAACTGAAATGTAGCAGTGGATGTGGAGGTTCCAGACCCCTAAATTGGAGGAGGGGCACGTTTCAGTCATAGGTCATGACGCGAAACACCGTTCCCGGTGCGCGCAGCGGTCAGTTGGGGCGAGCATGACAGGAGGTGTCCCATTCACGTTGTCGAGGTCTGTGAGCCTCCCAGGGAAACATTTTGAAAAAATGGAATGTCAGAGTGATCGTCTTGTGACTCAGGCGCGGCGGAACTGGGGTGTATGTACATTACATCGTTAACTTGAAAGTAGTGAAACGGTTAAATATCCTACCATTCAGTGAATTCAGTTTCATTTTTACAGTTTGTCATTTGAGACACATATGTTCCACTTTCTTGACTTGTCAATCGACAATCGGTGCAATGTAGATTATCATGTCGCTGTCTGCAGACGAGTTGCATGCGAAAGTATGTCAAAGAGTGCAATGCCACTCAGCAAAACATGTCACATTCCAGAACCCAATCCACGACTGCACCTTAACGCTTTTACCCTGATCTTCTGTTCAACTATTAGGCTATAGATAGCATCAATTATAATGGAGCCCTGAGGAAATCAGCCGCCATGCTTTACTAAACGACACACAATGAGAAGATTGAGATGGAGTGAGGCAAGTCCTCTCAACCCCACATTAATATCCCATATGATTATATTTAGAAATATATAATGTCTGATTATATAGAGACATAGAGGATATGGAATGAGGGTTTTTCTCATATAATATTTATGAAACGAGTCTAAGAATCTTTCGTTTTGGCGAGCCACTGGCGAGCCCAAACGAAAAATTCGGACGAGTTTCATAAATATTATATGAGAAAAACACCCATTTCATATTCTATTTATCATATGACACACACACTGACAAATTAGCCAGTTAGTATGACTTTTTAACCCATCACCTATTGTGAGTTGCAGACGGCACTTGGAAAAAACATCCTCGAATGACTATATTTTATATTTTAACTTTTTACTTCCAAAACATAGGTTATGACCACTCATTGGAACGAGCGTGACCACTCATTGGAACGTGACAAGCTCGTTGCAATGAGGGGTCATAACCTATGTTTTGGAAGTAAAAAGTTAAAATATAAAAAAAAAGTGAATGGCGTTTTTCTTGTAGGTAAAAGATTAATACAACATAACCAACCCAAAATAGGGCAGATAAAGAAAATTCTCCCTACTGAAATTATGCAAATGTGACCCAGTTGTATTTTGTTTAGCCAATCAAATTGTCCAGTTTTGAAATTAACCAATGAAAGCTCCCAACTCTAATTATGCAAATTATGAAAATGTGGCCCAGTTGTATTTTGTTCAGCCAATCAAATTGTCCAGTTTTGAAACTGACCAATGAAATTGACGGAAGGCTTTATTTATCACTGATTAATATGAAAACAAAATATCAAATGTTTTAAAGTGAACAAAACGGACGAGTCATATGATAAATATTTGTATGATTATATAGAGACAAATATATCTATTTATACACAGCCATTTTTGTATCTATTCTACTGATGTTTGCATTTCTAGAATACCTCGTACAGATAAAAATATTGTTCTATGCGAGAATATCCGAAACACAACCGCCATGATGTAAGAATTAATCAGTTTACATTTGTGAAGAAACTATTGACTGAATCCAACGTGAATGATGAGTACTACCCAGTTAGTTGTGGTTTCCATCGTACCATACACGGAACGACACACGCGTGTGAATGGGTTAATCGATATGGCACGAGTGCCAGCGCGGAAGGATAGAACGAGAGGCCACAAGCCTCGAGTTTTATCCTTCCGAGATGGCACAAGTGCCATTTCTATTAACCCATTCACGCATGTGTGTCGTTCTGTGTTTATTACACGCCATCACGGCTGTTCAAAAATTATTAGAAGGACACTTCGCGATTCATTCGACAACTATCAGCAAAAAGAACACATTTTATCGCCAACCAAATTTGCGAGTGGAATGCGTGTTACTATTTCGTCCCCTGAGTTCCAATGTGTTCTATGTGCCTACTGGCACATAGAACACATTGGAACTCAGGGGGACGATTTCCATCTATTGTTAGGGATTCAAATTGTAATTGCGATGCATGATTTGTACAAAATTCTAGTGAAATTTCGCTATTTAAAAATAGTCCGTCAACGTTTTCCGTTCCGCACATATGTGCGGAACAGATTTTTATTTTCCGCACGGTTTAGTGTTGCTGTAGTTGAGGATTACATACAATAGGTGTGTAATAAATCACTTGTCGTAATGGGCGCTAAAAATTTTTTTTTTTTAAATGTACTCGATTTTCACAGAATTAAAGGTAAAAAAAAATTGCCAAATGCTATGGAAATAATTGCGCAATTATTCTCGTAGGAGCACGCAGGAGAACGCTTCTGGCATCAATTTAAAAAAAAAACTTTTATGGGGGACAACCCACTCCCCCCCCCCCCCCCCCCCCGCTAATGGCTTCGCACCCTTGGTGTTCTCAGCTGCGCGCCTTCGGCGCAGGCGAGATAACATATGACATACTTTACCCCCCCCCCCCCGCCCTCCCCCCCCCCCCATGTTTTTTTTGTGTTCCATCGCGCCTTTTGTGACTTTCTCACAGGAGCAATAATTTTGTGTATGGAATATGGTATTATCTGCAATAACAATTGAAAATCTACCACCGGTGGTGGATGTCCATGTGCTATAGCTAATAATACCCCATCTTGTGTCTCGGTGGTCGTTTAAAACCTTGCGAGATCGCAGCTGAGCTGATAAAAACGAAACAAATACCAAGCTCATAAAGTGGAATAATTCTGACAAAAAATACTTCGAATAACACCTGCATTGAACACGAAGCTAGACATGAATAAATTACAATTACATACCAAAGGTGATGTCATTCCACCAAATATTCTAAAAATCGTTGAATTTAAAAACTCGTTGACCTACAGACCGACCAAAATGCCACAAACAAAATTACAAAACGTCAGTGAGTGGCGCTGAGTGAGTCTCTTCTGGATCGATCGAATGGGTGATTCGATATTTCTTGTCCAGAGAGTGGACCTCTATCTGTACATGTTCCAGTACAGATGAAAAAGAAAACATAGCAAGGAAGCTTTGAGTTCATGGACCATCGGCTAATATACTCGACGGTCCATGGCCTGAAGATTTGCCCGACGCTCGATGAGTTGTCCCATATTATTATTATTTATTGGGGTTTAAGGTGATATATTTCTGCACTGTGGCTAATCATTACCTTGACAGTTTTACGGGTAGAGGAAGCCGGAGTACCCGGAGAGAACCACCGAGCAACGGCGAGCAACTGTCAGCTCCCCAACATACTAACTCCACACCAGCAGGGTTAGCATTGGTTGAAGACAAGTGCACCATCGACGTGCAGTACGCCTTAGTCCACGACGTCACCCTGCCCCCAGATGGGCAATGGGGGTGAAGTGTCTTGCCCAAGGACACAACGTGGTTGCCGCAGGTAGGATTCGAAGTTGTCCCATATCTATACTGGACTGCTTGTAGAGAATGATGCTCACCCATACCAGACCTTGGGTGTACTGGGAGTCGGTTTTGACAGAAACGTTAAACAAAAGGAAAATAAGTTATGTTCATCGTTAAATTTTGATAAAGTATATGGGATCGTTTAAGCCTTTACCCAACGTAACGGCCAAAACCGGCCAACGCCGTTCACAAAAATCACCATTCAATTTTCATTATTGTTCAATTTTTTAGTCTCGAAAACATAGCTTATGACCCTTCATTGGAACGAGCTCGTTCCAATGAGGTGCCATGAGCTATGTTTTTGACGCAAATGAAAAATAAAAGTTATTCAAGAATTTTATTTGCAAATGTCGTCTTATTTTCATGTTAGGTAAAGAATTAATACCACGCTTCAGTGACTTTGAAAAAGATCGGTGGGTGGGGGATTGGGTGGGGGGGGGGGGGTCTTAAGTTCGAAAGTATCTTATATTATACGTAGTAGACACGCTGCATATAACCAGACACTGTTAAAGATTAGCAAGCGCTCCTGCATTTTGGTATCCATACTGACAATGCGGGGTGGGGAACACGGTGGCTTCGTGTCTTAAGGCGTAGTGCAGGTCGATGGTGTGTTTTACTTCAGCCAATGCTAATCCTGCTCGTGCGGAGTTTGTAAGTTCACGAGTTTAACATTACTCGTCGCTGCTCGGTGGTTCTCTCCTGGTACTCCGGCCTCCTCCACCCATAAAACTGTCAGATACGATGTGACCCTGCCCGTTGACAGTGTCGTTAAATCACAATAAAAAAATTAATTAATTAATTAATAAATAAATAAGCCGCGAATTGGAAAAAAAGATAAGCTGACAATCTGACAAAACCACCATTTTCGTTACGTAAAAGTAACCTTATGTTTAACATAGCATTCGTATGAAAGAATTCGTACCAGGGGCGCAGCTAGGAGGTGGTGGGTATGGCCCTCGCATTGGTGCGGCTTCGGGGGCTCCCCGAGCCTCCGCCAATAGGAGAACCATACCCACCCCACCTAAGGCCTACGGAATCCCCCTACCATTGGTGGGGTTTCGGGGGGGGGGGGGCTCCCATGAGGAAAATCTGAAAGTGTAATGCACTGAGACTGAATCTGGGACCCTTTGGTACTTTAATTTTTCTATTTTGATGGGGGAGGGCACTCGCCTTTGCTCGATGGTTCTCTCCGGGTACTCCCGTTTCCTCAACCCGTGAAACTGTCCGACACGAGGTGAACCTGGCTGTCGAAAGTGTCGTTAAACCCCAATAACTAAATGTACTTTCTAGTATGCGTAGATCAAACCTAACATCTGATTAATTGTTGGAAAGGGCTCAGTTCCAACGAACGATTAATCAGGTGATAGAGTTTCAAAAATGTCATAAATAGACAATTTTCACATAGCGCCATCGTACATCCGGGACTCGAAATTCCCGTAGAAACCAGCCATTCAGATTTGTTACTAAAAATGGCACCCACGTCTGTTGTAAAGTACTGAACGCTGCATTGATATCGATTGTTTCCACTTTATAAATATTTTTTCAATTTTTTTGTCATTGCTGTCGTTCTTTTGAAACAAAATTCGACTGCGTGCCTTCGAACGAAACGTTTTAGCTTTAAAGAAACCGAAGGTACATTGCAGTGGAGGGTTGTGGCGAATGTCGGAACTAACATGATTGTAACATGAAAATGAAAAGTATGGAATATAACATTGCAAAATACATAAATTTCCAACACCCAACCTTTTTTCTCTCTTTAGGGATGAGAACAAACGCAGATTAGGTAAATTGTCTAATTTGAAACGATAAAACGGAGACGAAAAACGAAGCTTCCAATGCCGATCGGCAGTTCAGTACACGTGTGTACAATGTTGATAAATAAATCCGGTTTGTGGGGGCAAATGAAGTTCCGGATGTAAGATGGCGCTATGTAAAAACGTTCTGTTGTATTAAACTTCCTCGTATACAGGCGCACATATACGAGGAAATTTAATATAACAGACCATTTTTACATAGCGCCATCTCATATAATGATATATGGCTGAAGTGGGCGGTGGAGTAAAAGGGTTAAACACCATTACATGATAGCTAGTGGTCTTTTGATTTCTATGCAACGTAATGAGATGGCCTGAGGTACAGCACTGCGTGTTTTCTATTAGTCTCCTCCGCAGCCCACAAGATATTCACATTGAGGTCTGCTGACAGCTTCAGCAATTCTAAAATGGCGGCGCCAATAGAGTAGAAAAAGGGCGTTTTCTCGGTAGGGAGTAGAAATTGTGCTATTGTGTACGTTAAAATGCCCAGATCTTGCCCATTGTTGTCGAAATGTTTTTCTTCTGAGATATTTTCTGATCGACTTGAACAAAAATGAGTGCATGTCACCGCCAAGCAGCAGCACTCGACGCGTTTTAATGTCCGAGAGTTACGTCGATAATTCATATTTTGATCTTAACCCTTTACCCAACGCAGACGATTTCAAAATTTATTATTTTAAATATTATTTTTTTAAATTTTTCAAAAAAGTTCAACAAAACCATATCATGTGACCCCTCGTTGGAATGTTTATGACATATCAGCAAAGTTGTTAAATGCACTTAAGTGAACATAAACGTATCTAGAGAGTGGATTGTCACTAAACTCTTGCAGAGTGGACTTCCAACACAGACTGAAAAAGACAAGCATTATTTTACCCAGTGGACATCTGGTTTTCAATCTAGAGGTTAACTAGCTGAATCTTTGCTTGACGTTCTTGTGATTTTTTCAGTCTTTGTTGAAAGTCCACTCTTCAGGTGTTTTAGTGACAATCCACTCGCCCGAGATGCATGTACGTTCAGTTAAGTGCGTGTATCAACTTTGCTGATATGCCATAAATACTATTTAGCTTTAGCTTGTTATAATTCTCTCATAAATGTGTATTTATATTTTTGTGAATTATTGCCTTCATTTTTATCGAATCGGTGAATGTCAGGTTGATATTTTAATACCTTGCGAAGTTGCGAAGAAGCATAATATTATTAGAACTGAAGCGGTTAAGGGGTTTTCTTGGTCGATTAATCACGTGGATTAACCTTGGTTAACCGTTTAATCACTTGTCCAAATAGACATCTGAATAACTGCCATAACGTTGATGATTTACAGCATGAACCCTTTACCCAACGTAACAAACAAAACCGATTAGGCCTATATACAAAAATCTCCATTCAAATTTATTATGTTTTCAATTTTTGTCTCAAAAAATAGCTTATGACCCCCTCATTGGAACGAGCTCGAAGAGCTCGTTTCAATGAGGGGTCATTAGAAACGTTTTTGAGACAAAAATTGAAAATTTTTTAGTAATTCATGAATTTATTTTACAAGTATCGTCTGCTACCCGTAAAGGGTTAAGAATGACTACTTCCAGCTACTGATACAGTATGATGATCATGCAAGTAAACAAGTATGTCAGCAAGTAACTTGCATGCTTTACTGTGTCTCATATTGATGTGAGACAGTGTGACAGTATCTGCCTGTTTTGGAGCAAGTTTGTTCCTTTGTTGACCCATATAATACAGTAGTTCAAAAGTAATCGATCAATTACTTTTTGGATCGATCAAGATGTTGATCATTGATTAAGATGAATCAACAAAATAATCAGGCTGAATGACATTCAGAACCGTGTATTGCCAAATAACATGACACGCATCCTTCAGCATGGAATGTGCAGTCATACAAAACTTTTGCAAATAGTCCTGATAGTTATGAGACTGGAGATAGTTTGTATGGTTCAGCTTTATATATCTCTATCGTATCTTCGTCATCACAAGTAACTGCTAATATAGCCCTGTATTTGTCATAACATAGCGAAAAATGGGCAGCTGATCCCGTGTTTATGAGAAAGAACTGTCGACACATATCTTCCGCCCATTGTGAATTCAACGATACAGTCTGTTTTGTTACTACACACATACACACGATCCCCACAAACACACATGTCCTGTGGGCATTTCAAATCAGAGTGTGTCATTGTAAATAACATGCATTTCAAATCTGCACTCATTATAAATACCTTGTTGTAAGCTTTATCCAAAATGAGAACATTTTTATAATTCTCTGAAGTTTTTACAGCTAGAGGACGAATGAAGAGTTTACCCGACGAATTGACAATTTGACCACTGTCGTTAATACTGTTGACAACACCTTCATCACAGAACGTTACAATGAAATTTCTGTCTGTCCTGCAGATTCCCACACATCTCCCTGATAGCTTTATCTGGTGAAGTTCAGTAAAATCAGACAAATTGTAATGTTTAATCAGTTTCAGTTTACTAAACGTGATTGCTATCATCTCGGAATAGACGCATAAATCTGAAGGTTCGTCTGGTAAATCAACAGATCTTGAAACTTCTCCGTTCATTCTATTTATACATTGTAATACATTGGGCTCTATCCCCACTAACAATAGACCTCCGTTTTCCTCAGACACAATGCGCATACCATCGACAACACTATCTTCAAAACTGATGAAGCCAATGTTATCGAATTCCAGTAGTGGATTAACTGGTGGATCTACATGTAAAGAGGAAATCGTAACTGCAGTCGCGAGATCTGAAACAATTTTTTCAAGCACAGTTTTATCTCTCTTGATAAAATCTTCATTAATGTCTTCAGTGCATGCAGTTACGTCTTCCAATCTTTTCGCGATGGAGGCGAGAGTTTCCTCGTGCCGTTTACAAAACTGAATTGTGCCATGCGCACCTAAGACTGAGGAAAAACAATTATTATCAAGACCCTCTCCTTCTTTTATAACATTTTGTATCTCTTCTTTCCAAAACTGGTTATCGTTCATGAATGAAGAAACATGACGAACCTCCTCCTTTCTCAAATTGTCTAATTTCTCCAAACTCGCTCTCTCAGACTCATCAATGATTGCACGTATTCCACTATAAAAACACCGAATTCTGGTTTCTCCAAGATGAATGTGTGACTTTATTCTTTTTAAATACAATTCCAAGTTCTCCCTTTTGTCGTCAATACAGTCACGGACACGCTTTACACGCTTGGAAAACGCAGAAAACATGTATTGAATATCCTCCGCAGATGAAAGTGTACATTTATCATGATTCGTTAAACACAAAATACAACAGCCAATTTCATGAGTTTTGCAGTAATACGTAATTTCCCTGTCGTGATGATTTGTGCAGTACAGATCTGACACAGTAACTGTACCAACAGATGTACCTTCTCTGACAACGTTGTCGCGGCGTTCAATATTCTGGTTTCCATCACCGGCTTTGCTGTCAGCCATTGTGTGCGTCAGTTGACAGGTGATTCTAAATTTTCAGTTATGAAAAGTTATTGACACTGTTCATGAGTTCACCGCACAGAGTGACCGAAGTCATGTAATTCGTCAGCCACTCAATACGGGAAACTCATACCACCAAACACATATCAGGGCGGACGTTTTTTAAGTGTGGAAACTTATTTGAACATAGTTACGTGAAATATCTTCCCAATTCGCTGTACCGACGTTCATAATTCTGTCAGATTTCAGGAATATCTTAGTGTTGTTACAGAAATGTGTTGGGTTCAAGCGGAAAATGGGGAGCTGAAGGGCAGGTATTACTGGGGTAACCCCGATGGAAGTTACTTACGAGGGCGAGGTGGATTGAAGGTGATTGCGGATTCAAAAAGGAAGCGGGGAGGGAGGTAACGTGGAGGGGACGCTAATGTGAAGGATGCAAGAGAGGAGGGTGGAGGGTGTAGAGCCAGATCAGGAAAGAGTAGAGCCAGGAGCTCAAGATCAGCGTAGGAGAAATAAGGCTACTAAGCGGTGTCTAAAAATAGATTTAGTGTCTTAGATTCTGATGCACCGGGTAAAGACGATGGGGGGGGGGGGGGGGTCTGTAAGAGAGAGGGGGTGGTTTGTGGTGTTGATAGTGCAGATAGGGCAGGTAGGGTAAGAAGAACAGTCAGAGGGAAGAAGAGTTCGGATGCCAACCAAACAATGCAAGTTGTAGGTGTTACATGTGACATGGGGTCTGAGGAGATAAACAGGAAGGAGAGCAAAAGGAAGTTAGTTGCCGCGGGAAGCAGCATTCTAAGCGGAATAGATAAGATTGTCTGTGGTTCTGACACCAACATCGGACTATCTTATGTTTCCCTGGGGCGAAGGTTGAAGATCTAAGGGACAGAGTGGTGGTATTCTGGGGGGGGGGGGGGTAGAGGATCAGATCTGGTAGTGGTG
This sequence comes from Pictodentalium vernedei, assembly GCA_031216915.1. NCBI lineage: Eukaryota > Metazoa > Mollusca > Scaphopoda > Dentaliida > Dentaliidae > Pictodentalium > Pictodentalium vernedei. The sequence goes on along the minus strand of CM062294.1, from coordinate 126,486,483 downwards.
TTTCATGTGGGGACCAACAACATCCGGGAGAGGAGATCAGTAAGACTGGTGGATACGCACAGGGATTTAGTTACTAAACTGCCCAGTAGAAATGCCAGTATATTGACATCGGGGGTCCCTTCCCGTCCTTGGGGGTAGGAATCATCGGAATTCAAGGATCATGGCATTGAATGAGGAGTTGGAGGAGTACTGTGCTGATTGGGGTATACCCTTTACACGTTTTGGAGTAAGGGGAGCATGTACTGGCGAGACGGTGCTGCATCTTAGCAGGATGGGGACACGGGTATTGGGATTGAAATATTCTGCAGGTAGCAGAGCCTTTTTCTGTAGACGAGCGGGATGGGAGGACAGAGACAGTAGCATGCGTGGGTCACATATGCTTTGAACAACAGCGAGTGGGACAGAACAAGGTTATCGAGGTTACAGTCCGGAAACAAGAGAATCAATAATGGGAAGTTAAGGAATCCCGATACACTGAAAGTGAGGTACAGCAACACCCAGGATCTCTACAGAAAAGTAAGTGAAATAGCTACATTGAAGGAGAGGACTTTGAGGCGCGGTTAAGACCTGAACGGGTAGGCCAAGTAAGGGGATGTGTGTTGATAGACGTAGGACAAACTGAAGGTCAGAAAAAAGGTGTAGGTGTAGGCATGTATATAAAAGTAGATTCAAAACCGTCGTCGATCACAGATCTGACAGATGTCAGTAGACCGACTGAGGTATCCAAAGAAATTGGATGGGTAAAGGCTAATCTAAAAAAAACAAAAGTGTTATCATTGGGATCAGGGGTGGGGGGGGGGGCGTGGCAACGGGGCTATGATAGCAAAAGGAAAATACCAACAAGCACGAAATAAAGTAAATAAGATAAAAGACGATAATCGGAGAGTGCGAAACTGCAATCTCACTGAGACGATAAGAATGACAAGGGGTTCGAGTTAGAACGTACTTTGCAAATGGATGAATAAAAGAAACAAAGGAAGTAATTCACAGAGTATTCAACTTTAACCCTTTACCTAACGAATCGCCCGCATCCGCCCGCGTAATATGCAAATTCAGCAGTTGAAAAAATATTATTTTTCAAAAAAATTCAACAAAACCATATCATGTGACCCTCGCTGGAACGAGCTCGTTGATATTTAAAATAATAAATTTTGATATCGTCTGCGTTGGGTAAAGGGCTAAAGTAGAGGGCAGAGATATAGACGATCAAGAGTAAATCGCATCAGAACTAGTGAAGAACTGGGAAAAGGTAAACGATAAGCAATGGGGTATGGGAAACTCACCGGAGTGGAACAATGGGGTCGAGGAAAATTATCGAACTTCGTGTATGGCGAAATAAAAACCGAGGAAGTACGAAAAGTAGTCTCAAATTAAGGAACGGAAAAGCGGCAGTGATGGACGAAATTCCTAACGAGTTTCTAAAAAATGGGGAGAGGAATTCTATAAAAGCTTAACGATCTTATTCAGTTTAGCCAGAGAGAAAACAGGAGGTTTCAAAAGAGTGGAAAGAAAGCAAGGTTACATTTATATCACAAAAAGGGGGGGGGGGCAGGATGTATTGAACAATTATCGGAGGATTTCTGTCGGTAGCAACTAGCAAGAATGGAAAAAAGATTTCTCTAAAGTCCTGTATGGGGGACTAGAGGATGAGATCGAACAGAAAGGGTTTCTGGCAACTGACCATCTTTTCACGCTGTCCCAAATGATAGAATCAGCGAAAGTTAAAAGGAAAAAGATGTTTATAGCATTTCTGGATATGAAAAAAGGCTATGGAGGGAGGGTATGTGGCGGAAGCTTGAGGCCTTGGACCCGGTAGGTGAGTTAGTGGGAATTCTGAGAGAATTATACAATGACGTACAAAGTGAACATAGCATGAGTCACATAACAACAAAACGCCTACCTGTAGAGAGAGGCGGGCTTGAAGCAGGGATGCATCTTTTCGCCAATATTTTTTGCACTCTACTTCAAAGACTTAGGAGATAAACTCCTGCACAGTGACGAGTGGGTAGCAGTAGGGGACCTGAAGATCCCATGGCTATTCTTCGCAGATGATATGGTACTTGTATCATAAAGCAAAGATGGGAGTGAGAAAATGCTGGCAAATGTTGGGAATAGAGGGACAAATGGAGGCTCGAAATAAATGAAAGCAAAAGCAAAGTTATATCCGTGGGCCGTAGAGTGGAACCTACTCAAAGGTGGAGAGTGGGGAAGTTCTGTATTCCGGAAGTTAACAGCAAACTTCTTAGTGTGGGAGAGGCATGTGACTATGAGTATTTGGGGGTAAATATAAACATTACGGGAAGAGGTGTCTACAGAAACCACATGAATAAACTAACGGTGAAGAACACACTGAAAACTAAAGTGTTAAAACTGACACTTTCAAGGTGTTAAACCCATTCTAACTCTTAGGGTTTGATTTTAACACTCAAAGTGCAATGCTTTAAGCACTTAGACATTACAATCGTCAGACATCTGAAACTTGAATGGATGGCACTTCCCATGTGTCTAGCATTGGTGGTTCTTCCAGAATCGTCCATAATTTGATTTGCGCTTGGTGGGTACATAATTAAAAGGACACAACGCAGATGACACGGATCAGGCTCGAGAGTTCGAGCCTGATCCGCGTCATCTGCGTTGTTTCCTTTTAAGTGTCGCGACATTACACTTGTCAAGTGGTATTATTGTAACACCTGTCAAGATCTGGGATATCCACACTTGAACAAAGTGCTAGTTCAGCACTTAGTAAGTGTTAAATACTGCACTTCAAGTGTAGTTTTTAACACTTTGGTTTTTAGCGTGTAGAAGCGAATTCTTGATCAAATGAAACTTATAGGGAAAACATCACCCAATAGGTTTTCGTGGGGAAAACAATTTGGGAAATGGTGGGTGTACCAAGTATAACATATGGTACGGAAGTGATACCTTTAAACCAAATGACTTCAAAGAGCTTGGAAATTCTGCAGAACGCTGGATAACGGTGCCGCAGCACTAGAAGCAATAACGGGGGGAAGTTCGGTGGATGAGGATTAGGAACAGGATAGACTTAACCCTTTACCCAACGCAGACGATATCAAAATTTATTATTTTAAATATCATTTTTTTAAATTTTTCGAAAAACTTCAACAAAACCTTATCATGTGACCCCTCATTGGAACGATTCAATGAGCTCGTTCCAATGAGGGGGTCACATGATATGGTTTTGTTGAAATATTTAAAAACATTTTTTTTTTCTTCAACTGCTCAATTTGCATATTACGCGGGCGGATGCGGGCGATTCGTTAGGTAAAGGATTAATGAAACTCTACTATCTGAACTATTTGGTAAATCCCCCTCGACAACCGATGGTGTAAATTAATGTTCTAGAATATTTGGATGCAAACACAAAGACAGGGTGGGTAGACCAAGTGATGGAGTTAATGGAGAACTATTCGATGGAGATTTCAGACTTTGAAGTGGGCATAACCCAGGAAAAGAAAATCGTCAGAAAATGAGTCATGGCGGATTGTAACATGATTTGTTAATTGGGGTCGAAGCAAAGAGATCTTTGGGTGGTCTACGCCATAAAGAGAAGCCAGGTTTTGAAGAGTACCTTGATGGCACCTTTGGGGGTCAGTTGTTCAAGATGAGGTCGAGGTCGCTATAAATTAGGTGAAAAACTGGAAAAGCAATGCCAAATGTGTAATTTAGTCGTAGTGGAGACCCCGGAACACTATCTTTTGGAATGTCCAAAATGGTGGGGAAGTGGATGGGAGAACGAAGGACATGTGGTTTGTAGGTGACACAAAGGAGAGGGTTAGTATGCTTATCGGAGAGATTGGGAAGAATGGTACACGGGATGTTATCACACGCTAAAAACTAAAGTGTTAAAAACTACACTTGAAGTGCTGTATTTAACACTCACTAAGTGCTGAACTAGCACTTTGTTCAAGTGTAGATATCCCAGAACTTGACAGGTGTTACAATAATACCACTTGACAAGTGTAATGTCGCGACACTTAAAAGGAAACAACGCAGATGACGCGGATCAGGCTCGACCTCTCGAGCCTGATCCGCGTCGTCTGCGTTGTGTCCTTTTAATTATGTACCCACCAAGCGCAAATCAAATTATGGACGATTCTGAAAGAACCACCAGTGCTAGACACATGGGAAGTGCCATCCATTCAAGTTTCAGATGTTTGACGATTGTAATGTCTAAGTGCTTAAATCATTGCACTTTGAGTGTTAAAATCAAACCCTAAGAGTTAGAATGGGTTTAACACCTTGAAAGTGTCAGTTTTAACACTTTAGTTTTTAGTGTGCATGCAGTCCGTCTCAAAGTGTTGGGAGGGGAGGGGAGGAGAGGTGTGGAGGCATTTGGGAACACAGTGCTAATCAAGATTCTCACCTCAGAACCGCGACAAATCAGCGGCCAGTATTATTATATTATTATTACTTATTAGTGGGGATCTCGATTTCAGATTTTGTTATAAAGGGTAACTGCCCGTGAGAAGTTTATGGAACACGTCGTTTACTTGAAAACTTTCGCAAATCACAAGATGGAAATTTTTCAGGAGAATCAACTTGTTGCAGTATGGTTACGCGGTGTCATCATATCAGCAGTTTTTAGCGCAGCACAAGGTGAGATTTAAAAGAGAATCTTTGATGAGTGATAAAATTATTTATTTATTGGTGTTTAAGGTCACATATTTCTGCACAATGGCTAATCACGACCACGACAGTTTTACGGGTGGAGGAAGCCGGAGTACCCGGAGAGAACCACCGAGCAACGGCGAGCAACTGTCAGCTCCCCAACATACTAACTCCACACAAGCAGGGTTATCACTGGTTGAAGACAGGTGCACCATCCACGTGCAGTAAGCCTTAGTACACAGCGTCACCGTGCCCCCACATGGGCAATGTGAGTGAAGTGTCTTGCCCAAGGACACAACGCGGTTGCCGCAAGTGGGATTCGAACCGAGGACCTCTCGGCTGATGAGTGATAAAATACTGGATCACTAATGAGTGATAAATATGTGGTATCATGGTATTTATACCATGATTATCTGTTCTACTATATATAAAAATCCTATGACATAAATTGTAGCTTTACACACCAACCGTGGTGAACACGCCAGCAATGAGGTTTCAATAGTTAAAATTTACACCTAGAGTGGAACTACATCCAAGTTGACCTTTGGTGACCTCGCCATGATTAACTGCCAGCGAAAGTACCGGCCACAGGTGCTCTTGTAAACAAAAACAGATTCGCACGTGTGAATATTGATTTATTTAACATTTAAGCTCTTATTAATCTGACGATCATGGTATAAATAAAATATACCCAAAGTAGCTTGTGTACCAAATGTTCACCACTTGTGGTGAAATGGTGTTAACTGCGCGCCTGTGTGACAAGTATTCACAGATAAGTAACCCCAAATCGGTATCCTCAGATTAGTATCCTATAAAAGGTATCTTCCAATAGCCCAGCAGTGCAATAGAATAGGTATCCTTAAATACCAGTATATGCCTATGAGTTAGGGCACAATGTGTCACATTGTGCATTGTCACATATAGGCACATACAGCATGTGCCTATGTGCTACCTGTAATGTGTACACATGACAAGTATCCTATAAAAGGTATCCTCAAATAATACAACACCATGTCATAGGTATCCTCAAATAACCATATGTGCCTATGTGCCAGTGCACAATGTGTCACGTTGTGCATTTTCACATAAGCACATTTCGGCACATCCAGCATTTGCCTATGTGCTTGGGGTTTGGGTGGATTGTCGGGTTTATTTGGGTAATTCTACAAGACGGGGAATTACTCCGAAGACACCCCTATCCTGTGAGAAGCCTCTGGGTGGTGATATAGCAGCCACGTGCTACTATAAAAACCAAGATGGCGGCCTCCAGTATACAAAATGGACGTCGAAAACAAGTATCACCCTAACAACACGCGCTGCGCATCTGACCTAACACCACGTATCAATATGGGGATAACGTCACAAGATGGCCGCTCACGCGGGCTACCATAACAACAAAACATGGCGCCACTGGGTCACGCGACTATGACGTCAACTGAGATCCTGCATGAGATCCTGCCAATGGGGCTAGAAAACCACATTACATATTACATTTGTAGTTACATAATTGTAACTAAAAAAATGTGTATAATTGTACAAATAATTATTGGACCCTGTACTAATCTTAAAAAATAAATATAATCACGAATGATTGCTTTAAAACGTCTTGCTTTACGAACTGACCAGGCCGTATGAGCAAAACTTGATAAATTCTTAATAAGCTTAAGCTGATAAAAGTTCCAAGGCTTTGCAGTAATAGATAAATTACAGAACGGTTTCCGATATCTTCAGTGTTGAATATCTAACATGCTCCATTGTTATTAAAAATGAAAAAAAGAAATGACAGAAAGGTTGGATATGCGTGTTTAAACCAAGAAAATTAAATTTATTTTTTATCTTGCACGTGTCAGTTCGTACGGAAGCGTGGAAGGCACATTGGCTACCAATATTTATCGCGCCTCGGCGCGAAATTATCTCGCCACGGCCAGATAATATCTCGCCTCAGCGAAATAATATCTCTCCGCGGCGAGATATTTATTTCGCTGCGGCGAGATAATTTGCCGCGGTGAGATAATTATTTCGTCGAGGCACGGCGAGAGAATAATAACTTGCCGAGGCAAGTTAATTACCGACGTGGAAGGTACATGAGGTTTCCAATATTTATCTCGCTGTGGCGAATTAATTATCTCGCTGCGGCGAGATAATACCTTGCAACGTCAAGACAGATGCTAATAGTAAAATGACCGTTCTTGATAACAGTCTTGAAGCGGTAACGTAGCAGCCATAGCTTTGCCCCAAAACTCTACCTCAGCGCACCTTTCGAGGTTGATGCAGTCCACAGATTACCACGTTCAAGTACTCAAGACTTCTACTTTCCAACTCGTTATTCCTACCCTGCCCCATTCACCTGCTCGACATAGTGGCTCTTGCAGGTGGTTTGACCCGATGGGTCTTCTTCACGACAGAGTGATCTCACCACACAACCCCTTCAACCCTGTGGCTCAACAAGACACGGCACTACCATTCTTCCCATGTGTTTCATAAGTAAGGCGTTTGATCCACGCAGTAGTCTACCCGGCGATTCAACATACTAACGAGGTCCTCATAACAAAAATCCAGTCAAAGTGACCCGATCACATCATCTTCCTGATCCACTGATCAGTTGCATTGACCCTTTTCAGAAATTCCATCCCAACCCAAGTATAATATGCGGGCTCGAAGGCAGACTGTTCCCGACAACTGACTGAGAAAGGAGTGGGGTGACTTTGGAAAATTTCCGAAAATATTAGGAAAATGACCTAAAAAAATAGGGTACGTACAGGGCGAGTAGGGTGAGGGGACGCCTAAAAATAACCTAGGCCTAGTGTGGAGAGCGGGGGGGGGGGGGGGGAGGGGAGGCCTAACGGATTTTGGGATCATGGTCTGACCTCGAGGTCCTGGTAAAAAGGGCAGATCTGTAAATCCTATACTACTCGCATTCGACTCAGTGCTTGACCAGTGACTCGACATTGCCACTCGACCCGACTTGTCGCGGTTTGTTGAGCCACCACCCACATATTTCGGTCGCGACCGACCCAAATACGCCACCCCCCCCCCCCCTTCCCCGTTTCAATCACCCTTCGCGACTTAGTTTCCCAGCACCCCATTCCACCAGTGGCGGAGCCAGGAAATCAAAGGTGAGGATTCGAGAGCCACTTGCTTGCTATATATAGTATAGCACCTTTCAAACGTTATATCTTTCGGGTTGACCATAAACTCCAAGTCTCAGTAAGGCTACTTACGAGCGTAGGCCTACCTGGGCACGCTGCTCAGGCAGGCTGGCATTCTGAAAAATGCAGGAGGGCAAAAAATCGCTCTCCTCAATCAGCTTAGGAGAGTAATTAGCTTTACACAGCATTTTAAGTATCCAGTTGAACAAACTCATTGAAACTGAAACCAAGAGGCTACATCAGTGATTTTATTAACTTTACTAAGGTAAAGCGAAATCTCTTCTAAAGACATCTAGATGTCTAACTCCACAACCGAACACACACTTGACAAGACCTGTGTGTGTACCCAGACCTGTTGTCCTAGAAAGTCATACGCCTACCACAATCACCTTCAACCCCCCCCCCCCCCTCAAGGGGGGGGGGGTTGAAGGCGGTAGTGGTAGGCGTATGACTTTCTTGGACAACAGGTCTGCTTGAATCTACAGCCACATCCTGGTGCAAGTGCATCAAGTGACAGGATAGTAGTAATGGTAGTATATTATAGTGTCAATATTCCTTGAATAATTATCCCTCAAACTGTGATGTCAGTTGTTGAACTTGAAACTGACAGAAAAAAAAATATTGCTGTGACCCATTTTGCTTCAAATGATTGCAACTGTGTTTGGGTATGGTTGCAGCCATTACCTTTTACCACTAAACCACTTTCAAAATGAAATTACGTGATGTTATGTGACTTCGAAGTTAAATTACATTTTTGCTTTACAACAGAAATTTAATGTGACCATAATACATGTCATCTCAATCATCCCAGCCCAAAATATTTAGGAGGGCAATTTTTCGCTCTCCTTAATTCTTTCAGGAGGGCAGTAAGGAGAGCTAAAAAATCGCTCTCCTGAAATTGCCAAGCCTGCTCAGGTAAGTCTAAGATAGTAAGTAGTCTTACCGAGACTAGTCGTTGGGGAGGGGGGTCCTACTAAGGGAAATGTTTTTTTTTAAAAATATACACTAAATCGTACTATCTAGGTCGTGACAGGAATCTTAATATTTTTATATAACTTAATATACATGAGTTTAGGAAAGGATGTAAGTTGGAAAGGGAAGAGGGTTGTGAGGTTTTAGGGGGCACACCCCCATATCCTCCCATGACCCCGCCACTGTTCCACTATTCAATCGTTTATGTGATCCCAAGATCAAATCTCACTACCCATTCGGCCCAGTATTTGATCCTGACTATACCACTCGATCAGACCACTAAACTCTTCTCTAGGTAGCTGTAAATTGTCCAATTAAACGATTGTGCGGTCAAAAAGTCCAACTTTCATTCTGTCTGGAAAAAGAGTAAACCCGATAGGGTCGAATTCCTGGTGATAACACGATTTGGGCCAAAGCGAATTATTAAAAAAATTGAAATAGTACAAAAGCCTCCACCCCCCCCCCCCCCCCACACACACACCCCGGGTGGAAAAAAGGGGGGGGGGGGGGGCTTATCCGCTTATTTGAAAATTTGTCACATAGACGAAAAGAGCTGTAGTGATTGGATGAACCAGCTCGAAGAAGGGGCAAATGATAAATACATGTGACATCCATATTATTTGTATGATTCTATTGATAAGCAACGGATTCTAAAGTGTTATATAACCCATCCACTGTTGAAACATTCAACCCTAAAATAAACAGACTTCGAATATTTCTGTTACATTCATATTTATTTATTTATTTATTTATTTATTTATTTATTTATTTATTTATTTATTTATTTATTTAGTGGGGTTTAACAACACATTAACAGCCAAGGTCATACCGTGTCGGTGACAGTTTTTACGGGTGGAGGAAGCCGAAGTACCCGGAGAGAACCACCGAGCAACGACGAGCAGCTGCCAGCTCCCCAATATCGTAACTCCGCACTGTTGCACAGGCAGGGTTAGATTGGTTGAAGACATGCGCATCATCGATGTGCTGTACGCCTTAGTACACGGCGTCATCGTACCCCAAGTGGACAATCGGAGTGAAGTGCCTCCTTGCCCATGGACACAACGCGGGAGTCCGAATCGATCGCTCAAACGGCCACCCATTCAAGGACTGACCGGGCTCGACGTTGCTTAACTTCGGTGATCTGACGAGAACCGGTTACCGCAGTATGGCTATATTGATATGTAAGAGGTCAAAACGAGGTGCAGGATCTTCAGTGTGACATCCCAACAACTGTAAAGATTTCTGTCTAATGAAATTAAATATCTAACTAGAGAAACAGAATTTACTGCACCCAGTAAATTCAAGTCTGTGTGAAAAGGGTTAAAGTATCAGGAATAAACTATACAGAAGGAGAATTTATGGAGGCTTATTTTCAGGAGTAAAATATCTTTAAACAAATCAGAAATGGATTTTCGTTAATAGTATTTACAGATATTCATACAGGAATCAGAACAATTTTTTATAAGAAGCCAGAAAAGGCATATATGTGACAGCATTCAAAGGGTTCGATACACGAATCAGAAATGGACATTTTTGGCTCTGCCCACTAATTTGAGTGATGAAATACGTTCATGAACTTTTGAAATGCATTAAGGTGTAATGAAATGCATTCCCCAGTCGTTCTGAATAATATGCACTTGATAACCTTGGTGACCTCTTTCAGGCGGACCATATACTGAACCTCCAGCAATTTTTAAATCAGTCGGTATAGTCCCATGTATACACCCACTTAAAAGAAATGGCTCCACGAACTACAGATCTGTCATTTTTTGGCGATGATAGCAAATATTTATTATGATGTAGAAACCTCTAAGGCATTCCGCCTACTGTATCACACACAAGGCCTCAAACGAGCTGAAAAAACAAAGATGAGTGTAAACGGGTTGTTGGTAACCAGCATGCCAAAACGAATAGAGATAGGACCATTTGTATTTGAGTTATCGAGCTGACAAAGGGTGCATAGACTCTATATCGGGGATAGTGCCATAAAAAAAACTTAAAAGCCCCAAGAGCTCGTTTAAAGGCCTACCCTTAAGAGCATCTAGTGCCCTAAACAAGGCATACATAAAATAAGATGGTGGAATCTTGAATCATGGCATTTGCATAAAAAGGCGACAATACTGCAGGAAGCGTGCAAAAGGTTCTACAGTCATCAGTTAAATGATGTTGTTTGTTCTTCGCGGTGAAGTATGAAGAGGGCGGTGAAGTATGAAGAGGGTTAAAGACAGACCATTTAAATATTCCATTTCATTAATTCATAATTGTGATGTTTCCAGAAAGCCGCTTACCACTCGGCCCGAAACCTGTTGATCTTGATTTATGATTGAGAATGAAAAAACAAATTAAAAAAATGCAATGAAAGGTGAAGGGTTATTTATTCAATTATAATTAATCAAGTGTTGTAAGGTAGATCTGTATAATAAACAAATTTTCTTGCCACCTAAAGGTTTTTTTTCAACTTGGTTTGGGAATGAAATTTAATTCTGATCTGACAGCTGATAAGAGTAAATGTGTGTCAGGCTGTCAGCTATAGCAACTTCTCTCTAATTTGATTGTTTACATTATTCTCTTGTGTATATAAATATAAACAGCTATTTCTTTATGATGCTTTTCTGTTACAAAGAAATTAGAGGGGAATAAAAAACTTTGTGACCCAATGGACCACTCCTAAAGGTTCCCTGATAACATAGCTGGGCCAGTACTACTGACAGGCTACCAGTGTGCCAAACAGCCCCAAGACAGATTATTTATTTATTTGTGTGTAAGGTCACATATTTCTGCATAATATCTAATCATGACCACAACAGTTTTATGGGTGGAGGAAGCCAGAGTATCCGGAGAGAACCACCGAGCAACGGCGAGCAACTGTCAGATCTCCAACATACTAATTCCACACAAGCAGGGTTAGCATTGGTTGAAGACAGGTGCACCATCGACGTGCAGTACGCCTTAATACACAACGTCACAGTGCCCCCACGTGGGCAATGGGGGTGAAGTGTTTTACCCAAGGACACAACGCGTGTGCCGCAGGTGGGATTCGAACCGAGGACCTCTCGGTTTTCAGCCTGCACCTCTACCAACTGAGCCACCGTGCCCCCAGGACAGATTTGTTTTTGAGTTATCGTCAAGACAAAAGGAAGGGGGGTAGAAAATATTCATACAGAAATCAGAACATTTTTATAAGAAACCAGACTTGGCATATATGTGACCAGCATTCAAAGGGTTTGATACACGAATCAGAAATGGATATTTTTGGCTCTGCCCACTAATTTGAGTGATGAAATACATTCATAAACTTTAGAAATGCATTAAGGTGTAATAAAATGCATTTCCCAGTCTTTCTGAATAATGCCCCCATATTAAGATCTTCAGAGGGTTAAAATATTCCCTTTAAATACTCCATTTTAATCCTTTAAATGGGGGTGCAGTGGCTCAGTTGGCAGAGGTACAGGCTGCAAGGCGTGAGGTCCTCACTCTGTCTTTGGGCAAGACACTTCACCCCATTGCCCACGTGGGAGCATGGTGGCGCTTTGTACTAAAGCGTACTGCACATCGATGGTGCACTCGTCTTCAACCAATGCTAACCCTGCTTGTGTGTTGTTAGTATGTCGGAGATCTGACAGTTGCTCGTTGTTGCCCGGTGGTTCTTCTCGGCTACTCCGACTTCCTCCACCTGAAAAACTATCGTGGTCATGACTAGCCACTGTGCAGAAATATGTGACATTAAACACCAATAAATAAATAATCCTTTAAAAAATGAGCTCAATCCAATAAAGGGTCATAAGCTATGTTTTTCAAGCAAAACTGAAAAGGTAATTAAAACTGAATAGACGTTTCTGTGAATAATGTTGACCGGTTTTCGCCGTTATGTTGGCTAAAGGGCCAAGAATCCCTTACTTTGGAAGGCACACTGAAAAGGTGTCCCATTCCACATAGAATTAAATGTTAAGAAAATAAAGCGAAAAACATTAAGTTTCTCAGCTGACAGTACCTGCTTTTGCACTCCGGAGGGATGGAACGGCACAAATCAGAGACATTCTCTTAATGGCACTTTGGCGCCAAAGGTTTCTGCACTCTCGGTGAGACCGAGCTGAGCGCAGTGAAAGACTATAGAACTCCTCTAACACATGAGTTTTAAACAGTCATAGCACTGACACAGACTGACACAGTTAACAGTACAGTCGACCATGCCAGTGTTGCATTGTTACCGACACCCTGAGAGTTTTGTGATAGGTTTCAACAATTATTCAGTGCAGTTTTTTGGAAAGGGTTAACTTTATTCTGCCTGAAAGAAAATATGTGCAATCCACATTGAAGTCTTGAGAGGGTTAAAAGCATTGAACTGAATAAGATAGGTTTCAACAATTATTCAGTGCAGTTTTATGGAATGGGTTAACTTTATTCTGCCGGAAATAAAATATGTGCGATCTTGTCTTTGAGAGGATTAAAAGCAGGAAACTGAATAATTTATAATTTATTTCCTTGCAAGGCAAAGGGTTTCTCTCAACTTATAGCCCAAGAACATTAGGTTTCACTAGGGAAAAAAATCGGAGAAAGCTGATTTTTTCAGGGAATGTTGAGTACATGTCACTGAACGATTAGACAAAAGTCCCCCAAAATCCCAGTTGAGCTTTTTTTTCTACAGCCTTTTTTCGAAAACGCGTTTGAAAAAAATCAAAAAAAATCGCACGAACTTTGTAACCTCGAATTGATCCAACTGTATTTTTTGTTTACGCGTATTTCGAGCTACATAATGTCTAATATACATTTACCTAGAGGAAAATGTGCATTCTGTGACAATTTCTGCGAAAAATTATTGAACATTCACAAAAAAGTATCGGATTTACGCAAAAAATGACGATTTTCCTAACGGATTTGCCCAATGGGTCGTAGTACAGAACGGGATGTTAGTTGGACAGACGATAAAAAATCCACCACCATTTGAAGACTTTTATCATTGCTTACAAAATAGACATTATGGAAGACCCCCTCTGCTTCTGGCCGAGTTCCCCTTTTGGCATAAAATTCGTCAGCATGAGAACTCAACTATTTTCGGGCTTGGGACCGAACAGACACGTCTGTGTCTGGCAGCATTAGATCAATAAATAATATTTACAGAATGTACAAATCAATCAACATGGATTAAGTTACATTGACTATTATCAACGCTGTATACAGAAATGACATGACCTATATACATATTATTCATCGAACTCAGAAATTTCCGACAGGACAGTGTTTCTGTGGTTGTTACAAGAATCCGAACTGCAATTACACAAACCTGAGCAAGGGAGTCCTGCCTTCTTACACCCACACCTTTTTGTACAAGCACTCTTGCAACCACAACTGATCAGATTCAGTAGGTTATCGGGGGCACATGGCTTTGTGGCTGCAGTCGGTACAAGAAGTCCATTGTCTAGCGACCACCCCCAATCCGTCGGAGGAAGCGAAGTGCCCAGCCATTGTTGGACCTGGAGATAACATCTATAGACATGTTGTTGTGCAGCATCGCTGCTTGGTGGGAGTGAGGCTAGGTCGATGGGTGTATTCAGTTTAGATTTTGCTACATAACGCTTGTAAGTGACATATCTATATTGGTCGAGAGAGGAAACAGTTTTACTCCCGTATAAGATCAGGAGAAGTTGTTCCCCAGCAGCGGCTACTGCACTTGGTGTACTGTCATCCGCCAAAATTGTGTTGACATACTGTTGTGAGTCGCTAGTAACATCGGAGACAATTGTACTGAATACTTTCTTCTTACCAACTCGAAAGAGTGCAGAAGTAGTGTCACAACCACTTATAGAATGTGCTACAAGGAGGTTGCTTCTATGGTCACCCATTTTGGTTGCTATTTCACTAACTGAAACTAGTAAGTTTGGGGTAATGGAATACATCATGTGAATATTCCATCCCGGTTGAACTCGAGAGGTAAGAATGACTAACAAGTCTGTGTCTGTTCCCACAACGACAACATTGTTATCATCTTGAGCGATGTCAAGTGCAGTTTCGGCTATCAGTACATCAGCCTCGGCCTGCTTGGACTGAATATTGATAGCAGATAGCTCCTGCATTAGAAGATCGATCAGTTGGGTTTTGTTCTTGGCATTTGCAAGGAAATCGGATTGGGGTGTGGTGGCTGGTAACTCGGGTGAGATATTGATATCAATGGAATACCTGTCTTTAGATCTACGGGCTTGTTCCATGCCCTTTGTCGACATTGTACAAGCATAACCATCAAAAACAACCACGACGTTCGCCCCAAAATGTCTCACTAGATAATTGGAATATGATGTACATATGTCCTTATATGACGACTGTTTAGGCCATACAACTGCCCTCAATAAAAATCCACCATCTACAACAAACAGAGAATGTTCTGGGATTTTAGTTTGCTCGGAACCGTATGTTTTGAGGATCTTACCGAGCGTGCTTTTCTGTGTCTTCCTCATTCCAG
This sequence comes from Pictodentalium vernedei, assembly GCA_031216915.1. NCBI lineage: Eukaryota > Metazoa > Mollusca > Scaphopoda > Dentaliida > Dentaliidae > Pictodentalium > Pictodentalium vernedei. The sequence goes on along the minus strand of CM062294.1, from coordinate 126,471,279 downwards.
CAGAATCAAACAATGCTGGTGGTTTCGGGGCGAGTTCATATTTGAGATATTCTTCCATCTCTGTTTGTGACTGAATAACACATGTGATGCGGTTGAACAGAATTGTGGGGTCAATCACTACCTTACTTCCACGGACTTTGATGCTATTTGCCATCGATGCGAAAGACTTCACAGTGTCAACACGTCGTAGTTTGATGCTGTTGAACGTTTTGCTTACAACATTCGATACGCAACATTCACCAATTTTGCGAACTTGGTCACAGTTCACAGTTTCGTCGGCCACAAGCCCGGTCACTATAGAGACTAATTGTAGTGGATCTCTATTCTGAAAGGGGGAATGCACTCTGAGCCAGTTCAATAATTTGGTGATATCATTGGCATCAGTCAATTGTGAACTTTGACGGAGATCCCGATGTTGTTCGCCATGACCAGAGTGAACATGAACAAAATTTTCGAGAGCATTACATATCGGAAGGCAAAGAGGTAGTCCATGTACCCATTTCGCAACAGTGCTATCGGTTATTCCCCTGCCATATGTGAGACCACCAGGGAGCTTGAACATTCTCATTAAACACTGCTCTATGGTCTGATCAGAATATATCCCGTCCCAGAATTTATCTGAGCGCCTTATGGTAAAGTAACCTTTCTCAGTGAACAACTTCAAATCATCCTGTTGCATTATTTCTGTTAGCTCATTCATCTGCTGCAAATAGAGATGAGAACTTTTTGCGTATGCAAAATGACCACCTGCGTGAAATACTGGAATCATATTGCGAACACAATATGTGTGGAGTTCCCAGTCGCCTGTGCGCTCTGCTCTCAAGAACAACTGGAGAAGACCTATTTGCTCGTAGTATTGTACCCAAAGCTTTCCTGTGCGTCCTACGGACGCATTCTGGAGCAGTTCGTGTAATTTTGACAGTAGATGGTTGACACATTCTTGATTGACAGCGTCAGCTGTTGTACAGTCACCTCTGGCAAGTCCACAGAATATTTCATTGACTTCTGTGCAGTCGATGTTATCTAGTGTTCGGCTTTCTTCAAACACAAGTTTTGTAATGGCAATTTGTGTTAGCAAATCGGCACGAACAGCTCTTGAATATGCATGACCACTGATCAAATGATGGATTGACCCACCAGCATAAACAGTCCCCCAAAGTTCATCCAAGCCGCTACCAGCCATGATCGAACCAATTGCCCCTAAATATGACATAATCATATGGAAGCCGCCGAGTCTAACGAAAACTTTTGTCAACTTATCTGACGAAGACACAGTCTCCACTGCTTTGATATAAAGTGGTTGGTCAAACGTCACTGGACAAACGTTCAGTCCCTGTTTCTCACATTCAGTTTGTGCAAACATGAGAGCAGTGTAAATTGTGCGATTATGTGATTTAATCGAACATGGAAATTGAAACAATGATGCTATAATACGGTATTTGAATGAGAAAAGTCGATGCCGTTCGAATTTGAGTTTAGGGGGTATGGTTAATATTTCACACGTTTCACCAGTTCATTATGGAATAAATGACTATTGTTATATATCATTATAAAGCCACTGCTTTTCTGCAATTTTTGCTATATAATTTAACTCCCAAAGTAGTCGTAGATTTGATTTAATGGACGTTGTGTACCGTTGTGTGTATGAAAACAATACATTTTTTTTCGTAATTTTGTACATTTTCGTGAATATTTCACCATTGAGTGTGAGGATTGGTACAAAGTTGGCATTTTCTGTTGGGGATATGTATTCTCAATATAATTCAGCACGATATTTATGATTCTCACCCTACTAAGGCGAATAAGAATGAGAAATATGGAGCTGGGTCGAATTTTTTTTAAATTTTTTTTTTTCATCAAAAAAACGCTATAACTAAAAAAGCTCAACTCGGATTCGCGGGGACTTTTCACACCTTATCCGCAATGTGTGTCCCGGAAACATATAAAAAAAATCAGCTTTCTCCGATTTTTTTCCTTGCTTTCTCATTTTTATGTCTAATGTGCCTGGACTATTAGTTTCAGGAATTTACATCCCATTATAATGACAAGGTCAGATTTCATTTTGTAACTTAACTCCACTGTGGTGTTCACATAGTCTCCGGTGTGAACATAGCATTGTATTGCTTGGGGAAAATTTACTGTATCAGGAAACTGGATGTTGTGAAAACCCTGTGGCCTACTGGGCCATACTCAATGGCTCTAGCGACCTGAAAAACATAGGTGGCCGAGTAGTTGTGAATGTCTACCAGTATGCCAAAAATCGGCGAGATAAGACGATTCGTTTACGAGTTATCGTGAGGACAAGGAAGTGCATAGAAGACAGAAGACAGGAGAAGAAGAAGAAAAAAAAAGAAGAAAAACTAGAGAAACAGAATTTACTGCCACCTGTAAATTCAAGTCTGTGTGAAAAGGGTTAAAGTATCAGGAATAGACTATAAAGAAAGAGAATTCATGGAGGCTTATTTTTGGGGAGTAAAATATTTTTGAACAAATCAGAAATGGGTTTTCGTTTGCAGTATTTACAGATATTCATACAGGAATCAAAACATTTTTATAAGAAACCAGAAATGGCATATATGTGACCAGCATTCAAAGGGTTTGATACACGAATCAGAAATGGACATTTTGGGCTCTGCCCACTAATTTGAGTGATTAAATACATTCATAAACTTTAGAAATGCATTAAGGTGTAATACAATGCATTTCCCAGTCTTTCTGAATAATGCCCCCATATTAAGATCCTTAGAGGGTTAAATATTCCCTTTAAATACTCCATTTTAATCCTTTAAATAGGGGCGCAGTGGCTCAGCTAGCAGAGGTGCAGGCTGCAAGGCGTGAGGTACGTACTCTGCTCTTGGGCAAGACACTTAACCCCATAGCCCACGTGGGTGCATGGTGGCACTGTGTACTAAAGCGTACTGCACATCGATGGTGCACCCGTCTTCAACCAAAGCTAACCCTGAGTGTGTGGAGTTAGTATGTGGTGGATCGGGCAGTTGCTCGTTGTTGCCCGGTGGTTCTTCCCGGGTACAGCGATTTCCTCCACCTGAAAAACTGCCGTGGTCATGATTAGCTGCTGTGCAGAAATATGTGACATTAAACACCGATGAAAAAATAATCCTCTAAAAAGGAGTTCAATCCAATAAAGGGACATAAGCTATGTTTTTCAAGCAAAAATGAAAAGATAATTAAAACTGAATAGACGTTTCTGTGAATAATGTTGGCCGGTTTTCGCCGTTATGTTGGCTAAAGGGTTAAGAATCTCTTACTTTGGAAGGCACACTGAAAGGGTGTCCCATTCCACATAGAATTAAATATTAAGAAAATAAAGCGAAAAACATTTAGTTTCTCGGCTGACAGTACCTGCTTTTGAACTCTGGGGGGATGGAACGGCACAAATCAGAGACATTCTCTTAATGGCACTTTGGCACCAAAGGTTTCTGCAGTCTCGGTGAGACCGAGCCGAGCGCAGTGAAAGACTAATAGAACTCCTCTAACAAATGAGTTTCAAACAGTCAAAGCACTAACACAGTTAACAGTACAGTCGACCATGTCAGTATTGTTACCGGCACCCTGACAGTTTTGTGATAGGTTTCAACAATTATTCAGTACAGTTTTATGGAAAAGGTTAACTTTATTCTGCCTGAAATAAAATGTGTGCAATCCACATTGAAGTCTTGAGACGGTTAAAGGCATTGAACTGAATTAGATAGGTTTCAACAAATTTTACAATTATTCAGTGCAGTTTTATGGAAAGGGTTAACTTTATTTTGCCTGAAATAAGATATGTGCAATCCACATTGAAGTCTTGAGAGGGTTAAAAACATTGAACTGAATCAGATAGATTTCAACAAATTTTACAATTATTCAGTGCAGTTTTATGGAAAGGGTTAACTTTATTCTGCCTGGAATAAAATATTCGCAATCCACTTTGAAGTCTTGAGAGGGTTAAAAGCGTTGAACTGAATAAGATAGGTTTCAACAAATTTTACAATTATTCAGTGCAGTTTTATGGAAAGGGTTAACTTTATTCTGCCTGAAATAAAATATGTGCAATCCACATTGAAGTCTTGAGAGGGTTAAAAGCATTGAACTGAATAAGGTAGGTTTCAACAAATTTTGCAATTATTCAATGCAGTGTTATGGAAAGGGTTAACTTTATTCTGCCTGAAATAAAATATGTGCAATCCACATTGAAGTCTTGAGAGGGTTAAAAGCATTGAACTGAATAATTGATAATCTATTTCCTTGCAAGGTAAAGGGTTTCTCTCAACTTAGTTCCAGGAACTTACATCCCATTATAATAACAAGGTTAGTAGATTATATTTCATTTCGTGGCAGCTACTCCACTGGTGTTTACATTATCTCCAGTGTGAATAACATAGCATCCTATTGCTTGGGGAGAATTTACTGTATCAGGAAATTGGAGGCTGTGAAAGCCCTGGGGCCGATTAGGCCATACTCAGTGGCTCTAGCGACCTGAAAAACATAGGTGGCCGAGAACTTTTGACTGTCCACCAGTATGCCAAAAATCAGCGGGATACGACGATTCGTTGTCGAGTTATCGTGAGGACAATGAAGTGCATAAAAGACAGAAGACAGGAGAATAAGAAAAAGAAGAAGAAGAGGGAAGAAGAAGAAAAATAAAAAAAAAGAAAAAGAAACCGTACAAAAACAATAGTCTGTGTGTTTCACACAGACTAAAAAGAAGAAAAAGAAACCGTACAAAAACAATAGTCTGTGTGTTTCACACAGACTAATAAAATGAAAAGTTGTAACTGATACATAGATAGATAGTCCCATTCAATTTCATTACATGGGTCAAAATGGTTCAGGACGTTCATCATACCAACCTTTACAACTGTTGAAAGTTTCCGTTTCAACGTTTTTTATACAGTGTCTCTGAAGAAAAAAGTAAAGTGTTCTAAAGTTATCATTTCTCCTTTTCTTCGCTCGGGTGAGCTAACAATTGGATTGGAAGGTGCAACAGCCTTTGTGCCGAGTCTGTTGGAAGGTCGGGTCAGTTCTGCGCAAGCATTACAATTTGAGTTCAAACTAGAGAAACAGAATTTACTGCAAGAAGTAAATCCAATCTGTGTGAAAAGGGTTAATGTATCAGGAATAAACTCTACAGAAAGAGAATTTATGGAGGCTTATTTTCTGGAGTAAAATATTTTTTTAACAAATCAGAAATGGGTTTTCGTTAACAGTATTTACTGATATTCATAGAGGAATCAGAACAATTTTATAAGAAACCAGAAAAGGCATATATGTGACCAGCATTCAAAGGGTTCGATACACGAATCAGAAATGAAAAATTTTGGCTCTGCCCACTAATTTGAGTGATGAAACACATTCATAAACTTTAGAAATACGTTAAGGTGTAAATGCATTTCCCAGTCATTCTTAATAATATGCACTTGATGACCCCATTCAGGTGGACCATATATTGAATCTCCAGCAATTTTTAACTCAGTCGGTGTAGTTCCGTGTCTACATCTACATTGAAGAATGAGCGCAACCCACTTTGAAATAATGGCTCCACCAACTTCAGATCTGTCATTCAGATCGAACGGGGCAAAAAACATAGATGAGTGCAAACTGGGTATGTTAACCAGCATGCCAAAATGCATAGAGATATGACGATCCGTATTTGAGTTGTCGCGCTGACAAAGGGTGCATAGACTCTATATCGGTGATATTGTCATAAAAACCTTAAAAACACCAAGAGCTCATTTGAAGGCCTACTCTTAAAAGGGCATCTAGTGACCTAAACAAGGCATACATAAAACTAGAACTTCTCTAATAAATTAATTTTAAACAGTCATAGCACTAACACAGTTAACAGTACAGTCAACTATGTCAGTATTGCATCTTTTACCAGCATCCTGACAGTTTTCTGATAGGTTTCAATAACAAATCTTCAGTGTAGTTTTACAATTACATGTACCCTGGAATTCTTCATGATCAAGTTGTTTGTTTTTATATTAACTTGGTTTGGGAATTAATTCTGTACAATGAGATTAAATAAACAGATCGTGTTATTGTATGTGACAGTTACAGCTTACTCCCTAACTGCTATTTGTGAAATTCATTCATGGAGAAAATATTCATACAGGAATCAGAACAATTTTTCTAAGAAACCCGAAAAGGCATAAATGTGCACACCATTTATAGGGTTCGATCAAGGAATCAGAAATTGACATTACTGCCGCTGCCATTTGAATGATGAGATATACATATAATCTTCAGAATTGCATTAATTGGTATAAAGTGACTTTCCTAATAGGTCGCAAAAAAATATGCATTTAATGACATCTCTTGACCGCATAGAGGTGGACCACATTTTGAACCTCCAGCAAGTTTCAACTCATTTGGTGTAGGTAGTATTTCTATAGGTCACACCAAGCCTGAAGTATGAGCAAAAACTACTTTATAACTAAAGAAACCCCGGCTATGGTGTGCGGCACATCCTCCCATGGTCCTTTATAATTGTGTGAAGTTTGATGACTGTGTCCCTAACAGTCTTCAAGTTATTGGCTCGGGCACACACACACACATGGACACACACACGGACGGACACAAGCACTCTTCAATCACTATATGCCACCCGACTTTAGTCGGGGGGGGGGGGGTGCATAAAGGGAATTCTTTGAGTCCCAGAGTGGGTCTGACTGAAAATATTTGTTTTCATAGCACAGTGATAACAAAGGCACCCAAATACTCTCATTCCAGTCACAAGATGATAACAAAGGTACCCCAAGAAGATTTGTGAAGATCGGTTCATAAATACAGACTCTAGCCCGAGCCGTATTAACATATGCGCTTACTGTGTATAAGTAACACTGAACAAATCAAAGTTCATCTAATTTGTATAATTTCCGCACGAGAAAAGAACCCGTATTAAATGCGATGTATTCCATGTTACTAAACATTCCTACAAAAATTTATTCAAATCAGAACTTTCATACAGAAGTTCTGTACAAAAACTGATTGCACTAACTTTGGTACAAAATGGCTGCTGGCGGCTATATTGAATTTTGGACCGCACCCCAAAACACTCGTTCTCATACCACGGTGATAACAAAAGGTACCCAAGAAGATTCGTAAAGATCGGTTCATAAATACAGCCTCCAGCCTGTGCCGTATAGAAGTTCTGTACAAAAAAAAAAACTGATTGGACCTACTTTCGGTACAAAATGGCCACTGGCAGCCATCTTGAAATTTGGACCGCACCCAGAAACACTCATTCTCGCCCCAAGGTGATAACAAAGGTACCCAAGAAGTTTTGTGAAGATCGGTTCATAAATACAGCCTCTAGCTCGAGTCGTGTTGACAAGTGCACTAATTTACATAATTTCTGCTCAAGAAAAACAAACCTATACTATATGTGATGTATCCCATAGTACTAAAGATTCATACAAAAATTTATTCAAATCAGAACTTTCATACATAAGTTCTGTACAAAAAATTGATGCACTAACTAAAGTACAAAATGGCTGCTGGTGGCCATCTTGAATTTCGGACTGCACCCAAAACCACTCGTTCTCGTCCCTCGGTGATAACAAAGGTACCCAAGAAGTTTCGCAAAGATCAGTTCATAAATACAACCTCTAGCCCGAGCCGTATTGGCATTTGCAGTTACAGTGCTGAAAGTAACATTAAAAAGATCAAAGTTAGTCTAATTGGTATAATTTATGTACGAGGAAAAAGAACAGTATTATATGTGATGTATCCCACGATACTAAACATTCACACAAAAAGTTATTCAAAGCAGTGCTTTCATATGGAAGTTCGGCGCAAAAATCTGATTGTACCTAATTTTGTACAAAATGGCTGCCAGCGGCCATCTTGAATTTCAGAACGGACCCCAAAACACTCGTTCTCGTCCCACGGTGATAACAAAGGTACCCAAGAAGTTTCGTAAGGATCGGTTCATAAATACGGCCTCTTGCCCGAGCCGTATTGGTATTTGCACTTACAGTGCTGAAAATAACACTAATTAAATCAAAAGTTAGTCTAATTTGCATAATTTACACACGAGAAAAAAAAAACGTGTTATATGTGATGCATTCCATGGTAATAAACATTCATACAAAAAATTATTCAAATCAGGGCTTTCATATGGAAGTTCTGCGCCAAAACAAATCTGATTGCACCTAATTTTGTACAGAATGGCTGCCGGTGGCCATCTTGAATTTCGGACCGGGCCCCAAAACACTTGTTCTCGTTTCACAGTGACAATAAAGGCACCCAAGAAGTTTTGTTTCATAAATACGGCCTCTAGACCGAGCCATGTGTACGGCACGACAGACGGACAGACAGACGACGGGCCATGACAATACCTCGAATTTGGCTTCGCCAAAGTTGAGTTAAAAATGGACGAAGTTTAACAACCAGTAGTTTTGTAAAATATGAAGCATGTCAAAATTCTGACAATACGCACACATCTGGAAAATGTAGAAACATCCTGTGAAATAAAAAAGTAATACCTTGAAAATTACAAGAGGCCTCACGGGGCCTGAAGCGCTCATCTTGAACAGAACACAATTTAAACAGAGTCCAAGAATAAGCACATTAAACAAGCCATCTCCATAGGCTACACTCTCAATTCTTGAGTCCCTCAGGAGTGACAAAAATAATACGGGCATCATGCCTTTTCTTCAGTTGATCATAAAGTAAAATGTTGAGCTCCCCAATGAAGCCCCTTGATACAACCTTTGTGGATTAATCTTAGTTGCACCTCTAGAGGGTACTGAATACAACATTTTTAATTCTTCAGCAAAATGGCCAATTCCGGCTCCACAGGGAGCCCAAATATTAACACAAGCTCTCAATTTGAACACAGTTGAATCTGCCCCCCCCCCCCCCCCCCCCTAGAGATGTTGTATACCAAATATGAAAGCATTCCGACTGGTGGATCTTAAGAAGAAGATTTTTAAAGAATATTCCCCATATAACACTATGTTAAACATTCGGGCTCCTATAGTGAGCCCAAATATGAACCAATGAACTTTTTTATTTCAACAAACATGCATCTGACCCCCTATGAATGCGGTACACCAACACCTTAACATAACCGATGGCAATTTTTTAACCATTCAATTCTACTGGTCCTAAGGATACTTCATACCAAATAACAGCTCTCTGTTCCGTGTGGTTTGGGAAATATGAACGTTTGAAAATATTTCTAATTTTAGCTCCCAGGGTTCCCACGGGATGCGGGATTTTTTTTTTTTTTTGCATGGGTCAAGTACCTATGACCCAATAATACCACATACTAAATCTGGTTCATACCGGACCATCGGTTAAGAAAATAGAAATTTTGGGCGGGGTAAAAAATCTTGTCCCTCCCATTACAAAGCCAAATATTGCTTCACGAACTTCGTTTGAAAAAAGTTGATTCCATAGCAAATGTCAAGTCATTGTACACACTGGTTCTTGAGAAGAAGATTTTAAAAAATTTTGGAGCATTTTTCCTACTCCCTTCCTATGGGACTGGGCATGTTGAGTTGAACAAAAATGCAATGCCCCTTTGGAATCATCACTCACACAAACTTTCCCTTGAATTGGCCCAGTGGCTTTGGAAGAGAAGACCAAAAAATGGTGTTCACGCACGGCGGACGACGGACAGAGAGGGATGAAATTAGCTCAGCTTGACTTTGTCAAGATGAGCTAATAAGAGAGGTTAGACGGACAAACAATATACCATATATGCAGAAAGATAGAGGGAAAGACAGAGGTAAAACAATATGCACCCTGACTATTCGTTGTGGGCATAACAAGGACATACGCCAATTGTAACCAGACCGTCCAAGGCAGCCACTTGGAATTCTGAGAATGTGTTCTATCCCCGCTCGAAAGTTTAGTATCTTTCTAGAGTCCTGTGGCCGGGTGAAAACACCGTGGATGTATCCATAAGAGAAGTATCAAATCTGCCAAGGGTTAAACGTTTATTAATAATAACAAGATATAAAACTAGAAGGGTGGTTGGTACTACCGGCAGGTCATAAAAAGTATACACTCCGTTACATGTACAGTAGATTGTGGAGAGAGTTTTTGGAGTAGCGACTCGAAATTTCGTTCTAGAAGCTCTGCCCAACTTGATCTGTGCCTGAAAAATCCAACAACCGAGCGCATAGCCCGTGGGAGCCTCACGCGCATGTGCATACGCTCTTTTCGAATTGGACTTGCGGAAATGCACAATTCGTGTCTCCTTTCCAGGCATCCGATGGAGCAACTATTCGTGAATGCTGAGTGAAAATTTCGTGGAAATCCGCGGAAAATTCGCTGAAGAGAGGAGGTAATTTTCTGAATTTGGTCTTTTTCAAGTCGGAGCGAAAGAAGAGGGCGGGATTGGGCACAGTCTCTCGCGGTGCCCCCTCTCTGGGGTAGGTCCACTTGAAAGTTACAATAGAGCGTGACTGACAGAGGGATGGCTGTAAAGCAAAGTAGTTTCTTTAAGAACAGCACCCAGGGATCCCATCGCAACCTTGAAACCTATGAGAATCATCGGAAGTTAAAAGTGAAAAGAAAACGGCGGTGAGTAGGTTTTTGGCAGGAAAAGATTAATGAGAATTTGCATACAAGACATTAAAATAGCACTTCAGACATACGCTCACTGTGTCCAGACCGCTGAAGGCAGCGACTTGCAATTTTCAGAACTCGTTCTACGTAGCCTGACCGACATTTGGGCATAAAATCGAGTGTTCTGACCGCGTGGAAAACACCACGCCTCGCGTGGAAACCGTGGGGACGGTTCAATGCAATGAAATTTCCATTCATTATTTACCTGTCAACGGCAGAGTTTGGCATTATTTCTGTCTGATGAACTGTTCAACTTTAACTATTTGCACCTTTATATAGGACCGAAAGATCACTGCATGCTTACAAATATTCAGGTACTGATTTTACGAAAATAATAATTATTTCAACAGTACCCACTTGGGAACTCTCAAATCTGCCAAGGATTAAACTTTTAATAATAACATGTAAAACAAAAGTCGTCATACTTTGCTAGACGCATGCACCCATAGACAACAGTCAGCACTCAATCAATTAGGAATGGAGTAAATTGCGACCTAAACATAACAAATTCTGAAAAACGGAGTTATTTTCCACGGCACCTATTTTTATGCATCCGAAACAGGGATTGGGTTAAACTTTACAGCTACCTTATCAAGGAAAATCTTCTTGGTCTTGAACTGTAAATCTGAATGTCAACAGAATTTTCAGATACTACCAAAATCACAATTATTCAGACAGTACCCATATGAGAGTCTCAAATCTGCTAAGGGTTAAACTTTTAATACTCACATATAAAACAAAAGTTTTCATACTATGACAGCTGCATGCAGCTATTGAAAACATTCAGCACTCAATCAATAAGGAATGGAGTAAATTGTCACTTAATCGTACCAAATTCTGAAAAAGCGTGAGTTTTTTGGACAGCATCTATCTTTATGCAAACAGAATGGGCATATGGTTAAACTTTACAACCAAACGTACAACAGAAAATATGCTCGATAGGTAATTGTGAATAAGAACATGTGCATCACTTTTCGATATACCATTCGTAAATGGAAGAAAAATGAACTAAAAATGAGCCAATTTTATGAACGAGTTAAGGGTACTCGAATTAAAGGCTCGAAAACGAGTTTAAGGTTAAAACTTTGATTAGAATATATAACAGCCAAATTATTCTTGGATGAATGCTCAAACTTCTCATAGGAAACTTTTTGAAAAAATGTGGCCGTAGAGCTGAGAAATTGCATGTGAAAATTGACCAGTTTTTCCAAAATTGCACTTTGCTCGGAATTTTGAGGTCAAAAGGGAGCAACATGGGTAATACAGCTTATGTAGTCAGGTGTGTGTAGTAAGTCATGCTACAAATATAATGAAAGCTCCAGCCAAATCGTCCTGGGTCTTGTTTGAGAATTGTGGCAAAACGTAACATTGTGACATTTTGCACGGTTTTGGCAGAAAAAGAAAAACTTCAGAAATGCCATGATCCAGGTGAGAAACTTCTAATGAAGCTCTACATATGTGCCAAATTTCAGTAGAATAGTAAAGAATCCATCAGACAAAAATCATTAAAATAGAAAATAATGTTAATACTAGAGAAATAGAATTTACTGCATCCAGTAAATTTCAAGCTTGTAAGAAAAACGTTAAAATATCTATTGGGAAAAAAACTATATAGAAAGAGAATTTATGGAGGGTTATTTTCGGGAGTAACATATTTTTAAACAAATCTGGAATGGATTTTCGTAAACAGTATTTACAGATATTCATAATGGAATCAGAACAATTCTTCTAAGAAACCAGAAAAGGCATATATGTGCACAGCATTCAAAAGGTTTGTCAATAGAATGCATTAGGTGTCCAAAAATGTGATTCCCAGCAATACAAAAAAATGCACTCAGTTATCCCTGGGCGACCTCAGAGACCTTGTCCATATTGTGAACCTCTATGGAGTGTTGATTCATTTGGTGTTGGTCCCCATGTCTATATGTCATACCATCCTTGAGATATGAGCGTGACCCACTTTCAAACATTTTGGTCACGCCCACTTTTTTGCGTAAAAATGCATGTGTGTATGTCAGGAATGCTTCAGGGGGTCAACAAATGTGATTTCTAGCAACTATGAAAGATGCACTTAATGACCCCTAGGTAACCTCCATGACCTTGAACCATATTTTGAATCTCCATCGAGTGTCGACTCATTTGGTGTTGGTCCCAGGTCCATACGTCATACCATGCTTGAGATATGAGCCTGACCCACTTTCAAAACTTTTGGCAATGCCCACTTTTTTGTCAAAATGCATGTGTCCACGTCAGGAATGTTTTAGGGGGTCAAAAATGTGATTTCCAGCAATTATGAAAAATGCACTCAATGACCCCTGGGTGACCTCCGTGACCTTGACCCATATTTTGAATCTCCATTGAGTGTCGACTCAGTTGGTGTTGGTCCCAGGTCCATATGTCATACCATGCTTGAGATATGAGCGTGACCCACTTTCAAAGAGTTTGGCCACGCCCACTTTTTTTACGTCAAAATGCATGTGTGTATGCCAGGAATGCTTTAGGGGTAAAAAAAATGTGATTTCCAGCAATTCTGAAAAAATGCACTCAATGACCCCCGGTGACCTCCGTGACCTTGACCCATATTTTTGAACCTCCATCGAGTGTCGACTCATTTAGTGTTTGCTCCAGATCCATGCGTCACACCATGCTTGAGATATGAGCGTGACCCACTTTTTTCGTGAAAAAATGCATGTCTGAATTTTGGGGAAGCATTTGGAGGTCAAAAAATGTGATTTCCAGCAATTATGAAAAATGCACTCATTGACCCCTGGGTGACCTCGGTAACCTTGACCCATATTTTGAATCTCCATCGAGTGTCGACTCATTTGGTGTTGGTCCCAGGTCCATACGTCATACCACGCTTGAGATATGAGCGTGACCCACTTTCAAAAAATTTGGCCACGCCCACTTTTTTCGTGAAAAAATGCACGTCTGAATTTTGGGGAAGCATTTAGAGGTCAAAAAATGTGATTTCCAGCAATTATGAAAAATGCACTCATTGACCCCTGTGTGACCTCGGTGACCTTGACCCATATTTTGAATCTCCATCGAGTGTCGACTGATTTGGTATTGGTCCCAGGTCCATACGTCATACCACGCTTGAGATATGAGGTTGACACACTTTCAAAACATTTGGCCACGCCCACTTTTTTACGTCAAAATGCATGCGTGTACGTCAGGAATACTTTAGGGGGTCAAAAATGTGATTTCCAGCAATTCTGATAAATGCACTCAATGATCCCTAGATGACCTCCGTGACCTTTACCCATATTTTGAACCTCCATCGAGTGTCGACTCAATTGGTGTTGGTTCCAGGTCTGTTGGTCATACCGCGCCTGAGATATGGGCGTGACCCACTTTCAAAACACCCCTACCGACACCCCTGATACCCCAGGAATCTGAAAAACATAGGTGGCCGAGAACTTGTGGCTGTCTATCATTTCCAGTCAAATAACATCGATACTCAAATTTAGCCTGGAACGGCAAAGGCGCCGCGCAGTTGTACTCTGCAGGACGTTGCCTCTCATTGAAGGGTTAATGCGACGTTGGACACAATCGCTGCACGTCTCGTCCATGGTCAAAGTACCACTAGATGTCAAATTTTGTCTTGAGCAGACGAGGCTCAATGGATCTGCGGCCTACAAATAGATGTGGAAAGGTACTTGACTGAGCTGAAGGCTTAACACAATGTCGGATGCGATCGGGACCATCTAATGTTCTTTTTCTGGTCAAATTACCCCCGGGTGCCAAATCTTGTCTAGATCGGCTGAGACACTCCGGAGTCAAACAATACCTGTAGTTGCACGGACTAAAGAGTTAACACAACATCGCCGCAAAGAGGCCCATCCCTTGCCCCCTCACCGGGTCACGTAACCCCTAAATGTCTAATTTCGTCTGGATGGTCAAAAGTATGGCGGAGTCGAATTTTGTGGGGCGTTAAACTAAGTCGACGTCGTACGAAATTGGCGCATATCTCATTCGTCTTCCACGGTCAAAGTACCCCTAGGTGTCAAACTGTGTCTTGATCGGTACAAGCACGATAGATCTGTAACCTACAAATATATGTGGAAAGGTAGTTGATCGTGCTCAAGGGTTTACACAGTGTCAGATGCAATCGTGACCCATCTAATGTTCTTTTCTTGGCCAAATTACCCCTAAGTGCCAAATTGTGTTTTGATCGGTCGAGGCACGACCGATTCTGTAGCTTACATACCAACGGGAGGACGGACGGGCGGACGCGGTGGACGGCTAGAGGGACGGACGGACATACAGACGGATAGCCGACTGATAAAATACTGCGAAAATTATACCTGTATGAAAACCTTATTTTTGTAGCCTGATGTTTTGGGTCAGTCTGGTGAAGGATTTCAAAACAGATGTCCTGCGTTGTGTTCATATCATTATTAAGGTCCGACTGAGCTGAACTACTGAATTGAGCTTATGATCTTCGATGTGAGCCTTCATATTGATCGACAATGACATGAAACAAACCAAACAGCATATAGCGCTGATACGTTGCTGTGTTACAACCCACTTTGTAATAAAAGTTGCAAAATGTAATAATTATTACTTAATGCAACTACTTGGACGGGAAAAACGTTGCATAATGTAATAATTATTACAAAATGCAACTACATGGACGGGAAAAACGTTGCAAAATGTAATAAACTTTTTTTTCAAAAGGGCATTTTTTTCAAAGGGGAAATCAGAAACCAATTCATGTTATTATACAACTATTAAAATAAATTTGTGTCTCTATGATTCTACGACTGTCTTCGGGTATGTTATACGCATATCTACGTGTATTTGAGCGAGTTTTGTATATGTTCAAAGTTTTATTACAAAATGCAACTACTTGGACTGGAAAAACGTTGCAAAATGTAATAATTATTACAAAATGCAATTACATGGACTGGAAACACGTTGAAAAATGTAATAAATGTTACAAACTGCAACTACATCGACTGGAAAAACGTTGCAAAATGTAATAAAATATTTTGAAGCAGAGCAATCAAACTAATTCATTGAACTATACAATTATTAATAGCAAATTGTATTTGATAGTCTTTACCAAATGCTGTCAATGCGTGTTGTTTGTTGATATGACCCCTGGTGATCAGTATAGTGGCGATGACATGAAATGGCTAGTGATCGTCTATGGCGATATCTAGTGTTCGTTGGGGGCGAAGTAAGAATTAGAAGGCTGTGAGTACTAGCTGCACTGAGGCATCTCCTCACCCCCCTCACAACTTCATACGAGGAGTCGATCATTGGTGATCGCCATTGACGATCAACAGGGATGCCTAGTGATCGTTTATGGCGATCTCTAGTGATCGTTACTAGCGATCATCAGTGATCATCTCCGTGTATGAGGCCTCACCTCATAGCCCTCACATCCGTATCTCGCTCCCAACGATCTCTAAAGGTCACAGTCACCCATACTGATTGGCAAATGCGATATCAAGTGATTGTTGGTGCGAGATGGGGATGTGAGGGCTAATAGGTGAGGCCTCATTGGGGCATCTCCTCACAGCCCTATCATTCTCATAGGGAAGATGATCATTGGTGATCGCCAGTGGCGTTCACTATGGATGCCTAGTGATTGCCGATGGTGCTCTCTGGTGATTGTTGGGGGAAGGGGGGGAGGCGAGATGAGGATGTGAGGGCTATGAGAAGAGACCTCGTTGAGGCATCACCTCATAGACCTCATTGGTCTCCGAGTAGTCCGACGGAGAGCGCCACAGTCGCTGCCCCGTCCAGAAGCCCTGACCTACTTTACTTGACCTAATGACCCGGCTATCCAGAGACCTCCAACCAGTGTCCCGACCGACATCGACAAAATCCCCCTCTCTCTTCTCCCAACGGTGAACCTATCTAACAAGCTCCCCAACCAGTAGCCCGTCCTAGCGATACAGTAGCCTCACCCCTGCTCCCAATGTTGACACTATCCCAGAAGCCCTCCAACCAGTCGCCCGACCGACATCGACAAAGTCCCCCTCTCTCTTCTCCCAACGGTGAACCTATCTAAGAAGCTCCCCAACCAGTAGCCCGTCCTAGCGATACAGTAGCCTCACCCCTGCTCCCAATGTTGACACTATTCCAGAAGCCCTCCAACCAGTCGCCCGACCGACATCGACAAAGCCCCCCTCTCTCTTCTCCCAACGGTGAACTTATCTCAGAAGCCCTCTAACCATTCGCCCGACCGAGAGTGAAACAGTCGTACTTCCCTCTGCTCCCAACAGTGACCCTATACCAGTAGCTCTCCAACAACTGGCCCGACCGAAAGCGACACAGTCACTCGGCGATCCTACCATGGTGTGGGATAGCGACAGTCAAATTTTACTGGGGAAAATGGCACTACTGACGCAAGTTTTGTGTGAAATGGCATAGGGTAAGGTAGACTCGGTTTGAAGCGACTGTGGTGAAATGCTATCACTGTGCGTACAGTGTTACGAGGGTATTGACATAGGCCAGGGACTACTCAACAGCAAAGGGCGGAGTTCCTGGGCCCAAGCAACGTCCAGTTACTCACTTCTGTGGACATCAACAGCGGTCACGTCGTCATGACCTTCCACGCCCCCATGACGTCACCGACGTCATAGCCACTCTGACCATTTTCCTCTGTCGACTTTCCTGCATCTTCACAAACTTTGCAGTGGGCATCCACACCCAAACGATGTGGACCGTACTAAGACAGTCGACTAGAGTTTGCAAATGAGCCTATAGAGGTTGTGTCAGCGATAGGAATTTGGAGGGGGAGGGGGTGAGGGGCGGGTGGGCCATCTCAATACATTCCTCAATCATATCCACCAAAAATATCGCAAACATGTCACCAGCATATTTCACAATAATGTGTCAAATATTTGGTGCTTAGCAAACATTGAGTAGTATATTACCTCAGCCATGCACCCACAAGGAATCTTTCCAGGCAAGCGTTTTCATGATGAAAATGTTGTTCTGCTATAGTGGTTTCAGGGTAGGCGCAGGGTCAGGATAATGGGAAGCATTGGCACTCCTTTTCATAGGAATTATTTGGCTGCTTATTCGAAAGAATTACAAAGGATAACGCAGAATAAAAATACAACACTTACTATTCATTGGTAATTAGAAAAACAGAATATAATTAGCTTCACAAATATAAAAAAGTACAGGCAGACTGGTTATAATTGAAACAGATGTAGTATTAATGCAAAATTGTGAAATGGTTCGACATCACTATTCCAAGTGCGAGTGCTAAACACGTTTTTACATGCTTTCTTGTACGGAGAGGAAATCAGTGGTGTAATGTCACAACCTCTGAGGTCTGACACGCATGAGGAAAAGAAAATCTCGTGATTTGTGAGTGCATACCGGAAATAGCCCACGCTTCGCCCCTTCAAATAGTGTATTTTAGCTCGTGAAAGTCGCTCTCAAAAATATTTCTCATGCTTTTCGCTGCCACTCGTGAGATATCCCCTGTATCCACTCGGATATTGTTTTTGGGGTTTTCGGATTTTCGAATTTAATTCGTAAATTTGAAATGAGAAATGATTACAGGTAGTCTTTTTACCAGCTGTAGTATATGTAGTGATCCCCTGCAGGGACCGATCAGGACTATTTAAAATACGCTCTAGCCTCGGAGCCTATTTTTTCAATTCATGCGCCAGATTTCAATTTACGGAGTCACACTGCTGTTTGTAACACACACAGCAAGTATGTAATAGCTCTCATCATTTTCATTTAGTACACTATAGCAAACATTAATCTTCACTGTGGTTTCGGATCAAGTCTTGGCTGCCTATTTAGGCAGCCAAGACTTGATCAGAAACCACAGTGAAGATTAATGCTTGGTAATTAAGACTTGAAGTATTAACTTAAGCACTCTACAACAATGATAAATGATAATCATATACATAATACATGTAAGAGTGTCTCTCTCGATTATCCATCGAAAGAATATCAAAATATGATCTGAGAAGTTACGCGCCAACTGAGAAGCCTATTTCTAAGATTTAAGAGCCAGGTCCTGATGTATCAGAACCAAATACGCACTGGCGCATGCCCAGGTCTGTCCCTGATCCCCTGAATCTGAGGTCTTGAGAAATAATACTAATAAAAAGAAAGCGCATGAAAACTTAAATTAATATTGCTATTTGTTCCGCATATGCCCCAAACAATTGAAATCTGATCCGAAAAAAATAACCATCAACTGTGCTGCTTGCGTTATTGTCCACTTGATATTAAAATGATATTGAAAAGTATCTGAAATTATCAGTTCATTAATTTCATTCAACTTCAATTATTCTGCGAATATTATCTTTCTATCCATCCAAAAATTGCTGACGCAACTATACTTTACTGAAACGACATGATTCAAAATTGTCTGGAACAGTTTAAAAATTTTTAACATTTTTGCCTACTCATCAGACACTTTATTCTGAATAAACGATGACAACCTTGTCGACTTAGCATGAAATAAACAGTGTTAAAATCAGAACCTTTTAAATTCATTCAATAAAACTGTTCTTGTTTCATGGAGTTTGGTAGACTTGGGACCTCGTGATAACGGAAGCGCACAAGCCAGTTTTGTTGGATAACGTCAATCCAATCTGGTATGTTACAACCCTCTTTGTAATAAAAGTTGCAAAATGTAATAATTATTACAAAATGCAACTACATAGACGGGAAAAACGTTGCAAAATGTAAAAAACTTTTTTTTCAAAGGGGCACATTGTTTCAAAGTGACAATCAGAAACTAATTCATGTTATTATACAACTATTAAAATAAATTTGTGTCTCTATGATTCTACGACTGTCTTCGGGTATGTTAAACGCATATCTACGTGTATTTGAGCGAATTTCGTATATGTTCAAAGTTTTATTACAAAATGCAACTACTTGGACTGGAAAAAACGTTGCAATTATTACAAAATGCAACTACATGGACTGGAAAAACGTTGCAAAATGTAATAATTATTACAAAATGCTACTACATAGACTGGAAAAACATTGCAAAATGTAATGAATGTTGCAAAATGCAACTACATCGACAGGAAAAACGTTGCAAAATGTAATAAAATATTTTCAAGCAGAGTAATCAAACTAATTCATTGTATTATACAATTATTAATAGCACATTGTATCTGAATGTCTTAACCAAATGCTGTCAATGTGTGTTGTTTAGAGAGATGACCACCGGTGATCAGTAGTGGCGATGACAAGAAATGGCTAGTGATCGTCTATGGCGATCTCTAGTGATCGTTGGGAGCGAGAAGACCGAGAAGAGGATTAGAGGGCTATGACTACTAGCCGCACTGAGGCCTCTCCTCACACCCCTCACATCCTCATACGGGGAGATGATCACTGGTGACCTTTAGTGATCGTTACTAGCGAGCACTAGTGATCATCTCCACGTATGAGGATGTGAGGGGGTGTGAGGAGAGGCCTCATTGAGTCCTCACATAACCCTCACGTCCATATCTCGCTCCCAACGATCACCAAGGGTCACAGACATCCCTGCTGATTGGCAATAACGATATCTAGTGACTGTTGGGGTAAGATGGGGATGTGAGGGATATGAAGTGAAGCCTCATTGGGGCATCTCCTCACACACAGCCCTCTCATTCTCATAGGGAAGATGATTATTGGTGATCGCCAGTGACGATCCCTTTGGGTTCCTAGTGATCGCCGATGGTGCGCGCTAGTGATTGTTGGCGGGGAGATGAGGCTGTGAGGACTATGAGGAGAGACCTCATTCAGGCATCACCTCATAGAACTCATTGGTTTCCCAGTAATCCGACGTAGAGCGTCTGAGCGCCACAGTTGCTGCCCCGTCCAGAACCCCTGACCTACTTTACTTGACCTAGTGGCCCGGCGACCCAGAGACCTCCAACCAGTGGCCCGACCGAGAACGACAAAGTCACGATCTCTCTTCTCCTAACGGTGAACCTATCTCAGAAGCCCTCTAACCAGTCGCCCGCCCTAGCGACACAGTAGCCTCACCCCTGCTCCCAACGTTGACACTATCCCAGAAGCCCTCCAACCAGTCGCCCGACCGAGAGTGAAACAGTCGTGTCTCCCTCTGCTACCAACAGTGACCCTATACCAGAAGCCCTCCAATTAGTGACCTGACCGAAAGCGACACAATCACTCGGCGATCCTACCATGGTGTGGGATAGCGACACTCAAATTTTACTAGGGGAAATGACACTACTGGCGGAAGTTCTGTGTGAAATGGTATAGGGTAAGGCAGATTTGGTCTGAAACGACTGTGGTGAAAGGCTATCACTATGCGGACAGTGTTACCAGGGTACTGACATAGGCCAGGGGCTGCTCAACAGCATGTTGCTGGGCCCCTGAAACGTCCAGTCACTCACCTCTGTGGACATCGACAGCGGTCAACGTCGTCATGATCTCGCGCGCTCCCCATGGTGTCACAGACGTCATAGCTACTCTAACCATTTTCCTCTGTCGATTCCCGACTTTTCTGCATCTGCACAAACTTTGCAGTGGGCATCCACACCCAGCCTGCGATGCAAGCCATGAGAACCGTACATAAACAGTCGACTAGAGTTGGCAAATGAGCCTATGTAGGTTGTGTCAGCGATAGGAATTGGGGGGGGGGGGGGGGCATAGGGCGGGTGCGGGTCAGGTAGGGGGCAACATAAAGAGTCCATACTCAGCGGCGCACAGTGTTCTCGCTGGGCCCGAACAACGTCCAGAAACAGCTCTGTAGACAACGATAGTGCGCCCACAATGACGTCGCCAACGTCATAGCCCCTCTAACAGTTTCCCACACTTGATGCCTGTTTGTTTTCAATCACATACACTCTGCATTAAGCATCCACACCAGCCAGCGATGCAAACAGTGCGCACTGTTCATAGCCATGCGACTAGAGTTGGCCATTGAACCTACAGTTTCTTGATGCCTGTTTGTTTTCAATCACATACACTCTGCATTAAGCATCCACACCAGCCAGCGATGCAAACAGTGCGCACTGTTCATAGCCATGCGACTAGAGTTGGCCATTGAACCTACAGTTGTTATGCCATCGATAGGACATTTGAGGTGCCGGGGTCCAGGATGAGCGGGAGTCCGGAGGTGGTGAGGATAGGTTGGTTATATAACATACCACTAGCGTGCCCGGCATGCAAGGCAACAGGAGAATATCTTTGGGCCGTAGGCCAGACACATTAATGCTTCTCCTGGCGACAACCAGAAAGGTGATTTTTAGTTTACAGCACGGGCCAGAAGTCCTAGGTGCATATGGCACGTTCATTCCCGCCCCCACCCCCAACCCGAGGTGGGTTCTATCAAGCTTTTGGTACCCTTTTGTGAGATCGCTCGCCCTTAGATAAGAGAGGGTCTTTTCTACAAGGTTGATGGGGCACTCCTGTAGTGTTTCAAGGCCCGATTCTTCTGAGTTGAGTGATGCGGGTGTCCCGGACACCCTAGCGCCAGGTTGAGGGCTTGTACTCCGTTGACTTTGTGTGCTTTAATACGGTTAACACAGTATGTGTGTGTGACTACAGCGGCATAGACAAAGTTCGTGAACAACCTCAGAATATACCCTCTATCACAAGCCCCCCCCCCCCCCCCCCCCCCCCATTTTTCCATTTAGAAGAATCGAGGGCTTCGAACCGGCACATGCGGGCTATTGCTCTGCTGGTTATTTTGTCACAAGACGTCTTGAGAGTCAGGTTCTTGTTAATGATGATGCCCAGAAAACAGGCTTCCTGGCAGTGATTGATCCCCTTCCCAACGCTTTCAACCGTTACGGTAACTGGTTGAGCTTCTATTGTGGGGTTTCGCTCGTTTAAACCGGGTGCTATGGGATGACTGCAATTTACTTCATATGCTGGCAACGTGTGACTCGCAAAGAAATAGATGGCAGCTGATTGGATTGACGTTTTCCAACAGAACTGGCTTGTGCGCTTCCATTATCAAGAGGTCGCAAGTCTTCGATACGGAGCCACCGATTTTCCACCTTCTGTCTTTCAAGTCCTGATTTCACTTAGAACATGTAGAATAAGGTTACAAAACCTCACCATAGCAGATTATTAGCGCACGTGCACTGAACATTAACCATCCCTGAAGATTCAATGAAGGAACTGTGTGATCGAGCGAATGGATAACAAATCAAATTAAATCACCCATTTAGGACAGCAGCGAACTATATTTTCGAATGTGTGGATAACCATCTGACGGCATTTCAACTGGGAGGTTAATGTAACTGATTAAGGCACAGTACAGCGTTGTTACTACGCTAACGCACCGCTTAAAATTTCAAGCGGGCGCAGCGTAAGACCTGAACTGTCTCGAAGACTTGGTCTGTGTTCTCAACTTTCGACTGTTCATACCCGTGGTAATATTTGCATGTAATATGACGTTCTCATCATGACTGCAGCACTGTAATAAATATCGTTACGTTCAATCCGAATCGCGTCATTGAGAAAACAATGTTTTCGCACAGTGTTATTCCAATTCGTTTTGGGTGTTTAAGGAGAAAATACTTCTATGTAGCACGCCGTAGGCGACCCGGGATTGGCGATCCAGGTTCATTTCCCCAATGAGTCGTTGTGGAATCATGTCATAAACTTCGTAAAGGATTCAAGCAGAGACTTCCTGACTGTATAGTTGTGTGACTGCCTTCATTTCCAGATTGATTAATTCATGATGCCTAAGGGAGGAATGAGACCAGTTGATCCCGAAAAATACGAAACATTAGCGTTGATTACTAACAATTTCAATGTCCCATGTAAAGAAAGAACCAAAAAGCCGAAAAATGCTGTAATACATTACTGGAGACGACACAAAGAGTTCTCTGTGATTAACATTAACAATCAAAACGTACTGTTCTTCCAAGGCAAAAAAGTAATCAAGAAATCAAATATAAAGAACATTGTGGACGAAGAATTCATTCAAAGCAAGGGACAATGTGTGCGAGGATTGAGCCATCGTTTAAAACATAAATATACGGGGCTCAGTGAGAGAAAAGTTAGGTCGGTTTTGGGCAAAAATCAAGCTTACTATCACCTGAATGCAAGGTTCACCAATAAAGCTATTCTAGAGGCAAAGTTTGTGTTTGAAAGACTTCAAATTGATCTTATGTCAATGCAGTCTAGTGCAGTATGCCATCACTCAAAAACATATCAGTACATTCTAGTTGTTATGGATGTGTTTTCTCGCTTTGTGTTTCTAAGGGCTCTTCCAAATAAATCTAGTGACTCCGTATGCAAAGAGCTTAAACTTATCTTTTTTGAACACGGATGCCCTTATATAGTGCAACCGGATTGCGGAACTGAATTCAAAGGGTCAACAAGGCGTTATCTGCGCCAAAAAGGTGTTAAGATATTCACAAATAGAGCTTAACACCCTCAATCACAGGGTAAGTGTGAACGGTCAAATAGAAATTTGCGCAAAAAAATGGAATTTCAACTTCACAAGATGAAGAGAAAAGGACAGAACTGGGTGAATGAATGAATGAACGATTGAATGATTTATTTGCCATATACAGTACATATACAATATAACAGTGGAAAGCAAATACAGTTACAAAATTTATTTATTTATTTTTTTATACATATAGTTTGCGGATTATTGTCACCCTATTGTATATGGAATGTTTGGCTGGGAAGAGGCATAGCCACAATGGCTGACTTCCTGCCAATTCCCACATGGGTAAGCAACATGCGCCAGCCTGAGAATTGCGACAGTCATCTTTCAAGATGCGTTCTAAAGTACGGAGCTATCTCCGTCGGTATTCAAGTGCCTTATTTTGGAAACGGATACCACAACAGACCCTTCAAGATATAGTTAATTTTGTTGTCTTTCCCATTCCCAGTTTTTCGCAAGTGTTGGGTCTGTATCCCAATGCGAACGCAATGAACACTGAGCAAAAAGAAGTGCTTGCTTACAAATCACCATTTGAAGTGTACTTTGGTCGACTCCCGAGAGACCAGGCACCTCTTTTGCAGCGAGGCGAATATTACATGAAAAGATTCGATAATCGGCAGAAAAGGACTGATGACATCAGACAATCAGCTGCTACTGCTACTCGAAAATGTGCAGACACAATGATAAAGTATCACAGGGTATAAACCGTATAAACCTTTAGCCGGAAGTGGAGATAAGCGAGGCGAGAGATTTCTATTTTTATCTCAAAGTTTCAGTCGCAGCGTATCCAAGATCACCGAAAACAAGATTTTTTTAATACAATGAATGACCGAAGAAAGCAAAATCAGTAAGTATGTTATATAAAACAATATTTAACAATGAAACGACACAACTTAATGGAAAAATCGACTCTTGTAGTATGAAAACATATCTGCTGATCATATCGGAAAATGAATTTCTCGGGCAAATTTCTCCTTCAAAAATCGTTTTTCACATGTTCACAAATGTAACATGTTAAAATCATAGATCGACAGATTCGGCGTTCAATTCCACACCAGAAACTATTAACCATAACAACGAAGGAGGTTCGGTGCTACTAAAACTGTTCAAAATATAATGTCGCCTTATCGATTTTTTTATACGCCCAGTTGTATACGCTCGTATCTTCAGTTGATGAGTCGTATACATTTTTGATGCTTGTCAGGTGACCCTTTCGATGGGAGAATCTGGTAAATTTGGAGCCTGTAAGTTCCGAAAGCAAGATAGGCCTATACGCGCACAAGCCGGTTTGAATGCAACATTGCATTGCGTTAAACAAGCGAACAACAGGTCACCTTTTTCAACGCAGAGAAATAGCCCATTTTACTGCATTACAGAATCTAACGATAGGCGGTGAACTGTATGAAGATGAGACTGGTTTTATGGCATAGCGTAACAACGTTAGATCAAGTTGGACCGCATTATTTACTGTAAGTTAACTCTTTCAGACACAATTTGTTCCAAAACACGTTTTGGGGGTGAATTTTTTTTTTTTTTTTTGGGGGGGGGGGGCGGGGGGGGGGGGGGGGGCAGTCAGGATTTTTTCGGGCACTCAGGATTCTTTCGGATGAAGTGGACCTCAGCTCCACATCCTCCCCCACCCCACCCAGAAAATAAAAATTCCCGTACGCATATGGCAGTATAGATAGCACGTAATTATAATTTTATGAATTTTTAGGCTCAAGCACCAATTTGTTAAGTTCTTAAATCATCGGGTCTGTAAATTTCAGTGAACTACAAAAGGTATAACATAAACTCACGGCTATATTTAAATAGCCTCTTGTGCTTTGCTTTTTTACATGATAACAATTTGTTGAGCTCTTAACTTTTGTGGGTCCCTAAATTTCAATGGACTGCAACAGGCAGAAAAACAAAAACAAAAAAAAAAAACAAAAAAAAACGAAAAAAATGAATAAAAAAATGAAAAAAAACCATCATTAAGAACGGCGCATTTCCGAGCCCACTAATAACCTTCCCAGTGATCCAAGGAACACTGATGACGAATTTCATCTAAATTCATGCAGCGGTTGCTTGCATATACATAAGCACTGATTTGTCACGGTTCTCGTAAGAGATGAATCTATAAAGCCATGGTCCACAGGCCTGCAACCAGGGTCGATCTTCGGAGTGGGAGTGGGAAATGCAGCGAAGAGCCGTGTAGGGAGGGGGGGGGGGAGACAACCCGCACATAATCTCCCACGTAAAAGCAGACGTTACACCCCCCCCCCCCCCCATTTTTGCAACTAAATACGCTCTGGAAGGGGCAGGCATGTAGCTAAATAGCAGACCCACAAATTCGCAAGGAGGGTGGCTATTGATCTATTATGGGGTGACGCAGGGCCTTCGCTACTAATGGCTGACCATAGTTGGGCCCGGGGTAGGAAAATTGTGAATTTCAGGGTCCCCAAACCCTCGTTTCCTTGCACCTGAGTGGATATTTTGAGGTTTTTAATGGAGAAATATTGGTAAGATTTCACACTTCCAGAGCCGGTAAATGCCGGCGTGGAGTATAAATGACAGAACGACGAATATAAGACTCAGTATTGAACTGAGAATATTTAAAAAAAAAGAAGAAAAAACCCAAAACTATGAATGAGATACAAACGGGATAGTACTAAATATATGGGAATATATATTAAACCTACTGAAAATAACTTGAAAACCCCGAGCTTTTGCAGGCGCCGGGGAGCAATTTGAAAGTGTGTGGGGGAAGGGGGAGGGGCAATGTATCTTAAGGTTTCTGCATTACCCCCCCCCCCCCCCACCCAGACACACGCGCGCACGTGCGTACTTTTACAGAGTGTTGGGCATGCTAGTATGATCTAGAGGGAATACATGCTCCCAAAGAAAGGAAAAAAAAAACACACAAACTGATGGGTAAACCAATCGAATGAATTTAGAAGCGAAGCTAATAATGAAAGGAGCAGAGAATTCGAATTTGCAGCGTTCAACAGTCCGCATCTGAGGAGTCAGTCACAGCAGCCTCAGAATCACTGAGCATGTGAGTTTTGGCCCTCATTTTTCAAAATATCCCAGAGAAAGCCCGCAGACCCTCACCACCGAGAATGGGATACGGCGATATCGCCTCTTGTGCTACCCCCTCCCCCCCCCCCCCCCCCCACACACCACCTAACCACTGTGCGGCTCGGATGCTGCTGCTCAGCACACGGTGAGCACACATGGTGGTCCCCTTGGGATTAGCTCTGATAGCCCCACCCCACCTCACCCCAATGTTTTTACCTTCCTTCGCTCCTGAATAATCAACTATACTCTATTTTAAAAATAAATATGTGGAACTGATTCAAATGAACGCCTTTCCAGTGTGTTATCGTATTACTATAAACAAAGAAAAAATATGATATACATGTAAACTACATTTTTAAAATTGCATGTTAGAGGTCAGTGTAAAACAAAACGCAAACGAAGAAAATAACCAAACGAAAAAATTTAGAAGCGAGTCTGATATAACGAAATGAGCAGAGAATTCCAATTTGTTGTGTTCTACGACTGGATCTTTAGCCTGTGTGTAGTCTGTCTCTCTCCGTACAGAGGAAAGCCATTTTACTTCCCCACCCAATAGCACGACACGCCGTGGCATCATCAACCCCGCAACTGATGCTGCCAGAAAGGGTTCAGATACCTCCATATCTTTCTTAGCCGGGGATCCGCGATCCCGTGACTTCTGGCACGAGAGACCAGCGAACTTATCCACCACTCTTTTCAATTTGTCACCCACATTTCAACTTGGGGTGGGGGGATGTGCCCCCCCCCCCCTCCCTGGTTACGTTCTTGAATGAGAGTAAATAATTTCAGTTTACAGGTATGACAAACTGGAAAAATATATCAGTAAAATATATTAGTTGCAGGTGTATTTTATAGAATAATGTAATGGCCGGTCTGGGTTTGAATGAAATTGCTGAGTCGAGAGGCCGGTTTGGGTGTATCAAGATATGACCAGGACACATGGCGTACAAAATTATTCTTTCCAAAAGGGTTAAGGAAACTGGAGAGCAGTTTGGATAACTTTGTTGGCGGCCTGTTTGGTTGAAATTCCCAGAAACCGGCAAGATCGGTTCTTGTCACTCTGAAGACG
The DNA here is from genome assembly GCA_031216915.1 of Pictodentalium vernedei. Lineage (NCBI taxonomy): Eukaryota > Metazoa > Mollusca > Scaphopoda > Dentaliida > Dentaliidae > Pictodentalium > Pictodentalium vernedei. Next base: position 126,443,185 of record CM062294.1, on the reverse strand, counting down.
ATTTGGCTTGTGACGCGTGCCAGGTGTGCGTTCCGTTTGGCTGACCTATTAAAGTGCGGGATGACCTCTTCGCCTAGTCTCCTGTGCATCCCACTACCTTTCACCTAGATGAAAGCAAATGGGATGCGCAAGAGACTACTCTTCGCCAGCAAAGACGAAGAGCACTTAGGGACGTTACAACGGGGGGGGGGGGGAGGCTTACCCCCCCCCCCCCCCAATGAGGACCCTGATTTTTGAAAGTTGGAAATTTGATGGTTCAAATTTCAAAAGTTGGAAACATTTAGTTCTAAGCAAATATAGAACTAGTGATTCTTGGTTGAAATACATTTATTCTTTATAGTATGACCCACTAGTTCTTTTTCGCGCAGAACTAAAATGTTGATAATGTTCCAAGTTTGTAACTGCGTAAGCTAGCAATACATCGAGATTGCGCTTTCGTAAATGCACACAAATAGTGTCAATTTGGAACACCGGGGCCCGCCGATTTTCTCTAATTGCCTTAAGGCAGGATTCTCTTACGTGAGGGTCCTTCACTGCTCGTCTAAATGTGACATGCAGTGAAGGGGCCGCACGCACGAGTATCCCGCCTTCAGGAAATTACGGGAATCGGCGGGCCCCCAATAACGCCGGGCCCCAGGGTTACTACCCCCCCCCCTCCCTCTCGACGGCCCCGCACAATATAGCAGTATCATGTACCACAACAAGTCTTTTGTTAGGCCAATTACAAAGTCTACTCATAATTATGGAGAAAAGGCCAAATATCAAGCGAATATAATGTAATTTGTACATAAATCTATAAAGAAAATTCCTTCTCAAAACCGATCATCAAATGTCGGAAACTTTTTTATGGTATCAATTTGAAATGAAAGTTTGAAAATTTGAGGATCTCACTGTGACACATACCGAGTCTGAACTACCCAGAAACGTCCCTGGGAGCATTTGGATCCGAGAGGTGTTTTGTTCTTCAGCAGGAGTGAAATGGAAATGAGAATGTGAATAGTATTGAAGGCTATCGTCGGACAATAAATGTGATCGATTAATTTGAAATGATCGCTTTGTATTTTTGACAACTTGACCCTGCTCTGAACTGCTATTGACAACAACGTAATTTAATTTCAGCTAGGCTACTGTTGACCTAACTGTGCTTATCCTACATCATGTAGAATGTTGTTTGGCATTCAAGTTTCAAAAAGAAAACTGGTAACCGAAGTCTTGTTTCGAAACTGTTTCCGTGAAGTCGTATGTAAATTAAGTGAAAATAAGATGAAAATTTATAAAATACTTATTTAAGGCGCGAATTATTCTATTTATTTCATCTTTTTGCCTTTGTCACACGGTAGGGTTCACTTGGTGAGTATAAAGCTTGTTTTCGACCCTGGATCTGTTTGGTTTCAACACGACATTGGCGAGATATCGAGGGAATCCCATGTGACGTCACGCCTTATCTAAAAATACTTTAGTTTAAACAGTATTTATTTCAGATAAAATAAGTTCTCAAAGAACAACATTGAATATTTACAAAAGTATAGGTATGGTATACTTCATGTAGGATTCCATGGTGTTTCGCTAATTTCTCTAAATATGGAATCGTTAAAAGCCAGATACTTATTGATGCAGTTGCTTCGAAGAGAATACTAAAGAATAGCCCATTTGATGTTTGTTCGACAGTTATTGGACACAAAAGACTATTACCAAAATGAGAGTGAAAATGAGAGAGCGCGAGAGGGTGGGGTGGGGGGGGGGGGGTCGGGTTAGGGATTATTGTTGAATAAACTGCTAGCTCAGCATGCTGTCAGGCAAACTGGTTTCAATTAACAGAGGATTGGCGTATTGTTATAACACGCCGTTATCTGAAGTGAAAACATTTTCTTCCCATTCCCTTATAAAAAAGTACCATGGTAAACCATGGTAAATCCCAAAATACCCTGGTAATACCATGGTAAATCCCATGGGATTTACCATGGTATTACCAGGGTATTTTGGGATTTACCATGGTTTACCATGGTGCTTTTTTATAAGGGTTCGACTGTCGCACCGCCCCCCCCCCCCCCCCCCCCACAAACACAGACTTCAACAACATAAAATAAAATAAATAGAAAAAAATAATTAAAAAAAGCCAGGCAAAACCGCAAAACATAGACACTAAATGATCGTTATGAAGTAAAAACGACCACGGTCAAAAACGGTAAACAAAATTTTTTTAAAAGGTCATTAAAAAGAATGAAACAAACCCCAAATACCCCCAATTGGAAAAATAATTCCCCGACAAAGCTGTGTGAATGTATGTGTGATGAATAAACAGCTCACAAATAACAATGAGATTACCTTCATAGACAAGTGATTATGGATATGTTATAATTACAGGTGTGAAGGAATTAGAGCCAAGGCAAAATGAAGTGTTACAGTTGTAACTGAACTAATTTACCCTAATGCATAGGTAAATTAAAAAAAATGAATGCCGATTGAAAAACATGGTCTGGAATCTTTCGGGTGGGGGCGAAAGTTCTTCGGGGGGAGGAGCGGTCCTCTCGCCCCCTCCCCCGTGGTTACAGGTTCGGTAGTAGGTAATAATTGAGAGTTTACTATCACTTGTGCATGTACGTGTACAACATACGCACACGATGCGTTCACCAACGTGGAATTCAGTGTTAAATCACACGCTTGTTCACAAAACTGTACATGATCTTGAATCCCCCCATGTACAGTTGTGACTCCTAGATCGCACTTTTAACGTTCAAATACTCGTGGTGAACGCGCGTTTTTAAAAAAGGGTGAAATTGTACATCTTCGCTTGTATCTTGTACGTAATTTTTCGTCGACGTTCCCATCGCAGATCAGACCATCGATCCATCGTTGGCGAACGCGATCAAAAGCAAAAAATTCTGAGTCATCATCAAAAAACAGTTTTGGGGACTCTAGATCAGCGATTCAGAATCCGCAATTGAGTTGAGACAGATGATCCAGAACCTGCAATTGTTTTGAGGCGGTAGGTTTTTCCCATTTATGACATTATTAGGGGAATTCCCCCACTATGAGAAAAATTCCCAAACTCAGCTGATCGAGCGATCGGATCGCTCGATTCTCGTAAAAACTCGATCTGAACGAAGAGTGTCGTCGTCGGTGTGGTTGGAAATTCGCGAGCCCGCTGTCACGTTTTTGATTGATATATATATAGGGGAGAAAAAAAAAATAAATAAATAGTTATTTAGAAAATTAAATATATCAAATCGAATAGATAATAAAAAAAAAAATACGTAAATCATGAGCGATTCTCAGACTATTAGAGCGAGGTTTCTTTTAAACATGCTGATGAGAGCATACGCAATCTGCATGAACGAACAACTACGTCCCATCTTGTTAGAACGATGCGTCGGGTGTCGGGATTATCTAGACTTCGATGACGAGAATCATTCGTGTCTGACGATGGAAAGGGAAGATATGGTCGTCATGTATTTTGAACCGGCGTTCGAACGCGTTAAATTCAATGATGTGATCACGTTTTGGAAGAGATTAGTCTTCTGTAAGAATCGAGACAGGCCCACAGATTCGGAAGAACTGAAATTGAAGTTTGACTTTAGAAGATGCATCAAGAAATTATTGCTGAACGAAGCATACGTCTAAGTTTTTTTCGTTGATATAAAAATAAGGGAGAGTAGAAAACAAAAAAAAAAATAAATACACACATAAATTTTTTTTATCTAATATTAGAAAGAAAGAAAAAAAAAACACAAAATGAGAACCAGAAATAAATTGTATCCGACGTTAGTGGACGACGAGGACGAGAAGCCGAACGGCCTTTTGCCGATGGCGCCATCGCTAGAAGAAAGAGAAAGAGGAGAGAGGTATCGCATCGATCAAATCAGTAGAATCCAATTGTATCTGACTCGAGAGAGAGATTCTCGTCGTTCCCTCAAGAAGAAGTATTCGCGTTTTGTGAAATTCGTCAACGCGTTCGACACGACACTCATCACGACTTCCATGGGTTTACACGCGGCCGGCATTGGATTGTTGTCGACCGCGGTCGGCATTCCGATCGTGTTGACCGTAGAAGGAGTGGCTCTCGCCGCCGGATTGTTTAGCACGCTCGGAACCTTTTTGAGTAGGAAATTATATCTGAAGGCGAGGAAACACGACAAGATTCGCGTCTTGGCCGACTCCAAGATCGACACGATATCCGAAATGATCTCTATGGCGTTGAAAGATGGTAGGATATCGGACGGTGAATACTTCGCGATATTGAGCGAGAAAACGAAATACGATGCCATGAAAGAAGCCGTGAGAATCAAGACTCGTCAGATCATCAAGGAAGAGATGAAGGATTCTCTCGTGGAAAAGGGGAGGAAAGAGGCCAGGGAGGAATTCAGTAAGATGATAGAACTCAAGAGCAGCGATTGAAAAAAAAATATATATATATAATAAGAACAGAATTTAAAAAAAAAAAAATATTAAATTTATATATAAAATAAAAAAACGAAATTATTTAAATAACTCTTAAAAAAATGTATTGCGTAAAGTGTAAGAGAGTTACTGAGACGAGTAATTCTAGAGAAGTGCGAACTAAAAATGACAGATGGATGCTTCGCGGAATTTGCAACGTGTGTGGTTCTGTCAAGACTCAATTCGACAAACAAAAGAACGCGAGCAAAGGTAAAGGCATCGTGAATAAAATTATCAATAATCTACCTTTTGAAATGCATCTGCCTGGTCACAGTTTCACGGGACCCGGAACGAAATTGAACAAGAGACTCAATGCCGATCTGACACCCAAATCTTGGAGCAAACCCGTGAATAGGGTGGACGCGGCCACGTACGATCATGATCTGTGCTACACCGGACATCCCGACACCAAGACTCGCAACAACGTCTGCAACAAAAACATGTTGGGGAGATTGAGAGGCATATCGAATCCGACCAGGAGAGAGAAGATGGAACGTTTGCTGGTCGGCAATCTGATCGGTGCGAAACGTCGATTCGGATGGGGCGTTCAAAAAAAAAAAGCGCATCTGAAAAGAAGAAGAAACGATTATTGACAAGCGAATTGGCCGAGGAGTTACACAAACCCAAAGTGAGTAAATTTCGAAAGAGAAGGGTGTTTGTGAAGGGTCTGGATGACATTTGGTCTGCCGACTTGGTCGACATGAGATCATTTTCGAGGTGGAATGAGGGCATCAAATATCTATTGACGGTCATCGACGTGTTTTCCAAATATGGTTGGATCAGAGGTTTGAAGGAGAAATTGGGACCTTGCATCGCCGAGGTTCTGAAGAGCGTGTTCGACTCGTCTTCTCGAAAACCGAGTAAATTGTGGGTGGATAAGGGAAAGGAATTCTACAACTAGGACGTTCGTCGATTGGTAGACCTCTACTCGATCGAAAATGAAGAGAAAGCCAGCGTGGTGGAACGTTGGAATCGAACGATGAAGGAGAAGATGTACAGATACTTCACGGCAAATTCGACCAAGAAATACATATACGCTCTGAACGGTCTGGTCAAAGATTACAACAACACACGACACAGATCGATCAAGATGACTCCCGTGGAAGCTAGCGATCCTCGAAACGAAAAACGGGTCTACGCGAATCTATATCCCGAGAGATCTAAGATCAGGAAGAAGTCTAGAACGCCGAAATTTGCGGTCGGCGATCGAGTGAGAATCTACGCTCATAAGAAGCGCTTCGAAAAGGGTTATACTCCTCGATGGACCTCGGAAATTTTCGTGATCATCAAAATATTTCAAACCGATCCGGTGACTTACGAAATCGAAGCTTTGGATGGAGAAGAGATCATTGGAAAGTTTTACGAACAACAATTACAGAAGACGAAGTTTTGATGAAGAACACAAAAAATTTTTTTTATTTACTCTCTTTGACATTTTCTTGTTTACACACATATATATATAAGAGAGAAAAAAAATAATAATAAAAAATAATTAAAAACTATTTTTTTAGACAAAGAAAGGAACTGAATTAATAAACATAAAAAAAACCCCTAAAAATCCTTTAAAATGACAAATATACTAGATATAGCACAAAGCATAGTGAAAGATGAAAGTATTCAAGAATATGAGGTTCACGAATACGAACCGGTAACCGGGACGAGTTTGAACAATGCGGGAGAGATAAGAATCAACGTTGAAACTCAAGATCTATTCGTACATCCTAGCGAGAGTTACATAGTGGTGCAGGGACATCTCATCAAGGAAGATGGGAGCAACTACGCCGACGACGACATGGTTACTCTAGCCAATAATGGCATCATGCATCTATTCAGTAACATAAAATACATGCTATCCAGACAAGAGATAGAATCTGTTTTTCATCCCGGTCAGGCCACCACGATGTTCGGACCCTTGACGTATCCTGATGATTTTTCGAAATCCAGAGGACTTAATCAGTTGTGGGTGAAAGACAGTATAGGCCCTGTTAGCGCAGGTGCCGCCACGATATTCGACTACGTCGTCAAGACGTCCAGACCTAAAGGAATGTTTTCGTTCAGGATACCTTTGAAACACATCTTCGGATTCGCAGACGATTACAACAAGATCATGTACGGATTCAAACACAATCTGATGTTGATTCGAAAAGGAAACGACGACACAATAGTGAAACTCACCGTGACCAATGCGGGTAAGATAACTCTACACAAGATATCGTGGTTTGTTCCGCACGTGGAGCCTTCGATCGTGGAGAAAGCGCGTCTCTCCAAGATCATAAAATCCAAGAGTAAATTACCAGTGGGATTTAGAATGAGACAGTGCGACATGGCTAGCATTCCTCTCTCCACGAATCACTTCAATTGGAGATTGACGGTGAAATCCACTTCCAAGAGACCACGTTTCATCGTGGCTGCGTTTCAGTCTGATAGGGACGGGTCTCAGGAAAAGAATGCGTCGCTGTTCGATCACTGCCATTTGAGAAACATGCAAGTGTTTCTGAACGCCACGAGATATCCAGCAATCGATTACAATGCGTCGTTCGACAAGAACGATTTCTCCAGACTGTACGGCGACGCCGCTGATTTTAGAAAGAAGTATCACGGTCTAGACGAATTGATGAGCAATCCTATCATATCTCCCGGTGAATACAAGTCGATGTATCCCAGTAAACAGAGTGAACAACTCAAGAGTAGCGTGTTAGACATTCAGATCAAGATGCAATACGATAGGAACGTGCCGAGAAAAACCGAAGCCTTCGCCCTGTCCTGTCCGACAGAGAATTACAATTCGAATCAGACGGAAATAAGATGTCGATCATTCGATGAGAGACGAGTGTGTGAAAAATAAATAATAAAAAAAAAATAAAAAGTAATGTGTGATTATTAAAAACAAAACAAAAAAAAAAAATAAATAAAGTAATGTGATCTAGAGAGATTGAACATCTCTCTATATCTCATTACTTTTTTTTTTGTTTTTAATAACCACACATTATTTTTTTTTAATTCATTATTTTCCACGCGTTCACTGTTTGTTCAAAGGATCCAGTTCGATCAGTAGACTCACCATGGAAGTGGCAGCTTTGGGATTATTGGTTTTCATGACGAAATTAATCCTGTCTCTGGCGTTCACTTTGAGAGGCGTGCCGAATGTGCTAACATTCGCGTGTTGATTCACAGTCTTTTTGACGCTGTATCTCTTATCGCTCTCCACACCATTCACCATGAGATTGACGACCGCTCTGTTATTCAAATCTGAGGAAGCCAGACTCATTCGAAGGATTTCACCTCCCAACGGCATGGGATATCCCACCTGACCGTGTTTCGATCCATTATTTCCATTTCTGAAAGACCACTCAGCTTTTCCCTCATCTAAGGTGCCGGCCTCTTCGGCCCACGCGGTGATCAATTGTCTAGCATATTTGATTTTCTCCACCACCCAAATCAGTGTGCAGGCATCCGTCATGTGCACGGGTTCCGGTAGATTCGTGAGCACGTGTCCACCCATGTCTAGTTTACCTTCCATGATGTCGCCCTTTCTCCAGACCGAGTTGTCGTCCATGTACTTTCTGCCGACCGCACTGGAATCGAATTCGGGATCGTGATCGAGACCGAATAAATTGTGACCGTTCATGTCGATGCCACTCTCCATGGTTCCGCCAGATTCTTTGTTCAGGTAGAGATCGTCCACTTGCGATTCTAGGTATTCTTGTGATTGTATCACGGCAGAATCTACGTAGCCCTTGTTGACTGCGGTTGAGTCTGCATCCGTGTCATCGATCTTCGACAGATTCAATATCTTGTGGAATCCCACATTCAGATCCGATTTCATTTCTCGTCTGTCAGACTTTCTCTGTTCCAGATCTACGTAGTGTTTGGTCACCATGTCCTTGGGATTCGTGGGAGTGGCCACGTTCATTATCTTGTTAGAATTGGTGAATTCCGAGTGCATCATTTTCAGAACGTATCTATTTCTCAGGTGTTCGCTGAATCTCGCATGAGAGTCGTCCACATATTTCTTGGTCTCGGCATCGGTGGGATCTATGGGATTCGCGACGTTCACCAAACATTTGGATTTCAGATCGAGATCGTCGGTCATGGTTTTATCCACGTAATTATCCAGCAGGATTCGTTCGAAATCGGCGTTCCCCCTGTCGACGTATTTTTTAGTCGCAGCATCTGCGAGATCTATCGGCTTGGGAAGATTGTAGAGCTTCTTATCGTTCATGTTCAAAGGTTCTTCTCGAGGTTCGTATCTCCGAACGTAACGTTCGTCCAAGTTGGCAACGTCGTAACCATCGTCGACTTCGAACGTCTTCCTCTTCTTTCTCGGGTTGACTTTTTCATCGTCACTTCTACCAAATTTATCGACTGGCATGTTGTTGTAAGGATTTTTTGTTTTTAGAAAAAATATATTCAAAACGCAGTTTATTAAAAATGAACTATGTTATTTTATTTTTCGTTTTTATTCGATTAAAATTTTTTTAAAATAATTTTTTTATCTTTATATATACTATAAAAAAAAAAATCTCTCTCTAATGTAAATCATTGAGAATGTCTTGAAATCGATCTCCTTCAGACCATCTCTTGAGAATGTAGAGACACAGGTGACCGCAAAACACTTGATGTGGTGATTGCACTTGTTCCGTGTTGTAACGAACCATCGATTTGTTGAAATAGTTCTTTATTTCTTTTGGCGGCGAAATTCCGTAGCTGTCGAAATAATAATTTTTCTTCTTCCCGTTCTTCATCCATGCCACCCAGTGAGTGCCTTCACCCGATGAATCGTCTAGATTTAAAATTCTGCATTCCGATTGTCGAGGTCTTCTCTTCGGCAAGGCATCTCTGGAAAAACACTCCTAGAAAATCTTCGATTTTCAAATCTTTTGCTGCATTCAACATATCGACGTTGGATAGGGGTTCGTTGGGTAAGATGACACCTTCTACGGATATCTTTATTTTCTTATTCATAAATAAGTATATATTTTTTTTATTTATTTTATTATAATTTACTAAAAATGACGTTATTTTTTTTTTCTATTCTTTTCTTTTTCTTTTTAAACTAACTTTCTCGATGTCACTATCGATTTCCATAATTTTGTGTTCATCTAATTCCTCTTGATTTTCTGGAATCCTATCATCCACAATCGTATCTGGAATCTTATCATCCACAATCACATCTAGAATCCAATCATCTCCATTCATATCGTCTAAAATTAGATCTAAAGTCCAATGTCCGAGTGCCAACATGCTTATTTTATCGTCTAACATGAATCTCTTGTCGTCGTCGGCTGTCAGCAAAATCTTGTTGACTATTTCGGTATACAAGTCGTGATTTTCACTTCGAATCAATTTCATAGTCTTATACACCGGACCACTTCCTAACAGACAATCTTTATTCTCTTGGAAAGAGATGTTTTTCTTCACCACACACGCTTTAACTCCTTTACACTTCTTGATCTCTTCATCATCTTCTAGATGATAAGCATAGAGTTTGGGTCTCAAGCCCACGAATTCGACGATCTGTTTACCGCCGCTTTCATCCTTAAATTTACCCAACACCTTCTTGTTGTCGTTCAAGTGAATGTTGGATGGGTGATCGACGGGATAATTGCTCGTGTCGAACCAATCGGCCACATCCGGAGATATATCTCGGTAGACGTCTTTAGTCTCTATCTCGTAAACTGAACTGTCCGTGTCGGTGAACAGTAGTTTGGCTTTGTCACCAAATTTTCGTTTGACGTAATCGTAGTGAAACTCGTACATCAATCGCTTGCTGACATCTAAGATGATCGGTTCGAGATAATACGGTTTGTCGAACTTCAGATGCGTCTTTTGCATGTGAACGGCCACTAGATTTTCGTTGAATATGGTTTGGTGTTTGTAATTGGGTTTCGCCACTAATTTTTTAGCTCTTTTCTCAGACGTGACGAGTCGAACGTCAGTTCTCTTCCTGATGTTTTACATCGATTTGCCATACACGCAGTTAGTTGTTCATGAGTTTGAAGAAATCTTTTTTGAAATTGTTCTCGGCTCGAGTTCTGAGATTCGTGTTGAGATTGATGTATTTTATCATCCAAGGCTCTTTGTCGAATCGAATGATGCGATGTATGTCGACTAATTTCATCCCGTAATCGACGTCCTGTTTCAAATTCTCGCTGTAGACAACATAGTTATGTTTGTTAAATAAATTGGGAATGAGTTTTTCCTCGTCTCCCTCGTTCGGTTCCATTCGTTCGGGAGCCAGCGGATAATCGTTGTGTGGACCGTGTAATTCTTCTGGATAGCTCAAATTGACTTCTAAAATGCAAGGATAGTCTCTCCATTTTTGCATCTCTTCCGGTTCCTTCACCCATTCGAAATTTCTAATCGGTAAAGGATGACTCATAGCCCAACCATACAGATTATTGGCATCCCAATACTGTATGTATTTAGTCGACCGTTTCGAATCGAAACCTTCTTTCATGTAAGGATTGTTAGCTTCTGAATATCTGTGAGAGATCATCGAGATGCCACCTCTCGCAGCCCTTTCGAACATGAGCAACATGTCCACGTCGGATAATAATTCCAATTGGACTTTGGTGGTCTTCAACAGAGCGTCCCATGCCAGACCGGGTACGGTGAAATACCAAGTGGGATCCAGATCGTAATTTCGACGACAGACGTCTCAAAAATTTTCGAACACGTCTGCCAAGAGCAGAACGTCGGTCTTCAGATAGAGATCGTGATAATCTCTCATGGTTTTCATATCGAATGATTTCCATACGTTTTTGGCGTGTTCGTAATTCTCGTCGGAAATGTCGGATTCGTATAATTTCGAATGAAAATCTTCTTTCAAAGGTAGTGCAGTGTCTTCGAATCTCTTTAGATCGTTCATGTAATAAGGATAGACTCCTTTCCTCAACATGATGTCTACTCGTTCTCCGAAATGTTCGCTCGTGATTTTAAATTTATCCTTGCTCATGTTATCGACGAATTTTTCCAGAGCGGTCGACATGAATTTAAAACTGTCGATGAAACGTATGCATCTATGAATGGATTTCGTTTTTTCTTTCAACGAATTTCCGTCGATTACTCTTTTCCTCTCCATGAGCTTCCATTTCATGAAGGAAATGTATCTTTCTTCGCTGTTCGCGATGCAATTTAATTCTTCGTGTGAGGTGCCGAGATTTTTCATGAACAGATGACTGTCGTAACCTGAGAGATTGTGAAACATCACCGGATAGAAAGTGGCATCTCGATTTTTTAAATTACACTTGCTGTGAGCCGGACCGCGATACAGACCCGTGTAATGATCGTGGTCTCTGACCTTCTTATTTTCCTCCGAATTCTCGTCGAACGATTGTCTGCATATGTGACATTCGGTGGCTCTGTTATTTTCGTCCTGCTGCTCTCGCGTGATGATCATTTTTGCCGGAGTTTTGAATTTGTCGTATAACTTTTGAATTTTTTATTCTAACTCTTCCACGAACCTTTGAGCCACGTCGTCGTCTTCGCGCTGTTTCGTGTAGGTGAAGGGACCCATGTCGTGTTGCGAGTCGAAAGCGCATTTCACGTAAGGTATGTGTTTTTGATATCTTTCGACGTAACTTTGAAGAGCGTTGGGTTGACAGGAACTCATTTTCGTGGTGAAACATTCAAAATCGGCGTACACAACGAATGGTACTTTTAACCTTCTATTATGATTTTCAAACTTCACGATGGTGTTGGGTTTGGGCATTTTGACGGCGACACCTTGATTTTTGTTGCAATATTCCTGATGTTTCGCCAACGAGTCTTCACTGTGAAACACGTTCATGCAATTGTAACATAAAGATATCTTTCCATTATGATTATTATATTGTTTCGACAGTAATCGGGTCGGATGTTTACCCCAACAATAATGACGATTGTCACCATTTGAAATCAATAATAAAATAATTGTCTTTTCTCTTCCGTGATATGAAGTCTGTCTGAGAGGATAGATCGTTCGATTTTCGTCGTCGTATCCTAAGACGTTCACCGCTACGGTGGGATTTTGAACCTCGAAACGTTCGATGTGTTTTAACTCTGTTGAAAAAGTCACTCCGGTCCAATCGAGATTTTTAGAAGTTTCCTCGTAACGAGAAACTCTATCAGAGTTTATTTCAACAGGGTATAAAGCGGAGGTGACTGCCCATTTAAAACACTGATCATCTTTATTTCTCACGTTGACCACGGCGTGTTTCTTAGTCAAGAAATACGCTAATTCCAAGTAGGAAGATCCTTTCAATGATTCGTTTTTATTCATGTGAATTTCGAGTTTCAACACCTCACCGAACGTCCAATTACTACCTTCATGTTGATAATTCGTGAGAGACGTCAACATCTTGTCTTTCATCTTTTCGAAAACATCCGATAGATCTGAACATCGAAATACGAGTTCGACGTTAGATCTGAAATATGCATTTTTCACGATGCTCTCGCCGGACTTCACGTCGATTTTATTCATTATGCAATGGAGTATCATCTTAATTTTTAATCCCACATTCATGTATTCGCAAAACAAATCCAATACTTCTTTCTTCACCCGTTCCATGAACAATTTTGGATCGACTTTCTTCAACGGGGGAATCACGTCGAAAGTTTTAAAAATGCCTTTGATCACACTCTCTCGTTCTAGGGGTTTCGATTGGAATAGTTCCGCAATGAGTCGTGTTACATATTCTTCTCCTTTCTCTTCGTTGATTGCTCGTTGAATTTCGCTCGATATATCTCGTTTGTCTTGAATCTGAAGTGTATCACTCGTTTTCGTTTTCGTTTTTCTTTTCTTTTCTTTGGAAACTTGATGTTCTTCAATGGCTTTTCGTTTAGTCGTCTTCTTATTTTTCACAACCGATGCATCTTTTGACGTCGTTGGTATCGACATTTCGTTTGCCTTTCTAGCGTTTCGCAAATATTCTTGTATGACTTCAATTTTTTTTGATTTAGTTCTATGATTTCTGAAATCTGAAATTTGTAATAGTATACAAATCTCGTTTAACTGAGGTATGGTTTTCTCATTTAAATTTACCATTGTTTTATCTGTTTGCTTCATTTGTAAGAATATTTTTTTTTTTTGGAATTTTGTATTAAATAATTTGTTAAAAAAGTTTTGCTTTTTTACTCTTTTTATATATATATAATAGAAAAAAAAAAAAAAAAGTTAAATTTTAAATTCAATTTTTTTTTCTTTAATGTGTTTTTATTCAAAAACAATTTAAGACCGCTTTTATTTCTCGCTCGCAAACTGAACACGTTTTCTCATCTTCGGAATGACATTCTCTACAGTAACGCAGGTGTGCGCATGGTAGAAACAAGATGTTTGCGACACCTTCGCAGACCAGACACTTGGTGGTGGACGTTTTACTCGGTTTGTTTTCGACGAGTGATGATAACTCGTCCACTTCGGCCATGAATTTGATGAGATGTTCTAAAGTTATGAATTGAGACAGGGTCTTGTTCGCTTTGTTTAACACATCGTACAATTGTTCTCTGGTGTATCCGAGTTGTAACATATCCATCAATAATTTTTGGTTTTTATCTCTATCTCTCTCTTCGTCTTGGATTTTGATCAATCCCAACGTTAGGATCTTGTTCAAATAATCGCATTCTCCTTTTTCAATATTACTTATGTGTTTTAGTAAAGGTACGTCGTGAGGTTCCCAATTCATCAAATGTATGTCACAACAAAAACATTTGACTTTGTCATCTCTACCCACGTAAACGAAACCTGCGGCGGCCAAGTCTTCGGGTTTTTGAGCGAGATGCGAAGGCCAATTTTTAAACGTTTGAAGTCTTGCACGTTCTAGACTATAATTCGTATGTTTGGACTTGATCATTGTTTTTACCTCAAAATTGAGTTTGTAAGAATTTTTTTTTTATAACTTTTATTTATATATAAAGAGAAATAAAGAGAAACTTTTTTTTTTAACAAATTATTATTTAAAATACAAAATTTAAAATATACATTATTTGCAAGAATTCATAAAAAACAAATAATCGATCATGACAACAACACCTAAAAGATGCGAATTGAAATTGAAACGAGACGAAAAGTATGAGAAATCCAGTTTTAATATCTATACATTACAACCACATCAAATTGAATGAGGTCAAGATGGTGGACTTAGAGCGCTACTACCACAAATATCGAATGTGTTTGAAAGTGGATGAAGCCACGCTCGATTTGTTTTACGAATACCAAAAGCGAACTGCTGATTAATATCATCATCGCTGAAGACATAGAATTTGACAGGGGTGATTTATTGTTGTCCTATGGAGGTTACATACATCCAATAATCTCACCCGAACTCGTGAAGAAATCAGGTGGTGAGAGTGCATTCGCCTATGAAAAAAAACTCAAAAGAGTAAAGATAAACATTCACACCATTTTCGTACGTGGAAAAATGACGAATGTCAACTTGCTAATAACGGACTTGGAAATATAAACAATAGAGAGATTGAAATTAAAATTTAACTTTTTATATATATATAAAGAGAAAAAAAACTTTTACTAAAAACATTTTACATTAAAGAAAATTAAAAATTAAAAAAGAGTAAAAAAAAAACTTTTTAAACAAATTATTATTTAAATACTAAATAATCGATCATGAAGACAACAACACCTAAAAGATGCGAATTGAAATTGAAACGAGTCGAAACGTATAACAAATTCAGTCATAAAATCTATAGATTACAACGACACGATCCCATCGAATTGAACGAGGTCGAGACGAAGGGCTTAAAGCACAAATACGAGAAATATAAGATGCCTTTGAAATTGGATGAAGCCGCGCTCGATTTGATTTACGAGTACCAAAGCGATCTGCAGAACATCGTCATCGCCGAAGATAGAGAATTCGACAAGGACGATTTGTCGTTGCCCCATGGAAATTACATATTTCCAAACATCTCATTCGAACTCGTGAAGAAATTGGGTGGTGAGAGCGAGTTGACCGATGTAAAAAAACTCAAAAGAGTAAAGATAAACATTCAACACGTTTTCGAAAAAGGAGAAGACACGAGTGTCAACATGCTAATAACGGACTTGGAAATATCAACAATAGAGTGATTGATTTTTAGCGAAGAAAAATGAAAAAAAAAAAATAATAAGATCATCTTTAGATCTCATTACTTTTTTTTTTTTTTTTTTTTTCCTTCTTCTTCACTATCATCATAATATATTATAATAACGTTTCCTTTTCTCTCAAATTTCAGCATTGATTCTTCTTTTTCTTTTTTTCTTTTTCTTTGTGATGTGATACGTTTATGGTAACATTTTTGTTTATCCGAATCATAATTATGAACGAATGTTGTGCATATCTTGGTAACACTCGCATCATTACCATTCTCTTCAGAAGGTAGTGGTGAATGTGGAAAGCATCGTCTCATTCTCAACCGTCTATCCCGCGCTTCATCTATCTCTTTCATTAGTTCTTTCCTTAGATATCCATCATTAGCGTCTAACCATTTTTTTATTTTTTCGCTCTCTGGCTCGCGATGTTCGTCATTATCGTCAAATTGTTTCTCCACCTTTTCATCCAGGTGATAAATTTGTTTCTCCACCTTTTTATCCATTTTAAATATATTATTTTATACTTTCTATGATTTTATATTTTATATAATTTTATATTATAATAACATATTCAAAATCGGTATGTTCTTAAATGGCGAATTCTCACCGAGCAACAAACCTTTGCCGAGTCTAACAGGTTCTAGATACAATCCTTTACCGCTGTCGTCTACGTGGACGCGACACATGGCTCCTCCCTTCTTCAAAAACATTCCGCTGCCACCCATTAATTTCTCAACTGCCGAACTAGCGAGTCCCGTGAGAGCTCCCACGCCGAGAGTCTTTCCGAGAAAGGGTAGCGCCTTTGCGGCGAAGGGTAATGCTTTTGCAGCTATTCCTGCCAATAGTGGTAGGAAACCACCTTTCATTCTGAAATTGTATCTCAATTGAGCGGGACTCATTCTCACCGTCAACCCTCTTCCATCACGAATTGCTTTCTCCATCCTTTTGATTTGACTTCTGGTCCAGGCGATCGAATCCTGACCGCCTCTCGTCAGATCTTCGTGAGTGAATTTGAATCTCACCGCCTCGCCTCGAGTTGTTAACGCTCTCTTAAGTTTCTTCCTCTGTCCTGCGGATATGTTCACGTTTTTAACCAGGTATTCTGTCATAATTCTGTTTTTTTTTTTTTTTAATATATTTACTTCAATTGTTTCTTGTTTAATAATTATATTACAATAATTTTGTAAAATTAATATTGCGTTTATTTTATTTTTGTTATCTATATATATATAATATTTTTTTATTTTTTTTTGCTTTTATATTTCTCTTATGTGAAATCGTATCGTCACTCTCTCTCCACGAAGATCTAACAGTTCACCATTTTGATCCGTCAACGTGGTTTTGAGACTATACAACGTGCCTAAAATCACTGGTAGATAAACTAAATTTCGAGGTCGCTCCACGATCTTATAACCTGGCGACACATTTGGAAAGAAGGAATAGATCGTCAGTTGAGCGCTACCATTCACGTAGCTTCCAGCAATCACGTCCACGTTCACCAGAATGCTATTGACTGCGAGAATGTCGACCGTATTTTCAGATGCTGTGTGGCCTCGATACATCTTTCAATCGAATCCCAACATCTTGCCTATAGAATCGTCTGTGTTGAAATCCACTCGAAAATTATCTTCCAAATCCAATATCGTCTGTAAGGTATTAGGATTGGGAGCGAGTCTGATCTTGTTGCTTCCCTTTCCATCTGTCTTCATTCGCGTCTGAATGTAATCGTTCAAATCGTCTATGTCGTAACTCCCTTTGGGAATTCGAATCTCCAACCAATCCGTTCCGTCGGAATACTTGAACGAGTTATTCTTTTCGGTGACGTTGGGAAAGGAATAATAAGTCTCCAGATTCACCAACGCCATCTCATATCTGTTCTCTCTATTCAATTCGATGGAAGGTTCGAATTTCGTAGCAAATCGAGTCGAATCGCCACTCACCATGATTTGAATGGATTGTTTCGCAGCCGTATTCTCGGCTATCCGTCCTAACAATTCTCCATGTTCGAACATTATATTTAATTTTATTTTTTTTTTATTCAAAACTAATTATTTGAAGATTTATTATTTTTCTAATTTTTTTTATTCACGATGAAATTGTAAAGTCCACCATCCCAAACCCTCTTGCAGAATCTCCTGAATTCCGCAGCGCTCATGTTGCTTGCGACGTGATCGCCGTAGATGTGATTGAGATTCTTGAGATCTTGGCGAAAGAGACATAGAAAATTAGCGTTCTCCCTTATCATCCATCTGTCTGGGCAATCGAAAATAATTCTGCAACAGGTAGAAACAGTCCACATTGCTGTGTCGACCCCTAACGTAATACGATTCGCATCGGTTCTGTCTCTCCAAAAGCAGATCGTCGAAAATCATGAGATTCTTATCTTCCGATTTCAGTTCTCTAGGATCCGGAACGTCGCTAGCGTTCTCATAAAATCGACACTCGACGTTCGAAGATGCATTTCTCTTCATCAGCTCCATCGCCACGCCGTCCAAAATGGTCGAGAGTGGAGCTCCACTCTTGTCGAATTCCTCCCTACTGTCAAAGATTCTGGCTATGACGTCCTTGGGCAATCTGCGATCCATGCACTCTCGAAGCAATCTGTATTCGGGTTGAAACAAGCTCTTGCCAAACACGAACAATCTGTCGTAATCCAACCAGTTGGGTCGGGACAACAGATTCATCAACAGACTGGTCTTTCCACAATTCGATTTTCCTACTATCAAGCCTCTTATGCTCTTGGGAAAGAACTCGTTATTCGACCTCTTGGTCGCAGCGTCGTTCCAAGACATATCTTTAATGTTCATCTTTGTTTTATTTTGTTTGTTATTTTAGATTCTTTTCAAACACAAATTTTTTTTATGTTTTTCAAACTCTGTTTTTTAATGCTATCATTATTTATTTATATCGCACCGTCGCGAGTTCTCTTCAATCCGGATCCACTCGTCATTTTGGCTAAATCTTGTATGGGCACCACAGCATCCTTAAAATCTTTCCAACTTTTCGGCGTTCGCTCTAATGCAGCTCGCTTCGCCGGCGGACTGATCAACTTGCCGATCAACACGTCAGCTGCCCTCTTGCCAGCCACAGAAGCTATCCTACCACTGGCTTCGAAAGTGGCTTTCTTACCAGCATCCAAAGCCATCTTCTTACCGACCTCAAACGCAGTCGATGCGAGTTTTCTACCCGCATTGCTCGCGAACGCTCGCATTATAGAATCGACGATGCCAGAACCACCTTGAACGTAAGTTCTGACGTATCCCCTGTTCTTTATCACCAACATATTTTATTTTTATGATATATTTTTTTTGTTTTTTTCACTGGTAAATCGTTTTGTCGTTTTTAAATACTTTTATTATTCTAGTGTAAGAATTTACTGTTTTATTTTTGTTTGTTTGTTTGTTTGTTTCTCTCTACTTATTATATACACATCAATCCTTCAATTCGTTCATCACCCTTTTATACTGGTTTTTATTCAAAACCTTCTGTCTTAACAATTCGTCAGATATAGCAACTATCTGATTATCTAATCCCGTGTTACCAGCCCGTCTGCTCGCCATCAACAAACTCAATCTCTGAGACAGAGCGTCGGAATCGCTCAGAAGAAAAGTGGTTTTCACCCCTTTGCCAGTCACCGATTCGACGAACTTCTTGTTCATGTCCCATATGGATTTCACCACTTTCGTCCACTTGTAACCTCTGTTGGCTTTGGGTCTCGTCTCTCTGGCATCGTTATTTCTCTTCATGGCGTGGGTCTGGACCAGAATGTCTCCGTAATTGTCGAAATCCTGTTCCGTGTAATCGCTGGGCTTGTCGTAAAGGAGCAATCTGCGCAGACCATCAGTTACTTTATATTTATTCGAACCCACGATCAATTCATCATCATCCATTTCCACTTCCGTATCACCTACAAAAGTTCTACCCTCAGAATCCTTATAAATTCCATACGACTGATCTCTCTTACCGCCATCATCATCGGACGACGCGACGCTACTAGTGGTGATAGTCGAAGCCGTATCGTCACTCTCGCTCAAATCTGTTTGAATTCCCGTGGGAACATAATCCGGTGTAGATTGAACGGAATACCGATTTCCAAAACTAGGAGGCAACGAACCCATTCTCAAAGAACTCTCCTTTATGGGTCTCAATTCTTCAACTATCTCCTTCCTGCTTCGCTCTTGACCCTCCGTCACGGGTTTAAATATTTTTGTGGCTTCGCGTCTGAGTTCTATCTCACCAAGACGTCTGCTTCTGTCAGCAGACTGAATGCTCTTCTTAGCACGTTCATACTCGCCTAAAATTAAATCTCGGCGTCTAGGATCCATCTGTAAAAACATCTTTCGTTTTAATTGTTTTTATTATTTTCAAAATTAAATGTTTAATTATATTTTTTTTTTATGTTTTAAGTAATAAAAAACTCTTTCCGTCTTAATATATAATAATCTGAAAATATTCACATCTCAACTGACTGTGTTAATTGAAGTTTAAAAAATACGTTTAAACAGTACATGACAAACCGGTTTCTGATTTAACGCATTTTGACAGTAGTTTTTACATTTGTTAAAAGATTTTTTATTCACACATCAATTCACTGAGTGTCGAATTAAGAGAGAATCCTTTTGATGACTGCGATTGCTATCATGAATATATTAAAAATTTTACCACTCAAAACCTAATTGAGCGGAAAATGCATCTTAATTTTCTCATAGTGGGGGAATTCCCCTAATAATGTCATAAATGGGAAAAACCCACCGCCTCAAAACAATTGCGGGTTCTGGATCATCTGTCTCAACACAATTGCGGGTTCTGAATCGCTGATCTAGAGTCCCCAAAACTGTTTTTGATGATGACTCAGAATTTTTTGCTTTTGATCGCGTTCGCCAACGATGGATCGATGGTCTGATCTGCGATGGGAACGTCGACGAAAAATTATGTACAAGATACAAGCGAAGATGTACAATTTCACCCTTTTTTTAAAAAACGCGCGTTCACCACGAGTATTTGAACGTTAAAAGTGCGATCTAGGAGTCACAACTGTACATGGGGGGGATTCAAGATCATGTACAGTTTTGTGAACAAGCGTGTGATTTAACACTGAATTCCACGTTGGTGAACGCATCGTGTGCGTATGTTGTACACGTACATGTACAAGTGATAGTAAACTCTCAATTATTACCTACTTTCGGTGGTTCTGTCAGTTGTGTTTCAGTTGAAAGGTGTGACGTCAACGTTGTGCATTCGAGTCTGTTCATATGGTTTGTTAACTGATTAGACCTTCGTACATGCACAAATATGGGCATTGGAACGATCATATGGGAAATCGAATAATCTCAACTGGACGTATAATTATCACCAACTCCCGATCAACGCTTTTACCAACTGGGCGTATAAAAAAATCGATAAGGTGACATTATATTTTGAACAGTTTCAGTAGCACCGAACCTCCTTCGTTGTTATGGTTGATAGTTTCTGGTGTGGAATTGAACGCCGAATCTGTCGATCTATGATTTTAACATTTTACATTTGTGAAACATGTGAAAAACAATATTTGAAGGAGAAATTTGCCCGAGAAATTCATTTTCTGAGATGATCAGCAGGTGTTTTTTCAAACTACAAGAGTCGATTTTTCCATTAAGTTGTGTCGTTTCATTGTTAAATATTGTTTTATATAACATACTTACTGATTTTGCTTTCTTCGGTCATTCCTTTTATTATAAAAATCTTGTTTTCGGTGATCTTTGATACGCTGCGACTGAAACTTTGAGATAAAAATAGAAATATCTCGCCTCGCTTATCTCCACTTCCGGCTAAAGGTTTATACGGTTTATACCCTGTGAGTATCATTTGAAACAAAACCCATCCTCATTATATGCAATAGGTGAAAAAGTGTTGATAAAATACCCGACAGGTGTATCAAGAATGCAAAAAAAACGTTACATTTTGAATGCTCGGGTCACGAAGACAAACATTAAAAGGTTCCGATATCTGGTCAGTTATAGAAATCCGCAAGCGAAGAAAATACAAGAGTGGGTCCGTGTGGAGAACATTACGAGTACAACTTATGCTGATGAGCTCAAAAAGAAAAAAAAACAAGCTAAATTATACTATCAGGAAAGATTTTAAAAAATTTTCCACAGACAAAAGTATTTGATAGTTATATTCACTCTTTGCATCAAAAACAAAGCTTTCGTCTTTTCATTGGAACGAGCTTGGCCCAGTGAGGGCCGTCAGCTTTATTTTTTAATAAAAAAATGGACATAAAACAAAACATATGAATGGTACCTTTCGTGTATAGCGCTGGTGGATTTGGGGCGTTATGCGAGATATAGAGCTAGGTGGCAGGGGAGTATAGTTTTTTCAGGTAAGTGGAGTGGAGGGGGGGGGGGGGGCGTCAGGTTCAATCTTTTCCTCCTGATCACTAGTAAAACTCCTGATTGACCTAATTTCTACCATTTTGGGACCCAAAATGGGTTAGTATGAAGTAAAGTATAATATTTTTTAGCCGGAATATCAAAACTTTTCCCTCCATTTTGTTAAATTTTGCCAAGAAAACCTAACATATTTTAGGCTTGACCTTTTCGACAATTTTTTCGTGGGGCCGTTATAAACAGTAGTACACCACGCCCTGTATCCTAACGTGGCCGGTTGGTTTTATGACTTGCCCGAGGTCTTGTCCTCCTATATAAATGTAATTGCCAATTCGGGTAACTGTGTACTAAGGCGCAGGGTACAACGACGGTATAGTTGCATTCAAACGATGGTAACCCTTGTTACATGTATGTCGAATCAGAGCTTAGCCCCCCTACTACTACTACTACTATTGCTACTACTACTATACTACTTCTACAACTACTACTACTACTACTACTACTACTACTACTACTACTACTACTACTATACTACTTCTACAACAACTACTACTACTATTACTACTACTACTATTACTACTACTAATAGTAGTAGTAGTATAATAATAGTAGTAGTATAGTAGTTGTAGCAAGAGATGTAGCAGTAGTAGTAATAGAAGTAGTGGTTGGTAGTAGTAGTAGTATTAGTTGGATATTCAGTATTTTCCCTCACCCTCAGAACATATCCTCGTTCTATTAGAGGCCATTGGGTCCATATAGCAACCACGTGCTAACATAAAAACCAAGATGGCGATCTCCAGTATACAGAATAGACGGCGGAAACATGTGTCACCTAATTACACGCGTTGCGCACGCGCACTTACATATCCTTATGGGAATGGTGTCACAACATGGCCGCTCACGCGGGCTACCACAACAACACAACATGGCGTCCCTGGGTTCCGTGACTTTGACGCCCCTTGCACCTCCCCCATTGTCTTCCCAAATGAGGGCCATTTATCTACATGACACACTTCTAATGTAGTATAAGAGAAGTGTTAACCCATCAAGGAATTTTGTTGAGACAATATTTTCGACATGTTGAATGAGTTCAAGCTTTTTACATTAAATATAAATCATCACAGGATCTAAATAGCTGTCTACCATTGGCAATCGAGAACAAACACTTGACATGGCAGACGGACATGGCAGTGGGCCTTCAAAGCACCCACCTATATTCACCTCGTCTTAGAGGCCCTCTACTCTCTTATCACCCCACCCCCACCGCACCTTCGTAAAATGTGGCAGAGCGTCTGTGCTCAAAGAATATGATGAACACCACTCGCAGAATAAAAACGGATTTTAGAATTCAAACTGTCAACTAGATTGAAAAAGCCAGTTATAATGAATGATACAGCGTCTGAAATGGGTGGATGTGAGAGAGATCTTCAGAGATTCGCCGGGGTTGTATTAAATATTATAATTGTAGACAACGCAGGAGATCACGCAATTCTAGACCTTGGATATCACACCTTTTTACCCACAAGTTTTCTGGTATGATAAAACCCGACAACTTATGCCTGGGGTAAGCAGTCGCTCAAAAGCACAACATTACTATAAATAATTGGCCAACTTTGACTTTACATAAAGCCACATATGCAGAAAGTGACATTAAACACCAGAAAATGCGCCCATCACATAAAGATCATAAAAATACATTTCCTCGCCGTATTAAACCCACGAAATGATGTTTGACCTGCAAGACGCCTTTTAATGTACGATAAAATGCTTAAAAATTAAGATGTATCCAAACTATAATTAGAGCCAACTCAAAAATGTTTTCAAATTTTGTTGAAAAATTGTTGGTTTTCATGGATGTTTATTACACTACTGATTACTACACTACTGGTTGATTTGTATTATACTACTGGTTGGTTATTGCAGTACTGGTTAATTTTTATTACACTATTGGTTAATATTACACTACTGGTTGATTATTACACTACTGTTTGTTAGGGTTACCTAGAGTTTTACTTGGAAGGCTTATTATGGCAGATGAATAGTTTGAGGTGTTGTTGCGACAAGGTCGAAGTCTGAAGGTGAACAAAATAGAATTCATCCTTTTAAATGACTCTGTTTATTGTGAAGGTATGGTGGCTGATTTAGGACATAGGTCGTTATATCGAAATACCAAGTCGTTATAACGAGATTTTTTTCATTTTAACTAGGAGTTTTTTCATGACAACGAGATGACTTCACGTTATAACAAAATGATTTTTCTTGCTCTGACGAGATAGAAATTACCCTATGTCCTAACTCAGCCACCGTATGATTGCAACATACACAAAGGGTGTAAACAGGAGATTAGCAATTGTGAATTAAAGATTTGGACTGTCAAAAGTTGCAGTGCTCAATACCACTCCTTAAGTGTTCTAAATTCTCGTTGAATGTTTGAGTGCACTGCATATAACTTTTAAGGGTTCAAACCATACTCCTCCACCACAACATTTGTTAGGTGCATGCACTGAGAAGGAGGGTCCGAGAACTGTTTTGGCTCATTCTATAAGCATTTTGCCATAGCATCTTTCGGAATGGTATTTCTGATTGAAATTCTAAATGGTTGAACTCAATCATTAGCCAACTAAGGAGACGCCTACTTACCAGTAAATAAAGCGCCCTGTAGTTTAAACTGTTAACAACCAATACAATCAACAAATCAATACCTAATTTTGAGTACTTTTTAAACGATTGATACAAGGAGGGACCGTTAGATGTTTCTAGATGATTTTTTTTAGTTATGTTCCAAAATCAATGAAACAAGAACATTCATTGAATGGATTTAAAAGGTACTGATTTTTAAAACTGTTTAATTCATGTTAAGTTGACAAGGTTCTACTTGTACTTTTTTATATTTGTGAAACTAATTATATTCTGTTTTTCTGATTACCAATAAATAATAAATAGAGGATATGAAATGAGTGTTTTTCTCATATGATATTTATTGAATAATTACCCCTCAAACTGTGATGTCAGTTGTTGAACTTGAAACTGACAGAAAAAAAATATTGCTGTGACCCATTTTGCTTCAAATGATTGCAACTGTGCTTGGATATGGTTGCAGCCATTACCTTTTACCACTAAACCACTTTCAAAATGAAATTACGTGATGTTATGTGACTTCGAAGTTAAATTACATTTTTGCTTTACAACAAAAATTTAATGTGAGCATAATACATGTAATCTCAATCATCCCAGACCAAAATATTTAGGAGGGCAATTTTTCGCTCGCCTTAATTCTTTCAGGAGGGCAGCGAGGAGAGCTAAAAAATCGCTCTCCTGAAATTGCCAAGCCTGCGAAAATGAGTGTAGTCACACTGGTTAGTGCATAGGTTCACGGTTCTGACCCCACGGGTCACCTGCGATGTGTTCTTGGGCAAGTTCCCTCTTCTTAACCATTCACTTGATCTGAATATATGTATATATTGAAGTTAGGACATATACGAAACTCGCTCAAATACACGTAGATATGCGCATAACATACCCGAAGACAGTCGTAAAATCATAGAGACACAAATTTATTTCAATAGTTGTATAATAACATGAATTAGTTTCTGATTTCCCCTTTGAAAAAAAAGTGTCCTTTTGAAAAAAAAGTTTATTGCATTTTGCAACGTTTTTCCCGTCCACGTAGTTGCATTTTGTAATAATTATTACATATTGCAACGTTTTTCCCGTCCAAGTAGTTGCACTTTGTAATAATTATTACATTTTGCAACTTTTATTGCAAAGTGGGTTGTGACATTGCTGTATTCCCAGTTTGGATAAATAAATTATCTCATAGTAACGCATTAACATCTCGCTATAACGCAATAATAATCTCGTAATAAGGCAATAATTATCTCATTATAACGCAATACTGTTTCGTTATAACGCAATTCTATTTCGTAATAACGCAAAATTATCTCGTTATAACGCAATACCATCTCGTAATAAAGTAAAATTATCTCGTTATAATGCAATATTATCTCGTTATAACCCAATAATATCTCGTAAGAACTCAATATTATCTCGTTATAACGCAATACAATTTCGTTATAATGCAATATTATCTCGAAAAAACGCAGTATTAGTTCGTTATAACGCAATAGTATGTCGTAATAATGCAATATTATCTCGTGATAACGCAATATTATCTCGTTATAAATCAATGTCATCTCTTAATGAAGCAATGTTATCTGGTTAAAGAGCAATACTATCTCGTTATAACGCAATAGTATCTCGTAATAACGCAATAGTGTCTCGTTATAACTCAATATTATCTCGTTATAATGCAATACTACTACCTTGTTATAATGCAACATTATCTTGTTACAATGCAATAATATCTCGTATAACGCAATACTATCTCGTAAGAACACAATGTTATCTCGTAATAACGCAATATAATCCTGTTAAAACGCAATGTTATCTCGTAATAACGCAATATTATCTCGTTATAACGCAATACTATCTCGTTATAACGCAATACTATCTCGTTATAACGCAATACTATCTCGTAAGAACGCAATGTTATCTCGTAATAACGCAATATAATCACGTTATAACGCAATGCTATCTCGTAATAACGCAATATTATCTCGTTATAGCTCAATGTTATTTCATAATGACACAATATTATCTCGTTATAGAGCAATACTATCTCGTTATAGCACAATGTTATCTCGATATTATCTCGTTATAACGCAATACTATCTTATTATAAAGCAATAATATTTTGTAAGAACGCAATATTATCTCGTAATAGCGCAATATTACCTCGTTATAACGCAATGTCTTCTCGTAATAATGCAATATTACCTCGTTATAACTCAATGTTATCTCGTAATAACGCAATATATTCTCATTATAGAGCAATGTTATCTCGTAATAACGAAATATTATTTCATTATAAAGCAATAAAATGTCGTAATAATGAAATAATATCTCGTTATAACGCAATAATTATCCCATTATAACGCGAAATGTTATCTCGTAATAACGCAATAATACTTCCCAAAAATATTTTCAACTGTGTGCTAATAGGTTTCCGTACACATCTATCTATTCAGGTCTACCACATAAAATCTCCACGCTGCTGCTTGTTGAACAAAACTTAATGAACAGTATTCAACACATACGTGAACACCTTTAGAAAATTGTTACCAACAACAAATTCGAAATTATTTGAGGGTGAAAGGTGGCTACGATTGTCTCTCATGTATGCGACAGGTTTATTTATAGTCTATCGATTGAATGAATACGTTAATATTTACTTGAGTTCTTTCAACCTGTGAATTCATGTGCAGAAAGAAATATCTCAAGTTTAAATGACGTAGGAACATGGAACTGTACGGTACATTTTAATTGTGTCTTAAATTACCTTCGAAATTTGATTCTGAGCAGGCGCTTAGCGAAGATTCTATAGTGGTGGGGGGGGGGGGGGGGGGTGGGGGTTGTGGGGGAGGGGATAGCAACGTGATATACCATCGTAGGTAAAAATTCGGTAGGTTTTCTCGAAGGGCGAATCCGAGGGCTTTGTGGCGTGTGCAGCTCTATATTGGTTTGATGTAATGTGAGACTAGCGTTGGGCCTGAAAACATTTTAGATGATGAAGGCCACCAGCCCCCACCCCACCCCCCCCCCCCCCCCGCCCTAGCTGCGCCACTGATCTTAAGCCATTCGAGCTTGTGGAATAGTGATGTTTCTACCGCTTATTTGAGTATGTGTCTGTAGGATGGGGGGGGGGGGGGTTGATAGGCCACCTCCTTCCTAAATATATATTTTTGCCTGACTTGGACTTAGACCCACACCATCCGAGTCAACGCACGTTTCACTGGTGAAGTTATTTTGAATTGTTTTGGCACCCCGTGTTGGTTTGCATAAACCTCGTTACCACCAATATGGACGGCAGTCACAAGCCAGGATACATTCCATTCATTGGCCCATTGCCACTAGCCAATTATTTGTTTTATCCACCAAGCTGTGCTAAAATTTCGTAACGCGCGCCTAGCCGAAATATTAAGCCAGGGACTTGAACAAATTGGAATCTGATTCCCAAGAGATGTTATGTACCAAATATGACAGAATTCTGACTGGTGGACTTGAAGAAGATTTTTAAAGGAATCTTATCATATTGCACTAAGTTAAACTTTGGGTTCCAATGCAGACCCCACTTATTAAACCAGGAATCTGATTTGAACAAACTAGAATCTGCCCCTCTAGAGATGTTGCATACCAAATATCAAAATATTTTCTCTGATGGATCTGGTGAGGAAGATTTTAAAGAATATTCCTCATGATGCAATAAGTTAAACATTAGGCTGCAATAGAGCGCCTAGATATTAACCCAGGGATCAGATTTGAACAAACTTGAATCCGACTTAGAGACATTGTAAACCAAACATGAAAGCATTCTGACTAGTGGATCTGAAGAAAATTTTTAAAGAAATTCCCTCCTATTTCGCTAAATTAAACTTTGGGCTCCCATAGAGTGCCCAAATATGAACCCAGGGATTCGATTTGAACTAACTTGAATTTGACCCCCCCCCCCCCTTCCCGCCCACCTAAGATGTTGTTTGCCAAATTCGAAAGGATTCTGACCGGTGAATCTGAAGAAGATCTTTGAAGAAATTTCCTCATATTGAAGTAAGTTAAATTTTGGGTTCCAATACACAGACCAAATATTAACTCAGGGACCCAATTTCAACACAATTGTGTCTGACGCCACCGCCCCACCCCACCCTACGCCCTAGAAATGTTGCATACCAAATATCAAAATATTTTCACTGGTGGATCTGATGAAGATGACTTTTAAACAATATTCATCATAATGAACTCATAATTCATCCCATACAGAGCCCAAATATTAAGCCAGGGACTCGATTTGAACAAACTGGTATCTGACATTCCTAGAGATGTTACAAACTAAACATGAAAGGATTCTGACTGGTGGATCTAAAGAAGAAGAGTTTTAAAGACATTTCCTCATATTGCACGAAGTGAAACTTTGAAGTCCAATAAAAAGCCCAAACATTAACCCTGGGACCTTGAATCTAACCGCGTAGAGATGTTGTGTCCGCCAAATACGAAAGGATTTTGACTTTTGGATCTTTAGAAGACTTTTAAAGAAATTTCCTTATATTGCACTAAGTACAAATTTGGTTCCCTATTGGAGCCCAAATATTAACGCAGGGACTCGATGTGAACAAACTTCAATCTGACCCCTTCCCACCCCCTAGAGATGTTGTATAGCAAATATAAAAAAAAATCTGACTGGTGAATCAGAGGAGGTTTTTAAAGATTATTCCCCATATTGCACTAAGTGGAAATCCTGGCCCCCATAGCAAGCCCAAATGCCAACTGAGGGACTTGACTTGATCAAACTTGAATCTGACCCTCATAACAATGATGTATACCAAATATTAAAATATTCTGACAAGTGATTCTGAAGAAGAAGATTTGTAAATTGTATTCCCCATATTGTCCAAAGCTGAGATTCGGTCTCCTGTATTGAGCCCAAATCTTAATTTGAATACACTTGTATTTGCCCCCCCCCCCCCCCTCCCCTCCCCTATGGATGTTGTGTACAAACATCAAAATATTCTGATCAGTAGTTCACGAGAAAAATGTTTTTGAAATTTTTCCAAATATGCTGATTCAGTCATTTTTCGATGCCCCCTATAGAACACCCTGATACAACCGGTGGCGTTTTTTTTAAACAATTTCATTCTACTGGTCATAAAGATATATATATTTCTATGTTTAGCTCTTGGGGTTCCCAAGTTGACACAGGAATGTTTTTGTATGAATCAAGTATTTATGACTCAATAATACCGCATACCAAATTTGGATGCAATTGGACAATCGGTTCCGAAAATAAGAAATTTGGGTGGGGCCAAATATCTTGTCCCTCCCATTATGAAGGCAAATATCGCTCCAAGAACTTCGTTTGAACAAACTTGATTCTACACCTCAAAGGGAAGATTCATACCAAATATTAATTCATTGTACCCACTGGTTCATGGATGTTTTTTTTAATTTGGAGCATTTTCACCCACCCCACCCTATTCCTATGGAGCGTGGCAACTTCATTTGAACAAACTTGAATTGGCATATGATAAGGGACCATGCACATCAAATTTGGTTCAATTCGACACAGTGATTTTTGAGAAGTCGATAATGTAAAGTTTACGACGACTGACGGACGACGGACAGAAAGTGACCACTTAAGCTCCTCCTGACTTTCAGTCAGGTGAGCTAAGAACATGAAATAAACGGATAAAATAGCTTCCGGGGTGGAAAGAATATTGTTGGTGTAAAACTGTTTAGCCTTCATGTTAGCGTTCAATTCCAGTAAACTACAAGAAAGATCAAATCCCTATAGCGCTATCAAATGCCCGAGGAGAGAGACTAAAGGGGACTTTGAGCCTTTGAAATAAATAGTATATGGTTTAGGTGGAAAATGGTGGGCGAGGTAGGGCTCTTGAGAGGTGACCTTCGATAAACTGTGCATTAAGTTCCGAACGCCTCTCAAACCTATAATTGTGCTGCCCGAGATAGTAGCTTTGGAAATTCATCTCGGGCATTTCAGGTCGTTGCTGGGAGCATTTTGAGTAATTTGCTTTTGTCTTCTGGTCATTTCCGTTAATTCAATACACTCCCATACAATCGAACACACCTACTGGGTACGTCCCAGGCCCATAGCAAAACGTACTACTCGAGATTGCGAGTTTGAATTCATTTGAGGTGTTTTAGGTTATTGTCGGCTCCATTTGGTATAAGCCCTTTATTTCCGGGCCTGGTTTACGGTAATTAGATATACTGTGATCCATTCAAACACACCCTCGGAACACTTCTCTTCCTTTTGAAAGCCTTTCACGCTAATAACAGCCATGTGCCACCACAGAAATTCAAGATGGTGGTTTCCATCTTAAAAACTGGACGACGGAAACACGTATTACAGTAGCCTACACGGCATGTGCATGCGCGTTAACATCACCCATCATCATGATAATGACGTTACAACATGGCCTCTCCCATAGGTCACCGTGATAACCACGAGCTACCTATAACGCTCTGCGGTATGACGTCACCTCCAACATCCAACATCCAACATCCAACACCAGGGTCCACCTGATCATGGTTCGTCTGGGTACATACTATACTACTAATCTGCTTTTGCAGCAAATACGGTTTTATAACTTTCCCTGGACTGAAATGAAGCTGGCGCTTTTCAGTTCGCGGAGAGTGTTTTTTTCCACAAGGGAAATAACTTGTATACTGCAAAAACATATAAGAAGCAATGAAGAATTTTAACCAATGCAGCTCTTAACTTAACGTAGAAGACCATCACTATCTATCAGAAGAAACATTCCTCGTTTGTCATACTATTTTCAGCCATGCTCTGTTTCAGTAGAAATCTGCTGACCATGTACATACCGTAGAACTGAAGTGGTGCAGTGGAGGTGGAGGAAGAGGTGGGGTATCATGTACCTGAATTGGAGGAGGGGCACGTTTCAGTGATAGGTGATGACGCGAAGCATCGTTCCCGGTGCGCGCAACAGTGAGTTGGGACAAACATGAGAGGAGGTGTCCCGTTTGTTTGTTTGTTGGTGGTTAACGTCACATATTTATGCACCATGGCTACAGTGGCGGAGCTACGGGGGGGCGGGGGGGGGGGGCATTCCCCCCCCCAAACGAAGACTTTGCCCCCCAGTCGCCCCCAACCATCTCGCATGCATTTCCATCCACCCTCACACACAAACACATTCCGTCACTCTCTCTCTCACACACACACCCCTCTCTTTTTTTATTCCCAATAATTTCCCATACACACTTAGCCCAAAGCCTCAGGCTAGCTGATGAACACATCCAGGCAGTAGAGATTTAAAGACTCGGATGCAGATACCTATAAGTTATAATTAAGTTATGAGCCAACAAAGGCATGTCTATCCATATCCCTTGTCTAAAAAAATTCATGGATTTCGCATTATGACAGACGGGCATTATGAGTCTCTCTCTCTCTCTCTCTCTCTCTCTCTCTCTCTCTCTCTCTCTCTCTCTCTCTCTCTCACGCACAGACCCACCAGACGCGGATCCAGGATTTTTTGAAAGGAGGACCGCTAATTACCATTACATTTAGTCGAAACTTGGACCCAAAGTCCGTAATATAATTTTTTGGTTTGGTACGTCCACAGGCCGTACCAAACCAAAAAAGTATATTACGGACTTTGGGTCCAAGTTTGGACTACCTCATAACAAAGTAATGATATGATCCTTTACGTATTTGTCCCCCTTCATGGGAGTCTGCCCCCCCCCCCCCCCCCCAGTTGCCCCCCCCCCCCCCCCCCCACACACACACACAAACAAATTTCTGGCGCCGCCACTGCATGGCTAATCGTGACACAACATGGGGATGAAGTCAAGTGGGGTAGGGTATTATGTTTTATAACAATTGGACATGCACCACCGATGTCTATGTGATATCGCTAATAATACCGCCCTCTAGTATCACCACGATGGCAGCTTCAAACCTTGCTAGATCGCATCTAAGATGATAAAAATGAAACAAATACCAAGTTTATAAAGTGGAATAATTCTGCAGGGCTCATATTTCGACGTGATTCCAAGAATCCATTCTTGCAAAGATTTGCGCAACAAAGCCAGCGAGAATCCATGTAGATTCTCACTCCACCTCTGCTAGGATTCGTGTAAAAAGAATTGAGTCAATTTAATCTTTTACATGACATAGCAGAAGCAAATTAACCAATACAAGGCTAACACATGACCTAAAATATCCTAACACTTTGTCAATAAAACTACAAATATGGTATCCATATTTGTAAGGTTTTATTGATAAATACATGTATTGTTTATTTTATTTTTTTTTTAAATTATCAAATTCAATTTAGATTTTAAAAATTAAAATGCTGCGTTGGGTAAAGGGCTAACATGTGGTATCAGTATACAACAGGTGTTCAACCATGAGGCCCTAATGGAATCCTAGGACACTCATAGCAGGTATGGATTCTCGCAACCGTTTTCGTGAGAATCCAAATGGATTCTCCCAAATTTAGATGGAATAATAAGCCTTGTTCTGACAAAAAAATACTTCGAATAACACCTGCATTGAACGCGAAGCTAGACATGAATAAGTTACACTTACATACCACAGGTGATGTCATTCCACCAAATATTCTTACAATTGTTGAATTTAAAAACTCGTTGGCCGACAGACCGACCAAAATTGCAACAAACAAAATAGCACAACGCCAGTGAGTGGCGCTGAGTGATTCTCTTCTGGATCCATAGATGGGGTGATTTGATATTCCATGCCCAGAGATTGGACCTCTGTCTGTACATGTTCCAGTATAGATGAAAAAGAAAACATAGCAAGAAAGGTTTGAGTTCCTTGACCGGCTAATATACTCGACAGTCCATGGTCTGAAAATTTGCCCGACGCTCAATGAGTTGTCCCAAATCTACTGGACAAGCGGGAGAGAATGCTCAATGAGTTGTCCCAAATCTACTGGACAAGCGGGAGAGAATGATGCTCACCCACACCAAACCTTGCGTGTACTGGGAATCGGTTTTAACAGAAACATTAAACAAAAGGAATATATGTTATGTTCATCGTTAAATTTTGATGAAGTTATATGGGGGGAGTTTAATACCACACTTCAGTGACTTTGAAGAAGATCGGGGGTGGAGGGGGGGGGGGGTATCTACTCTTGAAGTTCGAATAAATCTTATATTATAGGTAGTAGACACGCAATATACACTGCAAAAAATATAGGTTCTCTTTAAAACCAAAACTCGTTCTAATCGTGTCCATGAGATAGAACCAGTTTAGTTTAAACAGTATTTATTTCAAATCAAATAAATTTACCAAGATTTGCTGACAAAAGCACAATTTTCGTTCAGTAAAAGTACCCTAATGTTTAACATTGCATTCGTATCAGGGGCGTAGCTAGGATTTCCTATAGGGGAGGGGGGGCATAATTTTGAGGGGTGCCAGATCGATATATGCCACAGGCATATCCGAAGGCCGTAGGCCTGATGTGGGGTGGGTATGGCCCACCAATTGGTGTGGGGTGGGGGAGACTCCTCGAACCCCACACCCAACCCATCTCATGTCTACAGTATCCCCCATCCCATTGGTGGGGTTGGGAAAGGGGCACCCCCGAGAAAAATTGGTCAATTCAATGCCCTGAGACTGAATCTAAGACCCTTTGGAGCTTTAATTTTCATATTATAAGGACATGCACTGTAATATTTAAGGGTGGGTATCCCAGCCCCACCCCCTCCCCACCCCCTCACACCTAGGCCTCCCTTTGCTACGTCACTGGTTCGTACCGATTAAATAAAGTAATTTTGAAGGAGACAATTGCAATTGATGTTCACTTTCGGACAAATTCGTTTAATTCTTCACAATGTCATGTCTTTTGAAAATTCTTCTGCATTATAATGTTTAATTACAGATTTAAGTAGTTTCGTGTTGCTTTTGGTTGTCTTACACTGTGCATACAGTGATCTTTTACATGTATGCCCTTTTACATCAAGCAAAACATGAGAATCGAAGTCCCTTTGGGGATAAGGGGGAAAAACAGTAAGCATAAGTGATTATGTAACTTTTTCACGTACCTTGCCAGTTTTTAGGGATGGAAAAGGCATGAATAGATTACATAAATAGGTGACTATAGGTCACATGGTTTAACACTTACGCTGCCGAAAGGGACTGTTGTCACCTAATTTATGATGATTATCTGTTCGTTCTGGTATGCGCAGATCAAAACTACCATCTGATTAGTTGTTGGAAAGGTCTCAGCGAGCCCTTTCCAAAGATTAATCGGTGATAGAGTTTTAAGTATGTCATCAATTGTATTATACTTCCTCGTATACAGGCGTTCATAGAGATCCTCCATATATGGCTAAAGTGGGCGTGCCAGTAAAGGGATAAAACACCCTTTAAAGATATCTGGTGGATGGGCTGTCTTTGGATTTCTATGCACCATAATGAGACAGAGGTACAGCACTGCGTGTAGGTCTATGCATGGGCTCATAAAAATAAGCTGATGAGAGGGAATGTTGTTGTTTATGTAGTCCTGGAAATAGAGCGTGATCGATTTGTCGTTTAGGTTACGTGTGTCGTTGGGGTTACGTCAGTTGTAAAATTCGCGAACGAAATACAGGTTACGACAAAGCATTACAACATGACTCCAGTCTTTCGATTTTGAAAATGGGAGGCACGTTGCACACAACTACAATTTGAAGTGAAGCGGGCTCTTGTTGAGTCATGGCTTTAGGAAAATGTTTTCAAGAAAAACATCGTACGAACATCGGCACATCATTCACTCCACTGGTGCACAGTTGGTTGGGATTCCATAAATATTATACGATTTTTCAAAAAAGCTTTTCACAACATAATCAATTGATTTGAGTTCGGTATAATACATGAAATGGGCAAGACACTTCACCCCGATTGCCTACATGGGGGCACGATGACGCTGTGTACTGAGGCGCACTGCACGTCGATGGTGCGCATGTCTTCCACCAATCTAACCCTGCCTGTGCTGCCGTGCAGAGTTCAGAGTTACGATGTTGGAGAGCTGACAGTTGCTCGTCGTTGCTCGGTGGTTCTCTCCGGGTACTCCGGCTTCCTCCACCCGTAAAACTGTCACGATTAGCCATTGTGCATAAGTATGTGACCTTAAACACCAATAAATAAATAAATAATACATGAAATGCAATTCAATGGAGCAATCGGGAAAGGCAGTCAGATGATTCTCCATGATATACATGAGCGAAAAGACACCGAGTAGCATTACTGACCTTTGAAGTTTATCGAATTATGTTGTTTATGAACGAATTCTCGGTGAGTGAAGTTTAATTAATTTGATGTCTTGGAATGCTACAGCTAATTTATGGTGTTATTGATGTATTGCTCACATTTTCGTGTACGCATTCTTTTATTTGGCCAATTTCCCACGACAACATGTGATATCAAAATTTGCTATTTCATTTTCCCCATATCATGTGACGCATCCTTGGGACGAGCTTCATGAGATCGTTCCAAAGAGGTGTCACATGGTTTGGTTGCATTTTTTTTTCCACTGTAAAATTTGTGTATTACGTAGCGGATTCGTTTGGTAAGAATACGATTTCGGCAGCTAGGTGAAACTGAGGCGCGCTGTTGTCATGTCGCAAAAAATGTTAGTGCAATGGCGCGCAAGAGTGACAGCTCGCCCCAAATCCGAGAGGCCGATAATTAGAGTTAAATGCCAGAAAGACTTTACAATCTTCTAAGGAAATCTCGACTCGAATGTTGACCATTGTTTCCATAACTGATATGATGTTCACATTGTGAAAGAATTCACGTCAAAATAAATAGCAACACCTAACGCACGATCTCGCTCTGGCGAGATCGTGCGTTAAGTGTTGCTATCTAATTTGGTGGAATTCCTGTTAAGTCTTAAAAAGTATGACTATCACGGTGAAATGGAGAAGACGGAGACGCATCACATCATCTTTTTTTCCATGGGCTACCACCATGCTATATGGCTAACCTACTAACGGGTTACGATATAAACCATTTATTTTCTGACCTAATGATGACAAACCAACACAATAATCAGGTTGAATGACATTCAGAATAGTGTATTGTCAAAAAACACGACACATGTCCTTCAGCATGGAACATGCCGTCAAAAAAACTTTGCAAATAGTCCTGATAGTTTTGAGACTGGAGATAGCTTGTACGGTTTGGCTTTATATATCTGTATCTTATCTTGGCCGCCACAAGTAACAACCACTGCTAATATAGCCCTGCATTTGTCATAACATAGCGAATATGGACTTCTGACCCCGTGTTCATGAGAAAGAACTGTCGCCACATATCTTCCGCCTATTGTGAATTCAACAATACAGTCTGTTTCGTAACTACAGACATACACACATTCCCCACAAACACATATGTCGTGTGGGGTTTTCAAATCAGTGTGTGACATTGTAAATAACATGTATTTTAAATCTGTACTCATTACAACCACCTTGTTGTCATCCTCATCCAAAATAAGAACATATTTATAATTCTCTGAAAATTTTACAGCTGCGGGACCACTGAAGAGTTTACCCGATGAATTGATAACTTGACCACTGTCGTTAATACTGCTGACAACACCTTCATCATAGAACGTTACAATGAAATTATTATCTGTCCTGCAGATTCCCACACATCTCGCGGATAGCTGAATATGGTGAAGTTCAGTAAAATCAGACAAATTGTAATGTTTGATCAGTTTCAGTTTACGAAACGTGATTGCTATCATCTCAGAATAGACGCATAAATCTGAAGGTTCGTCTGGTAAATCAACAGATCTTAAAACTTTCTTGTTCATACTATTTACACACTTTAATACATTGGATTCCCTCCCCACAAACAGTAGATCTTCGTTTTCCCCAGGCACAGTGTGCAAACTATAAACTCTACATTCACAACTAAAGCAGACACTCCTACCGAATTCCAGTAGTGGAGTAACTGGTGGATCTACATGTAATGAAGAAATCGTAACTGCACTCGCGAGATCTGAAACAATTTTATCTAGCGTAGTTTTATCTGTCTTGATAAAATCGTCATTAATTTCTTCAGTGGATGCAGTTACTTTTTCTAACCTTTTCTCGATGGTGGCGAGAGTTTCCTCGTGTCGTTTACAAAACTGAATTGTGCCATGCGTACCTGAGATTGAGGAAAAACAATTATTATCAAGTCCCTCTCCTTCTTTTATAACATCTTCTATTTGTTCTTTCCAAAACTGGTTTTCGTTCATGAGTGAAGAAACATGACGAACCTCTTCCTCCCTCAAATTGTCTAATTTCTCCAAACTCTCTCTCTCAGACTCATCAATGATTGCACGTATTCCACTATAAAAACTCCGGATTCTGTTTTCTCCAAGATGAATGTGTGACTTTATTCTTTTTAAATACAGTTCCAAGCTCTCCCTTTTGTCGTCAACCCTGTCCCCGACACGCTTTACGCGCTTGGAAAACGTAGAAAACATGTAGTGAATGTCATCCACAGAGGAAAGTGTACATTTATCATGATTTGTTAAACACAAAACACAACAGCCAATTTCATGAGTTTTACAGAAATAAGTGATTTCCCTGTCACGATGATTTGTGCAGTGCAGATCCGACACAGTTACCGAATTATTAACAGCTATATATTCTATAATATCGTTGTCTCGGCGTTCAACATTATTTTTTCCTTCACTGGAATTGTCGTCAGCCATTGTATGCTGTCAGTTGAAAGGTGATTTTAAATCTTATATTAAAATTATTGTCACTGCCCATCCATTCGCCACGCAAGCCGACAAAAGGCATACAATTCATCTGTCACTCAACACAGAAAACTCTTATCACCAAACACTGATATCACCAGAGCGGACATTATTTAATTAAGTATGGAAACGTATTTGGGCATACGTGAAGTATCTTCCCATATCGTTGTTCCGAATTTCATAATTAGTTCTTAGCTGGAAGCTCGATCTCAGATTTTGTTATAAAGGGTAATTGCACCTGAGGATTTTTTGGAACGCGACGTTTACTTCTTGAAGACTTTCGCAAATCACAAGATTGAAATTTTCCAGGGGAATCTACTTGTTGCAGTGTGGTTACGCGGTGTCATCACATCAGCTGTTTTGAGCGCAGCACAATGTGAGATTTAAAAGTGGATCTCTGATGAATGATAAAATGCGCGATCACTAATGAGTGATAAATGTGCGGTATGTGCACATTGGTGCACATTGTGTACGGTCGTGACAACCGTTACTCATTGCCAGTTCCCAGATTTTATCGGTTCATAACGAATGTCGAATGTGGAACTAGGAATAAGAAACTGTAGTCACGTCGACACATTGTGCTTGTACATAATCTTTTGTTACGACAAGATTCGTTTTGGGGACGTTTATATATACGAGACGCGCTTGCGCGGTGAGCAGCTATACCTCCCCAAAAACTAGATTCGAGGCTCGATTACGGTGGCTGATTTAGGCAACCCTCAACACTTTTTTTATCTCGAGATCTCGAGAAACTATCTCAGGATCTCGAGAAACTATCGCAAGATGATAAGATCTCGAGATAATATCTCAAGATCTCAAGAAACTATCTCAAGATGATAAGATCTCGAAATAATATCTCAAGATCTCGAGATAATATCTCAAGATCTTGAGAAACTATATAAAGATCTCGAGATAATATCTCAAGATCTCGAGATAATATCTTAAGATCCCGAGAAAGTATCTCAAGATCTCGAGATAATATCTCAAGATCACGAGATACTATCTCAAGATCTCGTGATGATATCTCAAGATCTCGAGATAATATCTCAAGATCTCGAGAAACAATCTCAAGATCTCGAGAAACAATCTCAAGATTTCGAGATAATATCTCATAATCTCGAGATCTCGAGGTAAGCTTATATAATCGGTGTCACCCTTTGATCATTAGCATGAATACACTTAAACTGTTTTTTCACTTGTCGCATGTTTTCCGACTGTAACATTTTCGTGTCCCCGAATTACCGGCAGTCTGATGCCTCCCAGTCCCTATATGCCCTCCTCCTCGGAGATTTCTGCCTAGCTTGGCGTGCATCACCACCTCCTTTTCTAATCCGAGTCTAACACTGGAAATTCTAGAAACTCTCATCCAAATGCTGCGTGTGGTAGGTAGGTATCTGTTAGATACAGGCCTGTGTGCCCAGAAATGTTTGCAATTTTCATTAGATTCTTCCCAATCTTCACTCTTCTATTTGAATTAATGATAAGGGTTTAACAGCATTCTCCCTGCTAGCTCATATAGCGATTATATCAGTCCTATTGGTGGAGAAAACGCATAAATGCGTTCAGAACTAATGTCAACTATTGTTGGGAAGGTGAGTTGACCATGTTAGAAGCCTTAAACCGAATGCACTTCGTATATTTTCCTACAGTTTGAACAAACAACTCATCAAGAACTAAAAGTGAGAAGTATATATATAACATTTAAAGGACCACGCAAGTTCGTGTTTCAAATTTTTTTTTTTTATATTTTATTACTATAAAATACCATCTTAGCTTATTTATATGGTTAACATTGCGTTGTCGGGGGCCGTTTTTTAGTACTTCTGGGCATTTCGTATGTGACCCCGAAAAATTACATAGGTATTTTGACACGGGAAATGTCTAAAAAATAGGCCGATGAAATCGTCAGATGTGTACCCATACGCGCAACTAGTAGAAAGCTGTATGACGGAGGGCCACCCCGGTTGCCGACATTATGTACACCATACATGGTATGGGTACATATAGAAATGGATTGGAGGAGTGCCTAATTTGATGGATAAAGGGTTAATATATCCAGATCAAATTATCAGATATGCATAAAAAAAACTATACAGCACAGTAACCTGAATAAATATATAAAGTAACCTGATAATCAGATTAATATTTATTGAGTTATCGCATGCCGAAGAAATGGATTGGAGGAGTTCTCAATTTGAAGGATAAAGGGTGAATATCACAGGATCAAATTATCAGATTTACACCAGAAACTATATAGCTCGGCACATCAGTAACCTGAATACATATGTAAAGTAACATGACAAACGGATTGATATATTTTGAGTTATCTCATGCCAAAGCGATTGGAGGAATTTTCAATTTGAAGGATAAAGGGTTAATATCTCAAGATCAAATTATCAGATTTACACCAAAAACTATACAGCTCGGCACATCAGTAACTTGAACACAAATATAAAGCAACTTGACAATCCAAGCAATATTTTTCAAGTTGTCGAATGCCAAAGGGATTGGGGGAATTTTCAATTTGAAGGATAAAGGGTTAATATCTCAGGATCAAATTATCAGATTTACACCAAAAACTATACAGCTCGGCACATCAGTAACCTGAACACAAATATAAAGTAACTTGACAATCCAAGCAATATTTTTAAAGTTATCGAATGCCAAAGGGATTGGAGGAATTTTCAATTTGAAGGATAAAGGGTTAATATCTCAGGATCAAAATAACAGATTTACACCAAAAACTATACAGCTCGGAACATCAGTAACTTGAAGATACATATAAAGTAACATGACAATTGGATTGATATTTTTTGAGTTATCTCATGCCAAAGGGATTGAAAGAATTCTCAATTTGAAGGATAAAGAGTTAATATCTCAGGATCAAATTATCAGATTTACACCAAAAACTATACAGCTCGGCACATCAGTAACTGGAACACAAATATAAAGTAACTTGACAATCCAAGCAATATTTTTCAAGTTATCGAATGCCAAGGAAATGGATACGGACACCGGATGGACGGACGGACAAAGGATGGACGAACGACGGATGGCCACCCCGGATGTCGGTATTATGTGTACCATACATAGTATGGGTACACATAAAAAACATTTCTGAAACGCGAACCTGCGTGGCCCTTTAAATGTTATATAAAACTAATCACCTTTCGTTCTTGATGATTATTTTGTTCAGACTCTTCACTGTTTGGCGGGAGGGGCATTTTCGCTTATTTGGGAGGACCTCCAATCGGGTTTTGGGCGCGGTAGCAGCGACAGATCAAACCGGGCGGTATGTTCACGGGTTTGAGTTTCAGCTATCATTGCCGGGTGATTCGCAGTGGTGTAGTTTCGAGGGGTATTGTTGGGAGTCCCACTGGAGGAGTAAGAGAAGCGTATTCATAGTTGGGTATTTTCGGAGGACAAATCAATGGTGTGATGCGCTGTTGGGTTTTGGTTGGGCAAGATGTTGCTCTCATAAATTGGGTGTGTGTCTGAGTCACCTTGTGAGTTAAGAGGGAGTGGTCTGTGGTACGTGGTCCTGGGGAAACTATGCTCTCATGGATAGCGAAATTAAGGTTTCCGAGGTTGGATTTGGTTTTAGCCGGTAAGAAGATACTGGACTAATCGATTTATTTATTTATTTGTTGTTGTTTAAGGCCCCATATTTCTGCACAATGGCTAATCATGACAATGA
This sequence comes from Pictodentalium vernedei, assembly GCA_031216915.1. Classification (NCBI taxonomy): domain Eukaryota; kingdom Metazoa; phylum Mollusca; class Scaphopoda; order Dentaliida; family Dentaliidae; genus Pictodentalium; species Pictodentalium vernedei. The sequence goes on along the minus strand of CM062294.1, from coordinate 126,401,263 downwards.
CAGTTTTACGGGTGGCGGAAGTCGGAGTACCCGGAGAGAACCATCGGGCCACGACGGGAAACGGTCAGCTCCCCAGCATACCAACTCCACACAGGCAGGATCAGCATTGGTTGAAGAAATGTGCACCATCGACGTGCAGTACGCATTAGTACACAACGCCACCGTGCCCTCACGTAGGCAATGAGGGTGAAATGTCTTGCCCAAGGACACAACGCGGTTGCCGAACCAAGGACCTCTCGACTTGTAGCTTGCATCTATACCTACTGAGGCACAGTGCCCCCAGAACCAATCAATCTTATGATACGGAATGTCCTGTGTTACAGTCGGTTCATGAGTTGACGTTGAAGGTGAGAGTCACAAGTACGGGGGGGGGGGGGGGGGGGGGGGTCTCTCCTGTGAGAGTATGGGATCACAATGGATCGTATTGCTATTTGGGGTGCCATATTGTAGCTGGTTAAGAGTGGCAGTAAACGGCGTTGTAGGGGGCTTCATCTTGTTCAGAGATACTGGGAATCGGGTTCAAGTTGACCTTCTTTATATGCGCGGGGCTGGATACTTCACTGTTGGAGTTGTCACTTTCGGGTATCTCCCTGGATAAGTGTGAAAGGTGTATGGAGCGTTGAGACTTGTCGGGTGATGGGTCAGTCTGTTCATTATTACATGTAATTGGGTTCTGTGTGGAAACAATGTTAGTCATGCCCATCCTGCCACGTTTGGGATTCACCGGGGAGGGTGTGGCGAGGGGCGATTCTATTCGCCTCTTGGGCTCAGGGCTATAGTTTCAATTTTGTCCTGGCGTCAGGATATTGTTGGGTATTGACAATAAATTCACGGTTTTGTCTAGCATCTGCAGCCTTGTACTGGGCAAGCCCTTTTCTAACACTGACGTTGGTATTACGTGAGGACCTTAATCACTCACCCCAAAGCAGTATCTGCAGGGGGTAACTAGTTACGCCTAATCCAGACTTTTTAAACCAGCGAGATTAAAGGGAATCCTAGGGTAGGTTTATAGCTGTCGCTGGTGAAAGGTTATTATACACCGAGTAGCACCGTCGATTTGCGCGATCAAAATGGATGTGGGAATGGGTTTAAAGGTATGCTGTATGACGGGTCCGTGGAATAACAGCGTGTCAAGAGACGACGATGTGTCTCGGTCACCAAAGTGAAAATTAGGTGAAAAATCCACCAAGGAAGTGGACGATTGATTTCACTGTGGGGATGAAACCTTTCAGCGTGGAGCTGGGAAGCTATTTGGTATTTACGGGTCTGTGTCTTGCAAAGTAGTGAGTACACTTTGTGAGCTGTGATAAAAATCACTCCATTCAGTGTGGATCTGGAAGGAAATGTTTGGTATTTATGGGTGTGTGTCTTGTAAAGTAGTGAATAAACTTTGTGTTTTGGGGTAAACATCACCACAATCAGCGTGGAGCTAAGCTGGGAGACCAAGAAGTGAGTAAACGTTGAGTTTTAGGGTAAAAAACACAACAGTATGCACTAGAAGGTACCGAGCGAGTACTGGATCAATACCTTGGATTTGGAGTGTTAGTCAGACACAAACTTTTCATCTTGTAAAGTAGTGAAACAAGAGGCCCCAAGGGGCCTGAGGGCGCTCACCTGACATGGTAGCCTAAATATCAACCCAGAGAATTGATTTCAACAAGTTGCATCAGCTCCTCCTAAGAAAAGCTAAAACCAAATATCCAAAGATTCTGACCAGTGGATCTAAAAAAAAAGAGAAGATTTTAAAAGAATATTCCTCATATTGAACTAAGGTATAATTTCGGGCTCCCACATGGAGCCCATATATGAACCCAGGGACTTGGCTTTAACAAACTCAAATCTCCACCCCCCCACCCCCCCCCCCCCCCAAGGATGGATGCTGCACACCAAATATCAAAACATTCTGACTGCTGGATCTGAAGAAGATTTTTAGAGAAAATTCCTCATTTTGAACTAAGTTACAATTCAAGCTCCCACAGTGAGTCCAAATATGGACCTAGGGACATGGCTTGAACAAACTTGAATCCCCCCCCCCCCCCCCCCCCCCCCAAGGATACTGCATATCAAATATCAAAACATTCCAACTGATGGATCTGAAGAAGATTTTTAAAGAAAATTTCTCATTTTGAACTAAGTTATAATTCGGGCTATCACAGTGAGCCCAAATATGAACCCAGGGACTTGGCTTGAACAAACTTGAATCTCACCCCCCTAAGCATGGTGCATACCCAATATCAAAAGATTCTGCCTGCTGGATCTTGAGAAGAAGATTTTTTAAGAAATTTGCCTGAAATACACTAAGTTCGAATTCGGGCTTCTATAGTGAGCCCAAATATGAATCCAGGGGGCAGATTTAAACAAACTTGAATCAGATCCACTCCACAATGTTGCATACCAAATATCAAAAGATCCTGCCTGCTGGATCTTGAGAAGAAGATTTTTGAAGAAATTTGCCTGAAATGCACTAAGTTCGAATTCGAGCTTCTATACTGAGCCCAAATATAAACCCAGGGGGCCGATTTGAACAAACTTGAATCAGATCCAGCCTACAACGTTGCATACCAAATATCAAAAGATTCTGCCTGCTGGATCTGGAGAAGAAGATTTTTTAATGTTTTTCCTATTGCCTACAGTGTTAAAAAGTGCTGACTCGGCACTTTTTCAAAGTCCTGAAAAAAGTACCTTGTGATCAAACCGATAGGGATTATTTTTAACCATTCTATTCTAGTGGATAAAGTACCTAACGGTGAGCAACTTCAGCTCCCCAACGTACTAACTCCACAGAAGCAGGGTTAGCACTGGTTGAAGGCAAGTGCACCATCTATGTGCAGTACGCCTTAGTATACAATGCCACCGTGCCCCCACGTGGGAAATTTGGGTGAAGTGTCAAGGACACAACGCGGTTGCCGCAGGTGGAATTCGAACCGAAGACTTCTCGACTTACAGCCTGCAACTCTACCTACTGAGACGCCGTGCCCCCAATGTGACCTTTATCGCAATAATGCAACAGTGAAGCATATAGAACTAGAGAAACAGAATTTACTGCACCCAGTAAATTCAAGTCTGTGTGAAAAGGGTTAAAGTATCAGGAATAAACTATACAGAAGGAGAATTTATGGAGGCTTATTTTCAGGAGTAAATTATTTTCAAACAAATCAGAAATGGATTTTCGTTAATAGTATTTACAGATATTCATACAGCAATCAGAACATTTTTTTATAAGAAACCAGAAAAGGCATATATGTGACCAGCATTCAAAGGGTTCGATACACGAATCAGAAGTGGACATTTTTGGCTCTGCGCACCAAGCTGATTGATGAAATACGTTCATGAACTTTTGAAATGCATTAAGGTGTAATGAAACGCATTCCCCAGTCTTTCTGAATGATATCCACTGGATGACCTTGGTGACCTCTTTCAGGCGGACCATATATTGAACCTCCAGCAATTGTTAAATCAGTCGGTATAGTCCCATGTATACTCCTACCTATTTTGTATAAAGTAAGCTTTATACAAAATAAGAATTTTCTGTGCCGTGTAGTTTTGGAGATATGGCAGTTTAAAGATTTTTCCTATTTTTAGCTCCCGAGGTTCCCACGGGGCAATGAGAAAAAATTTGTTTGCATCAATCAACTACTTATGTCCCATTATCATCTCATATCAAATTTGGTTCAAATCGACCTCACGGTTTTGAAAATAGAAATTTTAGGCCTGGCCAAAATTTTTGCCCCTCCCATAACGAAGGCAAATAATGCCCAACAAACTTTTCTTGAACAAACTTGATTCTAAACCTCAAAAGGACTCTGTATACCACATATCAAGTCTCTGCTACTGGTGGTTCATTAGAAGAAGATTTTCAAAAAATTTGGCCATTTTTTCCCCACACCTCTGCTCAATATGAGCAGAAACCTATTTTGGATAAAAATCAAAATGCCCCTATATAACCACTACTTACATGAAATTTATTAATTAAAATGTGGCCAGTGGTTTAGGAGAAAGAGGCTCAAACACCACCTTCACGCAGGACGACGGACGACGAGTGATAAGAAAAGCTCACCCTGACATTCAGCTAAAAACGTTGTGTTTTAGGGTACAATGCACTACAGAAGGTACTGGGGGTACCGGGGTGATGGGTTGACACTTTGGGATTGGAGTGGGAACAAGACACCGGCAAGTGCAAGCTCGGATGACGGGACTCGGTTTATATTAGTGCTGCACTCAGATTTGTTGGGCTCTCATAACTAATACGCAGCAAAGTGGTTGGTTGATAAGTTATTCACTTTTCTGAGGGACAGGAGTTGATTCGTGTAATTGTCATGGGAGGCCTGAATATGTTGCCGTCGGAAAAGATAAATAAAGTTTGTGTGACAGGGGTGTATTCATGCTAATGATCAAAGTGTGACACCGATTATATATGCTTATCTCGAGATATTATCTCGAGATCATGAGATATTATCTCGAGATCTTGAGATAGTTTCTCGAGATCTTGAGATCTATTTATGTACTGGATCATGCAATTCCTTGCAACATGGAATACAATGTTGAGCCAAACTAGATGCATCGTCTATTGCAGCATTAAAAGCTTTTCAAAAAAATGGGTTTTGATTGCCAGCACTACTGCACTGAAATAGTCAGGCGCGCGTGCGTTCATTTCTCGCGAAGTCATGTGACCTTTATTTATTGATTGGTGTTTAAGGTCACATAGTTCTGCACAATGGCTAATCATGACTACGACAGTTTTACGGGTGGAGGAAGCCGGAAGAACCATCGAACAACGGTGAGCAACTTCAGCTCCCCAACGTACTAACTCCACAGAAGCAGGGTTAGCACTGGTTGAAGGCAAGTGCACCATCTATGTGCAGTACGCCTTAGTATACAATGCCACCGTGCCCCCACGTGGGAAATTTGGGTGAAGTGTCAAGGACACAACGCGGTTGCCGCAGGTGGAATTCGAACCGAAGACTTCTCGACTTACAGCCTGCAACTCTACCTACTGAGACGCCGTGCCCCCAATGTGACCTTTATCGCAATAATGCAACAGTGAAGCATATAGAACTAGAGAAACAGAATTTACTGCACCCAGTAAATTCAAGTCTGTGTGAAAAGGGTTAAAGTATCAGGAATAAACTATACAGAAGGAGAATTTATGGAGGCTTATTTTCAGGAGTAAATTATTTTCAAACAAATCAGAAATGGATTTTCGTTAATAGTATTTACAGATATTCATACAGCAATCAGAACATTTTTTTATAAGAAACCAGAAAAGGCATATATGTGACCAGCATTCAAAGGGTTCGATACACGAATCAGAAGTGGACATTTTTGGCTCTGCGCACCAAGCTGATTGATGAAATACGTTCATGAACTTTTGAAATGCATTAAGGTGTAATGAAACGCATTCCCCAGTCTTTCTGAATGATATGCACTGGATGACCTTGGTGACCTCTTTCAGGCGGACCATATATTGAACCTCCAGCAATTTTTAAATCAGTCGGTATAGTCCCATGTATACTCCTACCTATTTTGTATAAAGTAAGCTTTATACAAAATAAGAATTTTCTGTGCCGTGTAGTTTTGGAGATATGGCAGTTTAAAGATTTTTCCTATTTTTAGCTCCCGAGGTTCCCACGGGGCAATGAGAAAAAATTTGTTTGCATCAATCAACTACTTATGTCCCATTATCATCTCATATCAAATTTGGTTCAAATCGACCTCACGGTTTTGAAAATAGAAATTTTAGGCCTGGCCAAAATTTTTGCCCCTCCCATAACGAAGGCAAATAATGCCCAACAAACTTTTCTTGAACAAACTTGATTCTAAACCTCAAAAGGACTCTGTATACCACATATCAAGTCTCTGCTACCGGTGGTTCATTAGAAGAAGATTTTCAAAAAATTTGGCCATTTTTTCCCCACACCTCTGCTCAATATGAGCAGAAACCTATTTTGGATAAAAATCAAAATGCCCCTATATAACCACTACTTACATGAAATTTATTAATTAAAATGTGGCCAGTGGTTTAGGAGAAAGAGGCTCAAACACCACCTTCACGCAGGACGACGGACGACGAGTGATAAGAAAAGCTCACCCTGACATTCAGCTAAAAACGTTGTGTTTTAGGGTAAAATGCACTACAGAAGGTACTGGGGGTACCGGGGTGATGGGTTGACACTTTGGGATTGGAGTGGGAACAAGACACCGGCAAGTGCAAGCTCGGATGACGGGACTCGGTTTATATTAGTGCTGCACTCAGATTTGTTGGGCTCTCATAACTAATACGCAGCAAAGTGGTTGGTTGATAAGTTATTCACTTTTCTGAGGGACAGGAGTTGATTCGTGTAATTGTCATGGGAGGCCTGAATATGTTGCCGTCGGAAAAGATAAATAAAGTTTGTGTGACAGGGGTGAATTCATGCTAATGATCAAAGTGTGACACCGATTATATATGCTTATCTCGAGATATTATCTCGAGATCATGAGATATTATCTCGAGATCTTGAGATAGTTTCTCGAGATCTTGAGATCTATTTATGTACTGGATCATGCAATTCCTTGCAACATGGAATACAATGTTGAGCCAAACTAGATGCATCGTCTATTGCAGCATTAAAAGCTTTTCAAAAAAATGGGTTTTGATTGCCAGCACTACTGCACTGAAATAGTCAGGCGCGCGTGCGTTCATTTCTCGCGAAGTCATGTGACCTTTATTTATTGATTGGTGTTTAAGGTCACATAGTTCTGCACAATGGCTAATCATGACTACGACAGTTTTACGGGTGGAGGAAGCCGGAAGAACCATCGAACAACGGTGAGCAACTTCAGCTCCCCAACGTACTAACTCCACAGAAGCAGGGTTAGCACTGGTTGAAGGCAAGTGCACCATCTATGTGCAGTACGCCTTAGTATACAATGCCACCGTGCCCCCACGTGGGAAATTTGGGTGAAGTGTCAAGGACACAACGCGGTTGCCGCAGGTGGAATTCGAACCGAAGACTTCTCGACTTACAGCCTGCAACTCTACCTACTGAGACGCCGTGCCCCCAATGTGACCTTTATCGCAATAATGCAACAGTGAAGCATATAGAACTAGAGAAACAGAATTTACTGCACCCAGTAAATTCAAGTCTGTGTGAAAAGGGTTAAAGTATCAGGAATAAACTATACAGAAGGAGAATTTATGGAGGCTTATTTTCAGGAGTAAATTATTTTCAAACAAATCAGAAATGGATTTTCGTTAATAGTATTTACAGATATTCATACAGCAATCAGAACATTTTTTTATAAGAAACCAGAAAAGGCATATATGTGACCAGCATTCAAAGGGTTCGATACACGAATCAGCAGTGGACATTTTTGGCTCTGCGCACCAAGCTGATTGATGAAATACGTTCATGAACTTTTGAAATGCATTAAGGTGTAATGAAACGCATTCCCCAGTCTTTCTGAATGATATGCACTGGATGACCTTGGTGACCTCTTTCAGGCGGACCATATATTGAACCTCCAGCAATTTTTAAATCAGTCGGTATAGTCCCATGTATACTCCTACTTTAAAGAAATGGCTCCACCAACTACAGATCTGTCATTTTTGGGCGATGATAGCAAATATGTATTATGATTTAGAAGCCTCTAAGGCAGTCAGCCTACTGTATCACACACAAGGCCTCAAACTAGCTGAAAAAACAAGGATGAGTGCAAACTGGTTGTTGGTAACCAGCATGCCAAAACGAATAGAGATAGGACGATTCGTATTTGAGTTATCGAGCCGACAAAGGGTGCATAGACTCTATATTGGGGATAGTGCCATAAAAAACTTAAAAGCCCCAAGAGCTCGTTTAAAGGCCTACCCTTAAGAGCATCTAGTGCCCTAAACAAGGCATACATAAAATAAGATGGTGGAATCTTGAATCATGGCATTTGCGTAAAGAGTGGCAATATGGCAGGAAGCGTGCAAAAGGTTCTACCGTCATAAGTTAAATGATGTTGTTTGATCTTCGCGGTGAAGTATGAAGAGGGCGGTGAAGTATGAAGAGGGTTAAAGACAGACCATTTAAATATTCCATTTCATTAATTCATAATTGTGATAAGTGTTTCGAGAGAGCCGCTTACCACTCGGCCAGAAACCTGTTGATCTTGAGTTATGATTGAGAATGAAAAAAAAATTAAAAAATGCAATGAAAGGTGAAGGGTTATTTATTCAACTACAATTAATCAAGTGTTGTAAGATAGATCTGTATAATAAACAAATTTTCTTGCCACTCAAAGGTTTTTTTCAACTTGGTTTGGGGGTGGAATTTAATTCTGATCTGACAGCTGATAAGAGTAAATATGTGTCAGGCTGTCATCTATAGCAACTTCTCTCTAATTTGATTGTTTACATTATTCTCTTATGTGTATAAATATAAACAGCTATTTCTTTATGATGCTTTTCTTTTACAAAGAAATTAGGGGGTATAAAAAACTCTGTGGCCCAATGGACCACTCCCAAAGGTTCCCTGATAACATAGCTGGGCCAGTACTTGTGACAGGCTACCAGAATGCCAAACAGCCCCAGGACAGATTATTTATTTATTTATTGGTGTGTAAGGTCACATATTTCTGCATAATGGCTAATCAGGACCACGACAGTTTTACGGGTGGAGGAAGCCGTAGTACCCAGAGAGAACCACCAAGCAACGGCGAGTAACTGTCAGTTCCCCAACATACTAATTTCACACAAGCAGGGTTATCATTGGTTGAAGACAGGTGCACCATCAATGTGCAGTACGCCTTAATACACAGCGTCACCGTGCCCCCACGTGGGCAATGGGAGTGAATTGTCTTGCCCAAGGAGACAACGTGGTTGCCGCAGGTGGGATTCGAACCGAGGGCCTCTCGGCTAGCAGCCTGCACCTCTACCAACTCAGCCACCGCGCCCCCAGGACAGATGATTTGTTTTTGAGTTATCGTCAAGACAAAAGGAAGGGGATAGAAAATATTCATACAGGAATCAGAACATTTTTATAAGAAACCAGAAATGGCATATATGTGACCAGCATTCAAAGGGTTTGATACACGAATCAGAAATGGATATTTTTTGTCTCTGCCCACTAATTTGAGTGATGAAATACATTCATAAACTTCAGAAATGCATTAAGGGATAATAAAATGCATTTCCCAGTCTTTCTGAATAATGCCCCCATACTAAGATCTTCAGAGGGTTAAAATATTCCCTTTAAATACTCCATTTTAATCCTTTAAATGGGGGCGCATTGGCTCAGTTGGCAGAGGTGCAGGCTGCAAGGCGTGAGGTCCTCACTCTGTCCTTGGGCAGGCCACTTCACCCCATTGCCCACAAGCGTGCATGGTGGCGATGTGTTCTAAAGCGTACTGCACATCGATTGTGCACCCGTCTTCAGCCAATGCTAACTCTGCTTGTGTGGAGTTAGTATGTGGGGGATCTGACAGTTGCTCGTTGTTGCCCGGTGGTTCTTCCTAGGTACTCCGACTTCCTCCACCTAAAAAACTGTCGTGGTCATGATAAGCCACTGTGCAGAAATATGTGACATTAAACGCCAATAAATAAATAATCCTTTAAAAAATGAGCTCAATCCAATAAAGGGTCATAAGCTATGTTTTTTCAAGCAAAAAAGAAAAGGTAATTAAAACTGAATAGACGTTTCTGTGAATAATGTTGACCGGTTTTCGCTGTTATGTTCGCTAAAGGGTTAAGAATCCCTTACTTTGGAAGGCACACTGAAAAGGTGTCCCATTCCACATAGAATTAAATGATAAGAAAATAAAGCTAAAAACATTAAGTTTCTCAGCTGACAGTACCTGCTTTTGCACTCCGGAGGGATGGAATGGCACAAATCAGAGACATTCTCTTAATGGCACTTTGACACCAAAGGTTTCTGCACTCTCGGTGAGGCCGAGATGAGCGCAGTGAAAGACTATAGAACTCCTCTAACAAATTAGTTTTAAACAGTCATAGCACTAACACAGTTAACAGTACAGTCGACCATGCCAGTATTGCATTGTTACCGGCACCCTGACAGTTTTGTGATAGGTTTCAACAATTATTCAGTGCAGTTTTATGGAAAGGGTTAACTTTATTCTGCCTGAAATAAAATATGTGCAATCCACATTGAAGTCTTGAGAGGGGTTAAAACATTGAACTGAATAAGATAGGCTTTCAACAATTATTCAGTGCAGTTTTATGGAAAGGGTTAACTTTATTCTGCCTGAAATAAAATATGTGCAATCCACATAGAAGTCTGGAGAGGGTTAAAAGCAGTGAACTAAATAATTTACAATTTATTTCCTTGCAAAGCAAAGTGTTTCTCTCAACATAGTTTCAGGAACTAACATCCCATAATGATGACAAGGTCAGATTTCATTTTGACAGCTTACTCCACTGGTGTTTACATAGTCTCCAGTGTGAACATAACATCGTATTACTTGGGGAGAATTTACTGTATCAGGAAATTGGAGGCTGTGAAAACCCTGTGGCCTACTGGGCCATACTGAAAAAATGTGATTTCCAGCAATTCTGAAAAATGCACTCAATGACCCCTAGTTGACCTCCGTGACCTTGACCCATATTTTGAACCTCCATCGAGTGTCGACTCATTTGGTGTTGGTCCCAGATCTGTAGGTCATACCATGCCTGAGATATGGGAGTGACCCACTTTCAAACATTTTGGCCACGCCCACTTTTTTTAATGTAAAAATGCATGTGTGTATGTCAGGAATACTTTAGGGGTCAAAAAATGTGATTTTCAGCATTTCTGAAAAATGCACTCAATGACCCCTAGGTGACCTCTGTGACCTTGACCCATATTTTAAATCTCCATCAAGTTTCGACTCATTTGGTGTTGGTCCCAGGTCCATACGTCATGCCATGCCTGAGATATGGGCGTGACCCACTTTCAAAAATTTTTTGCCACGCCCACTTTTTCACGTCAAAATGCATGTGTGTCCGTCAGGAATGCTTTAGGGGGTCAAAAAATGTGATTTCCAGCAATTCTGAAAAATGCACTCAATGACCCCTAGATGACCTCCGTGACCTTGACCCATATTTTGAACCTCCATCGAGTGTCGACTCATTTGGTGTTGGTCCCAGGTCTGTAGGTCATACCACGCCTGAGATATGGGCGTGATCCACTTTCAAAACACCCCTACAGGCACCCCTGATACCCCAGGAATCTGAAAAACATAGGTGGCCGAGAACTTGTGGCTGTCTATCAGCATGCCAAAAATCAACCAAAAAGAAACCGTCCAAAAACAATAGTCTGTGTGTTTCACACAGACTAATAAATTGGTACGAGGGCCGGTCATCAGATATAAACCACGAGAAGGATAAGAGATTTAACCATGAGGTTCTGCCGAATGGTCATAAACCTTATTCTACGAGTGGTTTTAATCGAATTACCGGTCGTTGTACCTGTTTGTTTTATTTATGTCATGCTCTTAATAAATAATCGACTTTGTCACTTAAAATGGAGTAGAAAATGAGACTTTCTATCGCCAACACACGGGTTTGTTTTTTTGTTTTACATCTGCGCCGGTGGGTTGTACTTCCGGCTGCACGTGGATGCTTGATTGACAGCTGGATTCATCACCAGAGTTGACTGAATTAACCTTGCTTTTTCAGACAAGTTATTTTTGACAATTCCTAAATTTTGTTTTAAATATTTAATTGTAGGTATTTTAACTTAATAACTCACTGCGCGTAGTAGATAGTATCGCAAAATGTCGTATCTTTGAATGAAACATCGCGAAGTTTGAATGTATCGAAGTCGGCAAATTGGGTTGTGTCAAAGGTAAAGCTGGATGTAGTTGCTACTACGGGTGTAAATTGTAATGGGATTCCCATTGAAAACATTTTTAACCGCTGTAGAAGATAAACACCGGTAGCGGAGTTAAAACCTAAAATTTTACATACGGGCTTTTCACTGGTCATAGCATAGGTGGGCTTGGTATAAAATATCTTTTATCGCCGATTTTTATCGATACTAATTCTGCGGTTTGCTATTGCGTTTCTAGGCAAATTATAGACAAAATGCTGGTTCGCTAAAGAGTGACGATTTTATATAAAGTTTCTGAACCGAGTTCATTAAAATAGATCTGAGACGAGATTCACCAAGCCTCGAATTGATTTCAGGGAACGAGTTTCACAAATGTCGTATCAAATCGAGACGAATTTGTGACCCTTTTTATCTCGTAATGTGTAATTTAACCTTTTACTTTTATGTCGCGTGCCTTAAAAAAACATAGACTATGCCCCCCCCCCCCCCCCCCTCATTGGAACGAGCTCGATGAGATCGTTCCAATGATGGGACATGAACTATGTTTTCGAGGTAAAAGGAATTTGTTTAGTTATTCGGGTTAGGTCAACAGTTAATAAAATAAAGAACTTCGAAAATTAAGAAGATTAATTTATTTTACTCCCGAAATCACATCAGTCACAATGTTACAACGGGACGTCTACTTCTAATGTCATGTGTTTTTTAGACGTGTAACGGACGATATTTCCGTGATATTCTACTATATTGTGATTAGGTGATTAAAACATATTTGAAAATGTTTGGGTCGGTTCTGTTTATAATCGATCAAAAATATATATATTTTTATAGTCCTCCGCTTGTCCGTGCATCAGAAATTATAGACATGGGTGCCCTATTTTTAAAAACTATGGCGCTTTTACTAACATGATCAGAGACGTGGCCACAGCGTTTTGTATTTGTGGGGTGGGGTGTGGCCCCAGGGTTAATTTAGAAAGTGTCGGGATACTGATGCGACTGCGAAAAGCACGAGCGCTGATAGGTTGTTGTTGTTTTTTTTTTTTTTTTTTTTTTTTTTTTGGGGGGGGGGATATTCTCCTCCCAAGAAAATTATAACGCAAGGGTATCTCGAAATAACGTAATATTATCTCGTTATAAAGGTATGTTATCTCGCAATATATTCTCCCCACTTCCTATGCAAGATATGAGTGTCTCGCGTGATATGGCCATGTGAGATAGATATCTATTTTCTTAACTTAATTCCTATCACTACGTGTCCATCGATCAATTGACGCACGCGCCCGACTAATTTCATCGGAATGTGTCAATGTTCATTCCGCTAGAAAACTTGAACCCCTATCATGCTGGTGTTGGGATTTAATTTCGTGGTATATACCTGTACTGTGGTGCATACAGAACTTTTGTGCGCCCTTTCCGTTACGCAAATAAGTTTCTTTTCAGAAATGGACAACAAAATTGTTCGATATAGCTTCACATGCCCCTGGATTACCTTTGATGACGTCAGGGGGTTTTGGATGGGGGAAAAATTATCCCTGAGGGGGTGGGTGTGAGATGGGGAAATCTCACCTCGGGACAAGATATTTGGACCAGACACTCGGCAAGCGTCGTGTCTGGCCCAAACATCTTACCCTCAGGTGAGATTTCCACATCTCACACCCTCCCCCACCAGGGATAATAATAATCTCGTTATAACACAATGTTATCTCGTAATAACGCAGTTTTATCTCGTTATAACTCAGTGTTATAACTCATTGTTATCTTCCAATACTTTCTATTTTAGAGCAATGTTATCTCATAATAACGCAATACTATCTCGTTATAACGCAATAATATCTCGTAATAATACAAAAATATCTTGTTATAACGCAATAATTATCTCGCTATAGCGCAAAACTTTCTCGTAATAACGCAATATTATCTCATTACAACGCATTAATATCTCGTATTAACGCAATATTATCTCGTAATAACGCAATAATATCAAGTTATAACGCAAAACTTATCCCATTTTAACGCAATAATAACTCGTAAAAACGCAATAATATTTCCTAAAAATATTTTCACCGGTGCGCTGATAGGCTACCGTAAATATCTATTAAATCTACCACACAAAATCTCCATGCTGCTGCCTACTGAAGTAATGAACAATATTCAACACACATGTGCATACCTTTGGAAAATTGTAACCGACAACAAATTATTTGAGAGTGAAAGGTGGCTACGATCTTCTGTCAGGTATGCGACAGGTATATTTATCGATTGAATGAATACATTAATATTTACATTAATATTTACTTGAGTCCTTTGAACCTTTGAATTCTTGCGCTGAAATATTTCAAGTTTGAAATAATGCTGAATATTTCCAAAACAATAACTTATAACTCATCTTTGGAACGACGATCTCGTTCCAATGATGGTTTCATAAGCTATGATTTAATGGCAAAAATTTAAAAAAAAAATAATCTCATTTCAACTTCGATTTATAAAGAGTGCTTGCCCGAATATCAGGGACGCCGAGAGGGCAGGGGAGCGGGATAGTAACCATGGGATCCGAAATTGTGGGGGGGGGGGGGGGGGGGGGACCTCTAAGGGCGAACTGTCGACGTCGACGAGCAAACAAAAAGTAATGATCCTTTACTGAAACAGCCTGAATGTATGCTTGTGTTGTATACATCTAGTCTACATATAGAAATCCACATAAATTAGGCCCCTGAGAAAATTCGATATTCGATTCGATTCGATTTGAAATCGGAAATTCGAATATTTTCAAACATACTTCGTCCATAACCGTGAATGTTTGAGAAGTTTATTCAGCTGTTTAAGTTCAATAAATGATTTGTTCCACAACATGATCACATTATTTTATATTGAGTATTGTTCTGTTCGATCACAGTTACTGGATACATCGTCAAAAGCAACGATTTTCTAAAATAATATTATTAGTTATCCTTCTGTTTTCCAGGGTGTATGGGAATTTACACTGGTTTGAGAACTCATACACCCTGAGGCAAAGCCGAAGGGGGTATGAGTTCCCAAACCGATGTAAATTCCCATAGACCCTGGAAAACACAAGGATAGCGGATTTATTTCCAAGAATTCTGGTGTACTTTAACCTACATTGTGGGCAAAAACTGACAGAATTTCCAAGAATTCTGGTGTACTTTAACCTACATTGTGGGCAAAAACTGACAGTTTCTTAAATAAAACGAGACAAATATGAATGTCGTTGGAACCGGCTCAATGAGCCAGTTCCAATGATATCCATATCTGTAATATTTCATTGCACATAAATATTAAATTTCCTGTATTTTTATTTTTGTTCTAACATAACCGAGCAGAAGGTATGAATTAATAATTAAAAATGGGTACTTTTTTTAGCCATATAGCTTGGTCTTGTATATTCTTGTTTTTACACCGTGGTTAAACACGGTGTAAAAAAAGCCACTGTGGATTGCAAGTTACACCGTACCTCTCAGCCAATCAAAATGCAGTATTTTGTTTCATTTGGAAACAAGCCTGATTATTATATAAAGAGAAGTAGAGCCGGAGGTGGGGGTGGGGACTATCAGTAGAAAATTTGCAGACGTCATGTCCCCTTTTTCGGTTTGGCCCTTTTTTACACCCACCCACCACCTTGTGCAATTTTTTCTACTGCCATTTTCAGACACCCGCCCCCGCTTTCCCATTGAAATTACGGATTGCTTTGACAAACATCATAATAGGTATGGAAAGAAATATAGTTCGCCGATTAGTTTGATTCCATCAGTGATTCCAGGTACGTGTTATCACATTTTATTACCCAGAAAGGTTAGTTGTACTTCCTGTTTGCAAAATGATGCCTCAGAAATCTTAAGAAACTCACCCAGAACAGCTCAATGTCCATGGTAGTCTGAATGATGGCCCACATATGCCCATACCCATTCCCCTGATTTGTCGTAAATAAAATGTTTAAATTATTCCCCTGATTTGTACCATATGAGTAAGCTAAAATGACAATAAATTCAGTCCATTCTGATCCATTTATTTATTTTTTACTTGATTCTGGCAGGAGTCTACATGACTGGTTGCATAAGTGACTCCAAGTACTGACCTTGTTAGTATGGTTTATTTATTTTTTGTTTATTTTTGCATAATTCTCATTTAAAAATCAGTTGAAAATGATATTTGTTGAGTTTCCAAAATCTCAAGTTACCAATGACACCGTGGTAAAAGTCTTGATACACAATAATAGCAAGTTAAACTAAACTGAATATTATATTGTGATACGGTCATGCAACAATATTTGAAATTTGTAAGCGTGTTGGTACGGTTAACTAAGTTGAAACAAGGCAGTTGTCACAATCAGTTCACTTGCACTGTAATATATCTTACAAAGTACGTGAAGACTTGTCAATATTTATACCCCATGTGTTTGAATCTGTTTTCGTAGAAATAACAACGAAACATAAATGCATTGTTGGAATCATTAATAGACCTAAAACTGCCCTAAAAGCCGATCTTGATATGTTTTTAAATACATTATACGAATTAGTGGATAAAATAAACTCTGAAATGAAAACAGTCTACCTTATGGCTGACTTCAACATCGATTTACTTGGTTTTAACCCTTTACCCAACGCAGACGATATCAAAATTTATTTTTTTAAATATCAATTTTTCAAATTTTAAAAACATTTCAACAAAACCATATCATGTGACCCCTCGTTGGAACGAGCTCGACGAGCTCGTTCCAACGAGGGGTCACATGATATGGTTTTGTTAAAATGTTTTGAAAAATAATATTTTTTCAACTACTGAATTTGCATATTACGCGGGCGGATGCGGCCGATTCGTAGGGTAATGGGTTTATAGGCACACTAAAACAACTCCTTTGTTGATTCCTTGTTCTGCGAAGGCCTTGTGCTTGTTATCACAGGAACTACAAAAATTACTAACCAATCAGCGACCCAAATTGATCATATATTTCGTAATAATACCAGTAACTATACTTGTGGAATCATAATTACAGATGTGAGCGATCACTTTGTACACACTTTACATTGAAGAGCTCCATAAAAAAAATATAATGACAGTCGTATACTAAAACGATCCTTTAAACAGGAGAACGTTGATAAATTTAAGGACCTATTAAATACGTGTGATTTTTCGGACTCTTTAACTTCATCATGCCCAGCTGAAGCTTCTGACTGCTTTCTGGATAACTTTAACAAAGCATTTGAAACTGCATTTCCTCTAAAACGCGTGTCTTTTCCGAAGAAGTTTATCAAGCTTAAACCTTGGATGACATCTGGACTGCTCCAATCATCATTATTAAAGAAAACATTACTTGTGAATAAACTGAGGTCCCTGGCTGTGTAATAACCAACCAGTAGTGTAATATTAACCAGTAGTGTAATAAAAATTAACCAGTGGTGTAATAATCAACCAGTAGTGTAACACAAATCAACCAGTAGTGTAATAACCAGTAGTGTAATAAACACCCATGAAAACCAACAATTTTTCGACAAAATTTGAAAATTTTTTGGGGTGGCTCAAATCATAGTTTGGGTACATCTTATCGATTTTTAATCATTTTATCGTAAATCTGAAGGCGTTTTGCAGGTCAAACATCATTTCCTGGGTTCAATACGGCGAGGAAAGGTTTTTTTTTATAATTTTTATGTGATGTGCGCATTTTCTGTGTTTAATGTCACTTTCTGTATTTGTGACTTTATGTAAATTCAAAGTTGGCCAATTATTTATAATAATGCTCTGCTTTTGAGAGAATGCTTACCCCAGGCATAAGTTGTCAGGCTCTTTCATACCAGAAAACCTTTGGGTGATAAAGTGTGGTATTCAAGGGCTAGAATTGTGTGATCTCCTGATTTGTCTACAATTATAAAATTTAATACGGCCCCGGCGAATCTCTGAAGGTCTCTCTCACATCCACCCATTTTAGTCGCTGTATGATTGTGCGTGGCTTTTTCAGTCTAGTTGACCGTTTTGAATTCTAAAATTCGTTTTTCTTCTGGGAGTGGTGCTCATCCTATTCCTTGAACATAGACACTCGACCATATTTTACGAAGGTGATTTTACTGGTTGATTATTACACTACTGGTTGTTACAGTCCCCCACAATCGAAAATGTCGAACAGTACAAAAATTACTGTATAATTTGTAATAGAATCAAACGTGTTTGTAATGCTGACTGTTATAAAACAGCTCTAACAGCCAACAAAAACAACCTTAAAAATGGTTGGGAAATATTGCCACAAGCAATCTGCAAATCAAATCGTACTGAAGTGTTATCACTAAGTTTTCCTGACGGAGGAGTGGAATATACCAACCACAAAGGCATTGCCAGGTCACCTAGCAACCACGTGCTACCATAGACACCAAGACGGCGGCCTCCAGTATACAAAATGGACGATGGAAACACGCAACACCCTAACAACACGCGCTGCGCATGCGCACTAACATCACGTATCGCTATGGGGATGACGTCACAAGATGGCCACTCACGCGGGTTATCATGACAACCATACATAATAATAACACTTTGGCAAGCCGCTGATTTGTTGCGGTTCTCGGATAAGAAGGCGCCAATGGGTCACATGACATGACTTCACTTCCAGGGTCCTGTCAATGGGGGACGATCTCCACATCTCCTACTACTTATGAATCAAGTACTTATGACTCAATAATACCACACACCAAATTTGGATCAAATTGGACAATCGGTTCCGAAAATAAGAAATCTGGGTGGGGCCAAAAATCTTGCCCCATCCTTTATGAAGGCAAATATTTCTCCAAGAACTTCCTTTGAACAAACTTGATTCTACACTTTAAAAGGAAGATTCAAACCAAATACTGATTCATTGTACCCACTGGTTCATGAGATGTTTTTTTTAATTTGGAGCATTTTCCTCCACCCCACCCTCTCTCTATGGAGCGTGGCAAGTTCACTTGAACAAACTTGAATTGGCATATGATAAGGACCATGCACGTCAAACTTGGTTCAATTCGACGCAGTGATTTATGAGGAGAAGTCGATAATGTAAAGTTTATGACGACTGACGGACGACAGATAGAAACTGATCACTTAAGCTCCTCCCGACTTTCAGTCAGTTGAGCTAAGAGCATGAAATAAACGGATAAATTAGCTTCCGGGGTAGAAAGAATATTGTGGGTGTAAAAACATTTTAGCCTTCATGTTAGTGTTCGATTCCAGTAAACTACAAGAAAGATCAAATCCCTTTAGCGCTACCAAATGCCCGAGGAAAGAGATTAAATGGGACTTTGAGCCTTTGAAGAAATAAATAGTATGTGGTTTAGGTGGAAAATGGTGGTCGGGGTAGGGCTCTTGAGAGGTGAGCTCCGATAATCTGAGCATTAAGTTCGAGACACCTCTCGGGCCTATAATCGCGCTACCCGAGAGAGTAGCCTTGGAAATTCATCTCGGGCATTTCAGGTCGTTGCTGGATGCATTTGGGTAATTTGTGATAGTCGTCGGGTCATTTCCGTTAATTCGATACACTCCCATACAATCAAACACACCTACTGGATACGTCCCAGGCACATAGCACTACGTACTCCTCGAGATTGCCTGTTTGAATTCATTTGAGGTGTTTTAGGTTGTTGTCGGCTCCATTTGGTTAATTTGTGGCAGTTGTCGGGTCGTTTACCAGGTCTGGAAAAATCCAGCGAACGGTCGTTTAGGTTACCTGTAGGCTACGTCATTGTTATTTATTATTTATTGTTGTTTATGGTCACATACTTCTGCACAATGGCTAATCATGACCACAACATGGAGATTAAGTCAAGGTCAGTCAATCGTTTATACCCCATGTTGCCTATTTTAGGGGACTCGCACCCCAAGCATTAGTGACTGGGTCCTATTTTACCAGTGAAACAGAGCTTGTTTACCACAGTAAACAAGCACTGCTTCACTTCCCGGGGTTCCCACGGGGGTACATAATTGTAAAATACGCGAAAGAACTACAGGTTACGACATAGTAATACAACATAAGTTTATGAAACTACTAATCTTACTTATTTTATCAGAAAGACTTGGCAATTTTTCAGAACTATGAAGACTCAAAGATTGAGTATTGCATCCACACATGTATAGAATGGCATGCTGCTCGCATTCTAAAGAAGAATTTCCGCCAAAATAAATAGCAACAACTAACGTGCGATCTCGCTTCGGCGAGATCACGCGTTAGTTGTTGATATTTATTTAGGCGGAAATCCGGTTAAGACGTAAGATAGCACACCTGGCGTGTTAAAAATAGAGAGGGTCGCGAAGCATAACAACACCTTTACTACGTGTTACTATAATGCTATAGAGCGTAACCTGCCAACGGGTTATGATATAAGCCCTTTATTTCCGGGCCAGGTTTACGGTAATTACATATACTGTGATCCAATCAAACACTCCCTCGGAACACTTCTCTTCCTTTCGAAAGCCTTCCACGCTAATAACAACCATGTGCCACCACAGAAATCCAAGATGGTGGTTTCCATCTTTAAAAATGGACGACGGAAACACGTATTACAGTAACCTACACAACCTGCGCATGCGCGTTAACACCACCCATCACCATGACAATGACGCTACAATATGGCCTATCCCATAGAACACCGTGACAACCACGTTTCACCTATAACGTCCTGCGGTATTGCGTCACCTCCAGCGTCCAATGCCAGGGCCCACCTGATCAGGGGACGTCTGGGTGCATACTGTGCTACTAATCTGATTTTGCAGCATATACAATTTGATAACTTTACCTGGACTGAAATGAGGCTGGCGCTTTGCAGTTACATGGGAAATAACTCGTATATTGTAAAAATATGTAAGAAGCAATCAAGAACCAATGCACCTCTTTACTTAACGTACATGTAGAAGACCATCACTATCTATCGGATCAAACATTCGTCGTGTCTAATACTGTTTTAACCATACTCTGTTTCAGTAGAAATCCGCTTACCATGTACATACCGTAGAACTGAAGCGGTTCAGTGGAGGTGGAGGTTTCAGGTACCTGAATTGGAGGAGGGGCACGTTTCAGTCATAGGTCATGACGCGAAGCATCGTTCCCGGTGTGCGCAACGGTGAGTTGGGACGAGCATGCAGGAGGTGTTCCATTCAAGTTGTCGGTATCTGTGACCCTCCCAGGGAGACATTTTGAAAAAAGGAATGGCAGCGTGATCGTCCTGTGACTTTCTCTATAGAGCTATAGTTGTGTGAATGGGGGACGGTATTATCTGTAATAACACTTGGACATCCACCACCGATGTCTGTGTGCTATCGCTAATAATACCGCCCTCTAGTATCTCGATGGCAGCTTAAAACCTTGCGAGATCGCATCGAAGATGATAAAAATGAAACAAATACCAAGTTTATAAAGTGGAATAATTCTGGCTTATATTGAGACGTGAATCCAAGAATCCATTCTCGCAAAGATTCGCGCAACAAAGCCAGTGAGAATCCATGTAGATTCTCACTGCACCTCTGTCGGGATTCGCGTAAAAAGAATTGAGTCAATTTAACCCTTCACCTAACATAGCAGAAGCAAATTAATCAATACAAGGCTAACACATGACCTAAAATATCCTGGCACTTTGTCAATGAAACTACAAATATGAGTAGGTATAAAGTGCGGATTCATGGACAGAGTTTACAAAACGTGTACAAGTACACGTACATGTACGTGTACCGCCATAGGGATTCAGTGTTAAATCGTGTACAGAGTGCAAAAAATGTCGCTTTTTCATGGTGTCCCAGAATCCGCAATTGTTTTGAGGCTCACAGATCGCACTTTTGACGTTCAAACACCCGTTGGCGAACGTGTAGATTCGACACATCGCTCAAAAGTGAAAAAATGTATGAAATTTGAAGAAAATGTAAATTTAAAAATTTTTCTCGACGTTCCCATCGCGGATTAGTCCTTCGATCAATCGTTGGTGAACGCGAGCAAAAAACGTTTTGCGGCTTCTCGGACAGCATCAAAAAAGCGGTTTGCGGATTCCGGGACACCGACGTTCGCCAACGGGAGTTTGAACGGTTAAAAGTGCGATCCGATCGGTGAAACCCATTTGCCGATTCTAGAACAGGAAAAATCGACCTCAAAACGTTTTTTCGACGTTCTCCAACGGTGAAAAGTGAGCGTAAAGCATAGTTACTCATCGAGGATTTTTGTAAAAACCGATTTCGGCCTCCGGTACATCGACAAAAAGGCGGTTTGCGGGTTCTGGGACACCACCACATTCGCGATCGCGTTTCGGACGGTCTGGGGCTGCGATCCGATCGGCGAAATCGATTTACCGGTTCTAGAGCAGGAAAGATCTCAAAACGTTTTCTCTATGTTCGCCAACGGCGCGAAGTGGGTGTAAAGTGTAGTTAAACTAGTGCAGATTTCTGGGATGGGAACAAAAAACAAATGAAAAATCGTGAGGGTATCGTGACATTCGTTGCCACCTGATCGTTTAATAACGTGGATATTATGGCTAGATATCAAAAACCAAAAGCTTGTAGAGCTTGAAATAAGTAATCAGCCAATCACTTCACGTTCCTAACGCTAATTAACCAATCAGATTGCTTGATTCTCATAACCTAAACTTAATCATACAAAGTTATCTCCCCTCGTCGTGGGGGTGGGGGTCACGCTCATCATAAAAATCGAAAGTTTCGAGAAGGTGGTCACGTGACCTATCAAACTGAAGGTCTCTACGAGTGGATTAAGAAGATCGTAATTTTAACCCTCGTCGTGGGGTGGGGTCACGACCAGAGACGAAAAACGTCGTCCCTTTTACAAATCCAGGCATGTTAGGTATTAATATGAAGGGCTCGATGAAGACATTACAAAAATGACGTTTTTTATTTTATGTGGGGGTGGGGTCACGCCCGTCATAAAAATCGAAAGTTTCGAGAAGGTGGTCACGTGATCTATCAAATTGAAGGTCTCGACGAGTGGATTAAGAAGATCAAAATTTTAACCCTCGTCGTGGGGTGGGGTCACGACCAGAGTCGAAAAACGTCTTCCTTTTTACAAATCCAGGCATGTGAGGTATTAATATGAAGGGCTCGATGAATACATTACAAAAACGACGTTTTTCATTTTATGTGGGGGTGGGGGTCACGCCCATCAGAAAAGTCGAAAGTTTCGAGAAGGTGGTCACGTGACCTATCAAATTGAAGGTCTCGACGAGTGGATTAAGAAGATCGTAATTTTAACCCTCGTCGTGGGGTGGGGTCACGACCAGAGTCGAAAAACGTCTTCCTTTTTACAAATCCAGGCATGTGAGGTATTAATATGAAGGGCTCGATGAATACATTACAAAAATGACGTTTTTTATTTTATGTGGGGGTGGGGGTCACGCCCATCAGAAAATCGAAAGTTTCGAGAAGGTGGTCACGTGACCTATCAAACTGAAGGTCTCGACGAGTGGATTAAGAAGATCGTAATTTTAACCCTCGTCGTGGGGTGGGGTCACGACCAGAGCCGAAAAACGTCTTCCTTTTTACAAATCCAGGCATGTGAGGTATTAATATGAAGGGCTCGATGAATACATTACAGAAATGACGTTTTTCATTTTATGTGGGGGTGGGGGTCATACCCATCAGACAATCGAAAGTTTCGAGAAGGTGGTCACGTGACCTATCAAATTGAAGGTCTCTACGAGTGGATTAAGAAGATCGTAATTTTAACCCTCGTCGTGGGGTGGGGTCACGACCAGAGTCGACAAACGTCTTCCTTTTTACAAATCCAGGCATGTGAGGTATTAGTATGAAGGGATCGATGGATACATTACAAAAATGACGTTTTTTTTATGTGGGGGTGGGGGTCACGCTCATCAGAAAATCGAAAGGTTCGAGAAGGTGGTCACGTGACCTATCAAACTGAAGGTCTCGACGAGTGGATTAAGAAGATCGTAATTTTAACCCTCGTCGTTGGGTGGGGTCACGACCAGAGTCGAAAAACTTCGTTCTTTATACAAAGCCAGGCATGTGGGGTACTGATATGAAGGCTCGATGAATACATTATGAAAATGACATTTTTCATTTTATGTGGGGGGGTGGGGTCACGACCAGAGCCGAAAAACGTCTTCCTTTTTACAAATCCAAGCATGTGAGGTACTGATATGAAGGGCTTGATGAATACATTACAAAAATGACATTTTCCACCATCGCCGTGGGGATGGGGTTAACACCGATCAGAAAATCAAAAGTTTCGAGAAGATAGTCGTGTGA
Organism: Pictodentalium vernedei; assembly: GCA_031216915.1. Lineage (NCBI taxonomy): Eukaryota > Metazoa > Mollusca > Scaphopoda > Dentaliida > Dentaliidae > Pictodentalium > Pictodentalium vernedei. Next base: position 126,377,246 of record CM062294.1, on the reverse strand, counting down.
CCTATCAAATTAAAGCTATCGACAAGGCTATTATGAAAATCATAATCTTTTCCTTCTTATAACGGTGGAGTTGGGACCATCTTGAAATCGAAAGTATTAAGAAAAGGTAGTTATGGAACATATTAAATTGAAAAAACAACAAGTTGAATCTGATGCATCATTCATTTTTGATATCTGTGTTAAAACGTGAAGTATGTTTTCAATATATATGATTGTTATGCTAATTATAGATGCACTCGCTTGTTAACAAGTCACGCCTTAAGATGTTTCCTTCAATAATAACTCTGTGTACTGAACCATAGATTTGTCATTAAAAAAATATAAGTTGATCTTCTAACGTTTCTACATATTGAGGATAGCCTATTTCACCATTTCCGAAAAAGGGTCAATCCAAACTATTTTTTTTAGGAAACAATGCCCACGGCGAGAAGACCTTACAAAACTAAACGAGTATAACCTTGACTAAATTCAAATAAAACCATTTGTCACGTGTTAGAAATGATTTGTAAACAGTCTAAACGCACGTGTGGAAAAGTTGTTTTGTTTTGTTTTTTACAACAGGAGTTAAAATATTTTAAGATAGGTGGCGTTTTATAAATACAGCAACAACAAAAAACAGTGTTTACAGTGTGTCAGCGTATGACTGAATAAAAATGAGAAAAAGCTCTTTTTCTAACCACCTGATAGCGAAGCATTGCATCAGTTGTCGCGATATTAAATAGATTAAACATATTTTTATTTGCCATTCAACAATGCAAATCAGGATTGGAGGACAAGTGCTGACCACTTAGAAAACCCTCCGCTCCTGTACAAAGACTAATAGATTACAAAAGGCAGAACAAAATATAACAATATGTAAACATTATACACAAAAGAAGTTAACTCAAAAGAGAGAGAGAGAAATAAAGAAAGAGAGAATAGAAAGAGAGAGAGAGAGAGAGAGAGAGAGAGAGAGAGAAAGAGAGAGAGAGAGAGAGAGAAACGGGTAAAAGCAGATTGAAATCAAAGAAGACAAACAAAAAAAACAAAAAAACAAAAAAAAACAAAATAACAAAAAAAAAACAAAAAAAAAACAACAACAGTATACAACAGAAATTCCAGTGATGATGACCCCCCCCCCCCCCCCCCCCCTCCACAATTTATTCAATTCTAAAGTTAGTTTAATGCCGCTAAGGAACGTTCACAGAACATTTTTGAGACAGTTAATCTTTGCGTGCTCATTCCTCGTCCGTACTAACCTGACATCCACCGTTTTGTCCTAACACAGATTGATTGTCAGGTCCCGGGGGCGCGGTGGCTCAGTAGGTAGAGGTGCAGGCTGCAAGCCGAGAGGTCCTCGGTTCGAATCCCACCTGCGGCAACCGCGTTGTGTCCTTGGGCAAGACACTTCACCTCCATTGCCCATGTGGGGGCACGATGACGCCGTGTACTAAGGCGTACTGCACGTCGATGGTACGCATGTCTTCAACCAATCTAACCCTGCCTGTGCGGCAGTGCGGAGTTACGATGTTGGGGAGCTGGCAGCTGCTCGTCGTTGCTCGGTGGTTCTCTCCGGGTACTCCGGCTTCCTCCACCCGTAAAACTGTCACGGTCATGATTAGCCATTGTGCATAAATATGTGACCTTAAACATCAGTAAATAAATAAATAAGTAAATAATTGTCAGGTCCCACTGCGAGAGGACACGCACAGTGGAAGTTAGATCACCTGTGTAACCTTGGGACACTCAGACTTGCTGAGAGGCGCAGCTAATTCAGCAACTGTACATCAAATCTATGCGAGTCACGAATAAATTTTTGAACAGATAAGAAAACTGATACATTGCTGCTTTCAGGTAATGACGGGTTTCCATATAAAATTAAATCCAATGAATTCCAGTTGGGCGTAAGTTTCGACAAATCATCTATGAGGATACAGCGAATATCAGAATTTAAGAACACAGGAAGAAATAATGTTCTGCATCCTCAACGCCATCGTTACATAAGCAAAATGGAGAATCTGAGATGTAGTTGCGGAATTTGTCACCATTAAGGTCACTACATCCAGTTCGTAATTTTGAATGAATAATATTGTATTTCCTTATACCGGTTGAAAAATATGTTGGAGGCTTACACAAGGGTGGTGAGATGGACTTTTTGAATTCCCCAAGTGACCGACTGTTTCGAACAACCTCCGGTAGGGTATTCCACACTTCAATACACGAAGGGAAAAATGATCGTTTGAAGAGTTCCGTTCGACAGAAATAAGGGACAAAATTAGATGCGTTTCGTAAATTGTATTGGGATATGTCGGCGACACGAGATGGTAAAAGTTCGTGGAGGAAGTTCGGAGCATTCCCAGTGAGGATTTTGTAAAAGTTACACATTTTGTGAACATGGCGCCTGTTTTCCAGACTAGTCCAACCAACTTCCAACAAAAGTCGATCCCGTGGGACAGATCTTGTCAACCCGCTCACTATTCGGGCAGCCTCGTAGTGAATATCTTCAATACGATTTAATTGATACTGAGGAGCACCGCTCCACACAGAACTACCATATGTTGCGATATTGATGTCATCCAACAGCAGCCAAGACATTAATCTTTTTACATCGACATACCACTTGTCCAAAACAATTCTCTTTTAACGCTAAAACGGGTGAAATACATCTCGGTAACGACTCCCTTTTTTCTTGAGTTGTTGGCGGAAAGTTGACTGGAGGGTCGTTCAAAACAATTGATCAAATATATCGAACGAAAACGACTCATTTTTTAACTACGATTGTCGCCGTATTCTAAACGTCACCACACTAATCATACAATACGATATTGGAACTGCACTACCTCTTGAATATTACAAATTTACGATTTTTATTGTCTTCAACACAAATCGTAAATTCCTTCCCGCATCACCATACTTATACTATACCGCATCGAATTTGACATCATCATCACGCCCTTGCTAGATAAACTTGAAATCGTCATCCGAATGGTGTTGCGAAGTGAGCCTATAGGGGTTGATTAAGCTCGCAAGCTCGGTAAGAGTTCGAGCTCTTGTGGTTTTATTTTGAGGATTCATTGGACTCATGTTTATTCAATGAGCCTGATATCGTTTGGTAAGGAAACACAAAATTCCAGAGCTGGTGAGACCTCACAGAACTGCCAGTTATCACAACGTTTATAGTCCGATCTTACGATCTCTGATCGATAAATTTTCCCTAACATTCCGTAACAATGGTCGGTAATAGAAATTAGTATAGAAAATCGTGTAAATTGTTCTCTGAAAATTGCATTCGCTTGTGCAGTATTTCTGATTTTTTACAGATTGCGTTCAGGGTTTAGTTTAAAAAAAAAACCTTGTCAAATGGTTAGGTTTAAGGGAAGTAACTCTGCTAGGTTCAAAGGAAGTAACTCTGTCATCCGTAGGTAGAGGTTTATTATGAGGTCATCAGAGGTCATAATACAGGTTTGGTTCATGGAAGTAACTCGGTAACAACCCATCCAAAAGTAGAGGTTTATTATGAGTGTATCAGAGGTGATGATACAGGTTAGGTTCAAGGGATGTAACTTCGTAACAACTCATCCGTCAAACGGTTATGTTCGAGGGAAGTAACTCTGTAACACCTCATCCATAGGTAGAGGTTTATTATGAGGTCCTCAGGCGCCATGATACAGGTTAGGTTCATCAAATGATTAGGTTCAAGGGAAGTAACTATGTAACAACTCATTCATCCAAACAAAATTAAAATTCGATGCACCATACTAAGAAGTGCTTGAAAAAAACATTTTATAGGTTAGGTTCGAGGGAAGTAACTCTAACAACTCATCCGTTCAAACAAAAATTAAAATTCGATTCACCATATTAAGAAGAACTTGAAAAAACCTCCAGGTTTTAGGTTATGTTCAAGGAAGTAACTCTGTAACAACTCATACGTTCAAATGGTTAGGTTCGAGGGAAGTAACTCTGTATAACAACTCATCCGAGGTTTATTATGAGGTCATCAGGGGTTATGATACGGGTTAAGTTCAAGGGACGTAACTCTGTCATCCATAGATTCAAGGAAGTAACACTATAACACCAAGGTATATTATTAGGTCATCAGGTTTTATGATACAGGTGAGGTTTAAGGGAAGTAACGCTATCATCCGTAGATTCGGGGAAGTAACTCTCAACTCACCTGTCAAATGATTAGGTTCGAGGGAAGTAACTCTGTAACAACTCATCCGTAGGTTCGAGAGAAGTAACTCTGTAACACCATAGGTAGAGGTTTATTATGCGGTCATCAGAGGTCATGATATGGGTTATGTTCAAGGGAAGTAAATCTGTCATCCGTCAAAATAATTCGGTTCAAGTGAAGTAACTTTGTAACGCCGTAGGTAGAGGTGAATTATGAGTACAGCAAAGGTCATGATGAGTACATTAGAGATCACGTTGAGACCATCAGGGGCCAAGATACCGGTTAGGTTCAAGGAAGTAACAACTCATCTGTAGGTTCAAGGAAATAACTCTGTAACACCATAGGTAGAGGTTTATTATGAGGTCATCAGGGGTCATGATACAGGTTAGGTTCAAGGGAAGTAACTCTATCATTCGTAGGTTCAAGGGAAGTAGCACTGTAACACCTAGGTTATTATTAGGTCATCAGGAGTCATGATACAGGTGAGGTTTAAGTGAAGTAACTCTATCATCCATAGGTTCGAGAGAAGTAGCTTTGTATCACCAAGGTTTACTATGAAGTCGTCAGGATAGGTTCGAGGGAAGTAATAACTCATCCCAGGTTTATTATGAAGTCATCAGGGGTTACGATGTGGGTTAGGTTCGAGGACAAAGTAACAGGTTCGAGGGAAGTAACTCTGTAACATCAAGGTTTATTATAAAGTCATCAGGGTAGATTCGAGGGAAGTAACATTGTATAACAACCCATCCGAGGTTTATGATGAGATCATCAAGGGTTACGATACGGGTTAGGTTCGAGGAAAAAGTAACTCTGAACAAAACAAATAAATATTATAAAGTATAATTCGTTGCAGTTGTTGTTCCTTTTTCATAAAGAAAAATTATATATATTAAAAAATCGATAATAGAAAAAATTAATAAGACCATACAAAGTTGATTGTCTGTTTCTCAAACCGTTTTTTCCAAAAAAAGCATTCGGGCGGGCGGTCTTTTTTTTCTCCCCGAGAGGTTGTTTATGGTAATTCGACCTCCACCCAAACGCCTGGTGGATCACGCAAAATTTCCCAAAATATATTGGTTATTCACCGTAGGGGTGTTGGGTCAGAAATGAAGTGAGGTTTGAATGTTTGTTTTTAAGTAAAACGTGAAAATTATGACTCAGGACGAAATGCCTCGTGGGTGAAAACGTCTCAGGATGAAACGTCTCTGGGACAAATCAAATGTCGAAGCGCCATCTTTCACAGATTTATTTTACCAATAATAAAAAAAAAAATCCTTTCACAACCTGCCTAATAAAATCGTGACTCACAATTTCTCCCTCATTATGTTCAAAATTATCACAACCCATTTGAACGGGTAGTTCATCCATAAATCATATTTTTTGGAAATCTGAAAATGAAATACAAAACGAATGTTTGCGTGTTTTTATTAACCAATTCGACCGCACATACCTACCAATATGCGATTTATTTTCAACTATGTCTGTTACTTTTATATCAAGCAACGGTTACTATTAGTTATCCAGTTATCCTGCTTCTCAAATGCATTTATTTAAATTAACTGGGAAACTCGTAACGGTTTCAAATAACAGGACACAAATTCCCAATGACAGTCATTTACAATACACATGTTACTAAAATAAATGCCAGGAGACTGTGTTCCATTCAACATAGAACCTGACTTTGCAGACTTTTCTGAAGGTTGGTGCGAATCAAACGTGGTGCGAATAGACCACTCCCCTTTGTGACTGTTTGTTGTCAGACTGAAAGACACTTAAAAACAAACATTCAAACCTCACTTTATTTCTGACCCAACACCCCTACGGTGAATAACCAATATATTTTGGGAAATTTTGCGTGATCCACCAGTCGTTTGGGTGGGGGTCGAATTACCATAAACAACCTCTCGGGGAGAAAAAAAAAGACCGCCCGCCCGAATGCTTTTTTTGGAAAAAATGGTTTGAGAAACAGACAATCAACTTTGTATGGTCTTATTCATTTTTTCTATTATCGATTTTTTAATATATATAATTTTTCTTTAGGGAAAAGGAACAAAAACTGCAACGAATTATACTTTATAATATTTATTTGTTTTGTTCAGAGTTACTTTTTCCTCGAACCTAACCCGTATCGTAACCCCTGATGATCTCATCATAAACCTCGGATGGGTTGTTATGCAGAGTTCCTTCCCTCGAATCTGCCCTGATGACTTCATAATAAACCTTGGTGTTACAGAGTTACTTCCCTCGAACCTGTTACTTTGTCCTCGAACCTAACCCGTATCGTAACCCCTGATGACTTCATAATAAACCTGGGGTGAGTTATTACTTCCCTCGAGCCTATCCTGACGACTTCATAGTAAACCTTGGTGCTACAAAGCTACTTCTCTCGAACCTATGGATGATAGAGTTACTTCACTTAAACCTCACCTGTATCATGACTCCTGGTGACCTAATAATAACCTAGGTGTTACAGTGTTATACTTCCCTTGAACCTACGAATGATAGAGTTACTTCCCTTGAACCTAACCTGTATCATGACCCCTGGTGACCTCATAATAAACCTCTACCGATGGTGTTCAGAGTTACTTCCTTGAACCTACAGATGAGTTGTTACTTCCTTGAACCTAACCGGTATCTTGGCCCCTGATGGTCTCAACGTGGTCTCTAATGTACTCATCATGACCTTTGCTGTACTCATAATTCACGTCTACCTACGGCGTTACAAAGTTACTTCACTTGAACCGAATTATTTTGACGGATGACAGATTTACTTCCCTTGAACTTAACCCATATCATGACCTCTGATGACCGCATAATAAACCTCTACCTATGGTGTTACAGAGTTACTTCTCTCGAACCTACGGATGAGTTGTTACAGAGTTACTTCCCTCGAACCTAATCATTTGACAGGTGAGTTGAGAGTTACTTCCCCGAATCTACGGATGATAGCGTTACTTCCCTTAAACCTCACCTGTATCAAGACTCCTGATGACCTAATAATATACCTTGGTGTTATAGTGTTACTTCCCTGAATCTATGGATGACCGAGTTACCTCCCGTGAACTTAACCCGTATCATAACCCCTGATGACCTCATAATAAACCACGGATGAGTTGTTATTCACAGTTACTTCCCTCGAACCTAACCATTTGAACGTATGAGTTTTTACAGAGTTACTTCCTTGAACATAACCTAAAACCTGGAGGTTTTTTCAAGTTCTTCTTAATATGGTGAATCGAATTTAAATTTTTGTTTGAACGGATGAGTTGTTAGAGTTACTTCCCTCGAACCTAACCTAAAAAAATTGTTTTTTCAAGCACTTCTTGGTATGGTGCATCAAATTTTAATTTTGTTTGGATGAATGAGTTGTTACATAGTTACTTCCCTTGAACCTAATCATTTGATGAACCTAACCTGTATCATGACTCCCGAGGACCTCATAATAAACCTCTACCTATGGATGAGGTGTTACAGAGTTACTTCCCTCGAACATAACCGTTTGACGGATGAGTTGTTACGAAGTTACTTCCCTTGAACCTAACCTGTATCATCACCTCTGATATACTCATAATAAACCTCTACTTTGGGATGGGTTGTTACCGAGTTACTTCCATGAACCAAACCTGTATTATGACCTCCGATGACCTCATAATAAACCTCTACCTACGGATTACAGAGTTACTTCCTTTGAACCTAGCAGAGTTACTTTCCGTAAACCTAACCATTTGACAAGGTTTTTTTTTTTAAACTAAACCCTGAACGCAATCTGTAAAAATTCAGAAATACTGCACAAGCGAATGCAATTTTCAGAGAACAATTCACACGATTTTCTATATTAATTTCTATTACCGACCATTGTTACGGAATGTTAGGGAAAATTTATCGATCAGAGATCGTAAGATCGGACTATAAACGTTGTGATAACTGGCAGTTCTGTGAGGTCTCACCAGCTCTGGAATTTTGTGTTTCCTTACCAAACGATATCAGGCTCATTGAATAAACATGAGTCCACTGAATCCTCAAAATAAAACCTCAAGAGCTCGAGCTCTTACCGAGCTTGCAAGCTTAATCAACCCCTATAGGCTCACTTCGCAACACCATTCGGATGACGATTTCAAGTTTATCTAGCAAGGGGTTGATGACGATGTCAAATTCGATGCGGTATGATATAAGTATGGTGATGCGAGAAGGAATTTACGATTTGTGTTGAAGACAATACAAATCGTAAATTTGTAATATTCAAGAGGTAGTGCAGTTCCAATATCGTATTGTATGATTAGTGTGATGACGTTTAGAATACGTCGACAATCGTAGTTAAAAAATGAGTCGTTTTCGTTCGATATACTTGATCAATTGTTTTGAACGACCCTCCAGTCAACTTTCCGCCGACAACTGTGTCTGATCAAGAAAAAAAAATGGAGTCGTTACCGAGATGTATTTCACCCGTTTTAGCGTTAAAAGAGAATTGTTTTGGACAAGTGGTATGTCGACGTAAAAAGCTTAATGTCTTGGCTGCTGTTGGATGACATCAATATCGCGACAACTGATGTAATGCTTCGTTATCAGGTGGTTAGAAAAAGAGCTTTTTTCTCATTTTCATTCAGTCATACGCTGACACACTGTAAACACTGTTTTTGTTGTTGCTGTATTGATATAACGCCACCTATCTTAAAATATTTTAACTCCTGTTGTAAAAAACAAAGCAAAACAACTTTTCCACACGTGCGTTTAGACTGTTTACAAATCTTTTCTAACACGTGACAAATGGTTTTATTTGAATTTAGTCAAGGTTATACTTGTTTAGTTTTGTAATGTCTTCTCGACGTGGGCATTGTTTCCTAAAAAAATAGTTTGGATTGACCCTTTTTCGGAAATGGTGAAATAGGCTATCCTCAATATGTAGAAACGTTAGATCAACTTATAATTTTTTATTGACAAATCTATGGTTCAGTAAACAGAGTTATTATTGAAGGAAACATCTTAAGGCGTGACTTGTTAACAAGCGAGTGCATCTCTAATTAGCATAACAATCATATATATTGAAAACATACTTCACGTTTTAACACAGATATCAAAAATGAATGATGCATCGGATTCAACTTGTTGTTTTTTCAATTTAATATGTTCCATAACTACCTTTTCTTAATACTTTCGATTTCAAGATGGTCCCAACTCCACCGTTATAAGAAGGGAAAGATTTTGATTTTTATAATATCCTTGTCGATAGCTTTAATTTGATAGGTCACACGACTATCTTCTCGAAACTTTTGATTTTCTGATCGGTGTTAACCCCATCCCCACGGCGATGGCGGAAAATGTCATTTTTGTAATGTATTCATCAAGCCCTTCATATCAGTACCTCACATGCTTGGATTTGTAAAAAGGAAGACGGCTCTGGTCGTGACCCCACCCCCACATAAAATGAAAAATGTCATTTTCGTAATGTATTCATCGAGCCTTCATATCAGTATCTCGCATGCCTGGCTTTGTATAAAGAACGACGTTTTTCGACTTTTATGATGGGCGTGACCCCACCCCTACATAAAATAAAAAACGTCATTTTTGTAATGTCTTCATCGAGCCCTTCATATTAATACCTAACATGCCTGGATTTGTAATAGGGACAACGTTTTTCGTCTCTGGTCGTAACCCCACATATTAATACCTAACATGCCTGGATTTGTAAAAGGGACGACGTTTTTCGTCTCTGGTCGTGACCCCACCCCATGACGAGGGTTAAAATTACGATCTTCTTAATCCACTCGTCGAGACCTTCAGTTTGATAGGTCACGTGACCACCTTCTCGAAACTTTCGATTTTCTGATGGGCGTGACCCCCACCCCACCATAAAATAAAAAACGTCATTTTTGTAATGTATTCATCGAGCCCTTCATGTTAATACCTCACATGCCTGGATTTGTAAAAAGGAAGACGTTTTTCGACTCTGGTCGGGACCCCACCCCACGACGAGGGTTAAAATTACGATCTTCTTCATCCACTCGTCGAGACCTTCAATTTGATAGGTCACGTGACCACCTTCTCGAAACTTTCGATTTTTATGACGGGCGTGACCCCCACCCCCACATAAAATAAAAAACGTCATTTTTGTAATGTATTCATCGAGCCCTTCATATTAATACCTAACATGCCTGGATTTGTAATAGGGACAACGTTTTTCGTCTCTGGTCGTAACCCCAACCCACGACGAGGGTTAAAATTACGATCTTCTTAATCCACACGTAGAGACCTTCAATTTGATAGGTCACGTGACCACCTTCTCGAAACTTTCGATTTTTATGATGAGCGTGACCCCCACCCCCACATAAAATGAAAAACGTCATTTTTGTAATGTATTCATCGAGCCCTTCATATTAATACCTAACCTGCCTGGATTTGTAAAAGGGGCGACGTTTTTCGTCTCTGGTCGTGACCCCACCCCACGACGAGGGTTAAAATTACGATCTTCTTAATCCACTCGTAGAGACCTTCAGTTTGATAGGTCACGTGACCACCTTCTCGAAACTTTCGATTTTATGATGAGCGTGACCCCCACCCCACGACGAGGGGAGATAACTTTGTATGATTAAGTTTAGGTTATGAGAATCAAGCAATCTGATTGGTTAATTAGCGTTAGGAACTTGAAGTGATTGGGTGATTACTTATTTCAAGCTCTTCAAGCTTTTGGTTTTTGGTATACATTGCTCTAGCCATAATGTCCACGTTATTAAACGATCAGGTGACAACGACTATCACGATACCCTCACGATTTTTCATTTGTTTTTTGTTCCCATCCCAGAAATCTGCACTAGTTTAACTACACTTTACACCCACTTCGCGCCGCTGGCTAACGTAGAGAAAACGTTTTGAGATCTTTCCTGCTCTAGAACCGGTAAATCGGTTTCGCCGATCGGATCGCACCCTAGACCTTCCAAAACGCCATCGCGAACGTGGTGGTGTCCCAGAACCCGCAAACCGCTTCTTTTCGATGTACCAGAGGCCGAAATCGTTTTTTAAAAAAATCCTCGATGAGTAACTACGCTTTACGCTCACTTTTCACCGTTGGCGAACGTCGAAAAAACGTTTTGAGGTCGATTTTTCCTGGTCTAGAATCGGCAAATGGGTTTCACCGATCGGATCGCACTTTTTACCGTTCAAACACCCGTTGGCGAACGTCGGTGTCCCAGAATCCGCAAACCGCTTTTTTGATGCTGTCCGAGAAGCCGCAAAACGTTTTTTGCTCGCGTTCACCAACGATAGATCGAAGGTCTAATCCGCGATGGGAACGTCGAGAAAAATTTTTAAATTTACATTTTCTTCAAATTTCATACATTTTTTCACTTTTGAGCGATGTGTCGAACCTACACGTTCGCCAACGGGTGTTTGAACGTCAAAAGTGCGATCTGTGAGCCTCAAAACAATTGCGGATTCTAGGACACCATGAAAAAGCGACATTTTTTGCACTCTGTACACGATTTAACACTGAATCCCTATGGCTGGTTCCAATGGCATTCATATTTGTAAAGTTTTATTGATAAATGCATGTATTGTTTATTTTTTTTTTTAAATTATCAAATTCAGTTTGGATTTTAAAAATTAAAATGCTGTGTTGGGTAAAGGTCTAACATGTGATATCAGTATACAACAGGGGTTCAACCATGAGGCCCTAATGTAATCCTAGGACACTCATAACAGGTATGGATTCTCGCAACCATTTTCGCGAGAATCCAAATGGATTCTCCCAAATTTAGATGAAATTTTAGCCTTGTTCTGACAAAAAATACTTCGAATAACACCTGCATTGAACGCGGAGCTAGACATGAATAAGTTACACTTACATACCAAAGGTGATGTCATTCCACCAAATATTCTAAAACTTGTTGAATTTAATAACTCATTGACCGACAGGCCGACCAAAATTGCCAAAAACAAAATAACACAACGCCAGTGGGTGGCGCTGAGTGATTCTCTTCTGGATCCATCGATGGGGTGATTCGATATTTCATGCCTAGAGAGTGGACCTATATCTGTACATGTTCCAGTACAGATGAAAAAGAAAACATAGCAAGGAAGGTTTGAGTTCATTGACCATCGGCTAATATACTCGACGGTCCATGGTCTGAAAAGTTGCCCGACGCTCGATAAGTTGCCCCATATCCTGGACTCGTGGTAGAGAATGATGCTCACCCATACCAAACCTTGCGTGTACTGGGAGTCGGTTTTAACAGAAACAGTGAACAAAACAAAAATAAATTATGTTCAGCGTGAAATGTGAAGTTATATGGGCGCGTTTAATACCACACTTCAGTGACGTAGAAGAAGATTGGTGGGTGGGTGGGGGGGTGGGGGTGGGGGGGGGAGTCTTGACTTCGAGTGTATCTTATATTATAGGTAGTGGACACACCACGTATGACCAGACAATGTTAAATTTTAGCAAAAGCTTCTCATTTGGTATCAATATTTATACGAAAGAAACAATACACTGACAATGCGGGGGAGGGAGGACGGGGGGGGGGGGGGGGGTTGCGCCGTGTTCTAAGGCGTACTGCAGGTCGATGGTGGGCATGACATCAGCCAATGCTAATCCTGCTTGTGCGAAGTTGGTACGTTGAGACGTTTGACAATACTCGCCGCTACTCGGTGGTTCTCTCCGGGCACTCCGGCCTCCCCCACCCGTAAAACTGACAGATAAGAGGTGGCACTGTCTGTCGAAATCGTCGTTAAATCCAAATAAATAACTAAATAAATAAATAAATAAATAAATAAATAAATAAATAAATAAATAAATAAATAACATAGCATTCGTATGAAAGCGTTCGTACAAAGGGCGTAGCTAGGATTTCTTATTGTGGGGGATCACTTTTTGGGAATGTCAGGTCGATATATGCCGGTGGGGTGGGTATGACCCTCCCATCGGTGGGGATTCGGGGAGCTCCCTGAACCCCCGCCAGTGGGAGGGCCATAACAGCCCACCTCAGGCCTACAGTATCCCCTCCCATTGGTGAGGGTTGGGGGCTCCCAGAGAAAATTTTGGAACGCCAGTGCCCTGAGGCTGAATCTGGGACCCTCTCTGGTGCTTTAATTTTCCCATTTTGAGGGGGTGGGGGCACTGTAATTTTTAGGGGGGTGGCCCCAATTCCCCCGGCTTCATGAGCTCTCTCCAAGGAGGTGTCACGCGATATGTTTTTGTTGATTTTTTTTTTCTACTGTAAAATTTGTATATTACGTGGAGGATGCTGCCGATTCTTTTGGTAAGGACAATCGCTCGCTAGGTGAAACTGAGGCGCCCTGCTGTCTACTCGCAAAAAAAAATGCAGGTTCAATAACACGCAAGAGCGACAGCTCGCCTCAAAACCGAAAGGTTGATAACTAGAATTAAATTGCTTATCTCGCCTGTTTTGCCTGAAATACTTCACAGTCTTTTAAGGCAATCTCGACTCAAATGTTGACCGTCGCTTCCATAAATTACATGATGATCACATTGTGAAAGAATTTACGCCAAAATAAATAGGAACAACTACCGCACGATCTCGCACTAGCGAGATCGTGCGGTAGTTGTTGCTATCTAATTTGGTGGAATTCCTGTTAAGAATTAAAAAACATAACTAGCATGGTGGAAAGGAGCAGTCGGAGAAGCATCACATTATCTTTTTTCCCCACGGGTTACCACCATGCTATATATCGTATCCTGTTAAGGGGTTACGATATAAACCATTTATTTCCTGGCCTGTTGATGATGAATCAACAAAATAATTCAGGTTGAATGACATTCAGAACAGTGTATTGCCAATTAATATGACACGTATCCTTCAGCACTGAACATGTCGTCATAAAAACTTTGGAAAATAGTCCGGATAGTTATGAGACTGGAGATAGTTTGTATGGTTCAGCTTTATATATCTGTATCTTATCCTCGCCATCACAAGTAACAACCACTGCTAATATAGCCCTGTATTTGTCATAACATAGCGAATATGAACTGCTGACCCCGTGTTCATGAGAAAGAACTGTCGACACATATCTTCCGCCTATTGTGAATTCAACAATACTGTTTGTTCCATAACTACACACATACACACGGTCCCCACAAACACACATGCCCCGTGGGCTTTTAAAATCAGTGTGTGACATTGTAAATAACATGTGTTTTAAATCTGTACTCATTACAACCACCCTGTTGTCATCTTCATCCGAAATGAGAACATATTTATAATTCTCTGAAGTTTTTACAGCCGTAGGACAAATGAATAGTTTACCCGATGAATTAATAACTTGACCACTGTCATCAATACTGTTGACAAAGCCTTCATTACAAAAAGTTATAATGAAATTGTTATCTGTCCTGCAGATTCCACAACAATTCGCTGATAGCTGAATCTGGTGAAGTTCAGTAAAATCTGACAAATTGTAATGTTTGATCAGTTTCAGGTCTTGAAACGTGATTGCTATCTTCCTAGAATAGACGCATAAATCTGAAGGTCCATCAGGTAAATCAACAGATCTTGAAACTTCTCCGTTCATTCTATTTACACATTTTAATACATTTGGCCCCCTCTCCGCTAGCAGTAGGTCCTCGTTTTCCTCAGGCACAGTGTGCAAACAAAAAACACTGCCTTCACAATTGAAGCAGCCAATGTTATCGAATTCCAAGAGTGGATTAACTGGTGGATCTACATGTAAAGAGGAAATCGTAACTGCAGTCGCGAGATCTGAAACAATTTTTTCTAGCACAGTTTTATCTCTCTTGATAAAATCTTCATTAATTTCTTCAGTGCAAGCAGTTATGTCTTCTAATCTTTTCGCGATGTAGGCGAGAGTTTCCTCGTGCCGTTTACAAAACTGAATTGTGCCATTCGTACCTAAGATTGAGGAAAAACAATTATTATCAAGTCCCTCTCCTTCTTTTATAACATTTTCTATTTGTTCATTCCAAAACTGGTTTTCGTTCATGCGCGAAGAAACATGACGAACCTCTTCCTCCCTCAAATTGTTTAATTTCTCCAAACTCTCTCTCTCAGACTCATCAATGATTGCACGTATTCCACTATAAAAACTCCGAATTCTGGTTTCTCCAAGATGAATGTGTGACTTTATTCTTTTTAAATACAATTCCAAGCTCTCCCTTTTGTCGTCAATACAGTCCCGGGCACGCTTCACGCGCTTGGAAAAAGTAGAAAACATGTACTGAATGTCCTCCACGGAGGAAAGTGAACATTTATCATGATTTATTAAACACAAAACACAACAGCCAATCTCATGATTTTTACAGTAATACATAATTTCCCTGTCGTGGTGATTTGTGCAGCGCAGATCTGACACAGTTGTCGTATTTCCGAAAGGTTTACCTTCTGTAATATCGTTGTCTCTGCGTTCAACATCCTCTTTACCTTCACCGGAATTGTCGTCAGCCATTGTAAACTGTCAGTTGAAAGGTGATTTTAAATCTCCAGTAAAGAAAAAATATTGGCATTGCTCATGAGTTCACCACACAAGCTGACCCAAGGCATATAATTCATCCGTCACTCAATACAGAAAACTCTTATCACCAAACACTGATATCACCATGGAGGACGTTATTCAAATAAGTATGGAAACGTATTTTGGCATGCGCCAAGTATCTTTCCACATCGTTGTACCGACTTTCATAATTGTACTTCTTAATGAGGGAGTGGGGGGGGGGGGGGGGGGTGGGGGTTGTTATAAAGAATAACTGCACCTGAGGGTTTTCTGGGACGCGTCGTTTACTTCTTGAAAACTTTCGCAAATCACAAGATGGAAAAGGAGAATCTACTTGTCGCAGTGCGGTTACGCGGTGGCATCATATCAGCTGTTTTGATTTAAAAGGGAATCTCTGATGAATGTTAAAATACATATTATCGTTAATGAGTAATAAATATGTGGTATGTGCAGGACGTGACAACCCTTAATTATTCCCAGTTTCCTATTCGGCATTCGTTATCAACCGATTTTGTCGGTTGATAACGAATGTCGAATGGGGAACTGGGAATAAGTAATGGTTGTCAGGTCCACACAGTGTGCTTGTACAGAATCTATTATTGCAACGAGACTCGTTTTTGAGGATATTTAACTACTAGTCGTTCTTGTGCGACGAGTAGCTTTTCCTCCTTAAAAACGATTTGAACCGCGATAAAAGATTGTGCACAAGCCCAATGAGTACATAAAACTTTTATCTACCATTCAGTCAACAAACCCATACCAATGACTCCTCAAAAATAGCCGTTAACAAACAAAAAGCCACTGTCAACTGATCAAAATAATGCGACTCCATTTTCAATTCTCTCAACCCAACGGCACGTGAGGAAATTAATTCAACATTAATGAAATTGTACACAGTGGCGGCACCATGGAGGGGTATGTGGGGGTACTTACTCCTCCACTTTTTTCGCCAAGCTTAGCAAAACAATACTATAATTTGAATTTTTGTTGTATTGAACGTTGCGGTGTAATGGTGGGTAGGCTTTATCCCAAATTCCCAAGTGCACTAAATAAGAAAAGTTTTGAAATTATGTCCCCCCCCCCCGTCCCCCCACACACACGCTAGCTGCAAACAACAAACAAGAGTCGAGGGTCCAAATTGCAACAAGGCATGCCGCGTTTAAACGGACTGAAACATAGTGCTTAAGAGTATTCGACGAATGCTAGAATCGAGAGCGTGCAAGGCATCCGTTTGGAATTCAGCCTACAACAATTTTAAAAAATAAATAAAATTTAATATTCTAGAAAAATTCTCAAAGATATAACTCAATGAAATCATGCAAATATGAATATCATTGGAACCGGCTTGCTCAGCCGGTTCCAATGATATCCATATTCGCATGATTTTGTTGCAAAACAGTTGAAAAATTTCTCAACTTAGGGAGAGGACCCTCCCCCTCCCCCTCCCCCGAAACCCATCCCAGTTCGGCGCTGCATAACCCCTAACTGTACCCCCTCAGTTTTGTAACTCTGGCGCCGCCACTAATTGTACACGGTGATGAGAAATAATCAAACTCAGCCCAAGCATGTGTTTTCCATTAGGCAGTGATATTTCTAACCAAATTCAACTCAGGGATATGTGGGAGGTTTGCGGAAACCACTAGAGAATTATATTTTTGTAGAGCGTAAGAATCTCTCTAAACACATCACGTCTCTTCATTCAAAATTTTTGGAAGCATGCAAACCATAATGAGATTGACGTTATGTTTCAAAATATTCTCGCTTTTACTTTCTATTTTTGTGATTCACCTTCTTGATTTTTTGTTTGTATGGTGGATTGTTTATGTACTAAATCATGCAATTTCTTGCAACATGGAATATAATGTTGCGGCAAACTGGATACATGGTTCATTGTGGCATTACAGACTTTTCAAGGAAATGACTTGTAATTGATAGCATCACTGAAATAATCCTCAAGGCGCGCGTGCCTTCATTTCTCACGAAGTCATGTGACCTTTATCGCTTATGCAACAGTGATATACGATCTTTTATCGCCGAATTTGTATAACTACTGATTCTGCGGTTTGCGAATGCGTTTCTAGGCAAATGATATACAAAATACAGGTTCGCTAAAGAACCGAGTTCATTAAAATAGATCTGAGACGTGGTTTACCTTTGCTAGGGTTGATTTCAGTGAACGAGGTTCACAAATTTCGTATCAAATCTAGACGAATGTGTGATCCTTTTTATCACATTTAATATATGAATGCGAATGTCTGTATGTGTCTATCTCTCTATCTTTGTTCCGGGTGAACTCCTCCGATTCTCGACCGATCGATCTCAAATTTTGTACACGGGAGTAATTCCTCCCTGCAAGTAACATGGGATGGGTGCCGTGGCCGTGCGGGGTGACCTTGACCTTGAAATTGATGACCTTGACCTTTTTTCGAAAACGGCTGGGCCGATCGGGCTAAAATTTCATATGGGCGGGTATATTGACCCATCGATCATTTTGACTTTATCGGGATGCCCGTGCGGGGTGGTCTTGACCTTAAATTTGGTGACCTTGACCTTCTATTTCGAAAACTGCTGATATAACCATCTTCTCCCGCGCAACGCCGGGTAACACCCGCTAGTAATTTATAATTTAACCTTTTACGACCATGTCTTGTGCCTTAAAAGACTGCCTATGACCCCTCATTGCAAGGAGCTTATCGATCTCGTCCAAATAAGGGGAGATAAACTATGTTTTCAAGGTAAAAATGAAAATTTTTAGTTATTCAGAAAATAGTTTTGCAAATGGCGTCTGCTTATCCGGTTTGGTGAACAGTTAATACAATAAAAGACTTCGAAAACAAAGAAGATTAATTTAATTTTACCCCCGAAATCACATCAGTTACAATGTTACGAAGGGACGTCGACTTCTTACGTCATGTGTTTTTTAGACGTGTAACGTGCGATATTTCCGTAATATTCTACTTGATCGGGATTATGTGATTAAAACATGATATTCGAAAATATCTGCGTCCTTTCTGTATATAATCGCTCAAAAAATATTATCAGATTTTTTTATTTTATTTTATTTTTTTATTTTTCATTTTTTATTTTATTTTTTTTTGGGGGGGGGGGGGGGTTCTCCGTATGACCGTGCATCAGAAATTACTGAAATGGGTGTGCCTTAATTTTAAAAATAACGGAGTTTTCACCAAGGTTATCAGAGACATGGGCACAGCGGTGTGTGTTTGTGGAGTGGGAGTGTGGGGGCGGGGGTAGGACGATATCTCACCTCATCCCAATCCCAGCCAAAATTGTCAATAGGACCTGTGGTTTGAGAAAAGGCATCCTCGAATGCTGTGCTGTTAGGATGGGTAGCTGCCTTAGTAGAAACGAAGCGGGGCGCCATGTTTGATTTATAAATGCTGACGATGATGAAATCCTTAAATATACAAATGAGGCTTCTCACGTGGGGTGGATAGGGTCCCTAGATATGTCCCGCTCATGTATCTCATCCGCGACACGCGTATCTCAATAGGCAGGTGGTGGGGAAACGTTTGCCATACATTAGATGTACAGAACCCAGTGGCGCAGCTACGAGTGGTGAGGCGTAGGTGGGGAGGTGGGTGACTTGCTCCTCTCTAAAATGTTCGCCGTCCCCCAAAACATTAGCCCAATGCAGCTTTCGCACAACAAAGAGACCCAAAATAGTCTCCAATATTGGAGCTATACAAGCTACAAATGTCACAGAATCGATTTTAGAGCACTAACTTTTGCAAAATATTCTCGGGGCTAGGCGGGGGGTAATCGAAACTAGGACCCTCCGGTAGTTGCTCCTCCTCCTACTTCCCTCCAAGGAACCGGAACCCCATACGACGGCCTTTCAAATATTATCTTTGCCCTACCCCCCCCCCCACCCCAAAAATAAATAAATAAACAACAAGCTAGGGCACCCCTATTATAGAATCCTGGCTATGCGCCTGAGATATCCTAAAGGAATCAGCTAATGTCCCGACGTGTTAAACTCTGCAGTCCGCCAGCGGTAAATTAATGTTTCCTGTGCTCTTCGAAATAATTTTATAGAGTTATCGTTTTATGGATTTCATTGTCAGATGTTGTTAAATAGGACCCTGCGAACCTCAAATATCAAGGTCGAATCGAATTAGACATCAGATATCGAATCGAATTGAATCTAGAATCGAATCTCGCCGCTTTTCAAGTTGTGGATATTACACCTTCTTACAATCGTAAATGTTGTCAGTCTCCACTACTGTTAAAGTACTGTGTGCAACGACGACTCGTGCAAACGAAGCAAAAAAATAATCCACAACGGGATCAATATAATTTCGGAAGTGGACCTTTCTGAACCCCTCTTCTATCATCAGGTCTCCTGTACAGGACACCCCCCCCCCCCCCCCCTGTACAGGGGACCCGGTGATAGAAAAGTTCAAGGGGAGACACTTTGTAGGACTTTGTAGAATTTTAAAAACATCTCGACGATTCGAATCGGCGCGTTTGAAACCTAAACGAATCGAATAATGGGGACTATTTCGAATCGAATAGAATTTCGAAGCTTCGTGGGGCCCTATTCGTCGCCTAAGTGCTAGAATGTCCTATGTCCCCTATGGGACATAGGACATTCTAGAACTCAGGCGACGTATTGTTAGAATAAGTATTCACCTTCGGAGTAGATGCTAACTTTTAGTCCAACGAATCGGTCGCATTGGCCTGCGTAATTTACAAACTGAACAGCTGAAAACAAAAATTCAAAAACTTCATCAAAACATCAAAACCATATTGGTGCTGATTAAAGTGTTAACAATAACATCCTTGTACCACAAGACGGCTCTAAGCCTCCGTCGGTTCACTCAGGGGAACGTGTCCACGACTCTATAGCAACACATTTCTGCCTGAAGGTATTGGCCATTCGCTGTTTCCACAGCCAAGCACACAATATAGAAAACTTAAATTATTGCAAAATAATCGATTTTCAAAATCATCATTTGTTTCAAGTCAACATTTATTACTGTTTAAATTGTTTAGCCCCGATTGCATAAAAGCTTGTCTAGTGGAAGTCAATCTCATCCTTATTCTGTTACTAATACACTTAAACTGTTACGATTGCCAGCATTTCGATAAAAATCTCTCAACTCCAGCAACCACTGAGTAAACACATTCCCATCCTCAATGCACTAAAATCGTGTACATCTCTATCACATCTAACGCTCCAGTCAGGAGCGTGATCCAATAGGCAGGGACGTGGCGACAGGAGGTGTGTGGGTGTGAGTGTGTGTTGGGGGGGGGGGGGGGAGTAATTCAGAGGGCAAGTCATGAGTAGTTCGAAATTCCATCTATCTGGATTTTAGAACTTCTTTGGTGATGCTGATGTCTCCTTTACCTCCGAAAATTCTAACTCGGTTTCAAATCGGCAAAAATTCCAACTGTTACTATTTACAACTACAGTGTACGCAATATCGAGCTTCATAAGTATGCATGATGTCAATCGGTATTAGATTTTTATAGTACGTTTACTTGTCGTAATAAAAAAATCCTCGAAATGCACTTCAGGAAAATCACATCATGTAAAATCGTTATCCTGAGTTAATTCCGCCATTCACAGTTAAAAAATCATGAAACATAGAAAATTGATCATTTCTGTAAAAGACCTGATTTAATGTTAGGACAGTGTGATTTGCTCAAGCTCTCAGCTTGAGCATTTGTTTAGCACATATTCGATTCCCAGAATAATACCAAATAATAATAACCTAATAACTCGATCACAAGTGTGCTGGCATTTCAGTTACTAGAATCAATTTTATGCACCCTTTCATGGCTTCATTTTCAAAATCTTTCTCGGTAGTGAATTTCCAACTAGAGGGAGGGACCGGGAGGGGGTCCCCCTCCCGGTCCCTCCCCTAGTTGGAAATTCACTACCTTACCCCCCCCCCCTCCCCCTGGAAACCTCTAGCCACGTCCCTGAATCCATAATGCAGCATAATCTTGTGCCTCGCCATCCAGAATGGGTAGAAGGGTTTCATAACCAGGGACGTAAACTTTAGGATGGAGGCTGGAACGTTTCAGCCCCATCCAACCGTAAAATTATTTATCATGCCGGGAAGTAGTCAGACAGGGTATTAACGACCAATGGTTAGCATGATCAATGACCTCGACATAGGCGTAGACGTGTCACGTGTGTTTGCTAGTTTGGAGATATTTGAACTGGACCAGCGCTAGAAAAGAGTTAAGCCTGCCACATGTTTTACTGATCCACCGTTGTTGTTAATTTCGGTGATTTGTGGTCTCCTTGTATAAATGGCACTCCGTGAAATATAGGTACGTGTGCGTTAGAACAGTCCGAAAATTATAATGGTCGACGGTCAAAAATGCCTCCACGCACCACTCCCTTCTCATAATTCGCATTGGAAGATGTTTTGCACATCAATTTAGTTTAAGCAATAGTTAGTTCATATTTCGTGTCAGAAGACACACAATGTATCATTAGTGTGGATTCGACAAAAAGCTTACAGCTTCTACAAGGTCGTTTCCATTCAGAAACATGGACCCTATTTTCCTAGGGCAGTTGTTGTGTCGTGCGATATGTGTACCTGAGTCAAAAGGGATGTATATGTAAATCATTTGGCTGACTTGTGTGATTAGTCTCGTTATGGTCTGAACTGCAGAGAGATAATTTGTCAAGTTCTAGAAGCGCAATACGTGTATGGCGCCACTACAGAGATATAATTGGTCAAGTTCTAGAAGCGCAATACTTGTACGGCGCCAGTTACGGATGGTGATACCATGATTACTAAACGACTTCATATTATTTGTATACGCGTCGTATTTATTTACTTAGAGGGATACAAATGTCTTGTTTGTAGTGATTTGTGTTATCACATGCTTATCGGGAAGTGCCCTCGGGTATTCTCTAATGAATCGTTTCTGGAGTCGAAGAAGGCACCAGATGCAATGCATAGCACTGCAGATGGCGCCTTGTTCCACTCAAAGGACAACAAGTAAACAAATAACAAAAAAAGAAATGGGCTCGTCAATAAATTCTGACAACCGACATTAACTTAACATGATAGGTTGACCGAAGTACTTACGTCAAGTTACTTGTATTTGGCAAGCTTATCTTGTTATCTCGTGCTCCGCCTCTCCCAATACATCTCGCCTACGCTCTACTGGTGAATCAGTGGTACATTTTACGAGAGTTAAGGGCCTATATAAGTAATGAAATTTTGTTTATTTTTCAAATGTACATTAAAATGAAGACTGAGATGTATAGAACACGAAACACATTTGTAATCAAATCATAGAGTCGACTGAAAGCACCATTGGTTCCTGGAAGTCTGCTTCCGCATTCGTACCAGAAATGATAATTTAATAATATTTCACGAAAACAACTTGTGGCCAAATGTGCTTTACATATCCAATAACAAAGCTAGGGGATAAAAATTCTTCAAAACACGACGACAGAGCTGCATGGGGGAAAATTCCAAAGCCTTTGCTTTTGTTTACGTATGAATATACTTTCGATTTCCGGTCGATGTTATTGGACAAAAAAAACATGTAAAAACAACGCCGTCTAAAATCAAATAATGAAAAAGATCGCCTTCATACAGTATACTGTTATTAGATAGAGATTGCACAGTTGCCATATTCAATGCACGGTATCTTGATACCTGTTGAAATTTCTTAGAATTACGATTTTGTTTTTCGATGGAAATTCGTGGTATCGAGTGATTTGCGCATGTCTGTCGAGCATGGGCCCCATCTTCAATAAAAATTGCAGACAGTGTTGTCCTTTTTCTAAAATGCAGTCCTATGGCTGCACTCAAAAGCGTTTTGAATGCCTAGCTTTGTTATTGAATATCTGAAGCACATTCGGCCACGAGTTGTTCTTGCGAAATATCAGTTTATGATCAGTTCTGGTACGAATACGATAGCAGACTTCCAGGAACCAGTGTGCCTGCTGTCAACTCTATGAGTTGATTACATATGTGTTGTTTCGTCTTCTATACATCCCAACCTTCATTTTGATGTATAATTTGTGTACATTTAATCTGAATTTAAGGAATATGTGAGAGGTGAGAATTTCAAAATAAACAAAATTCCATTACTTTTTTAGGCCCTTAAAAGTTAGAAAGAGACACTAGCGGGCATCCTTACATACAAGGATAAAATATCTAAATATGTAACGTAGGTAAATACACTTTATATTCTCTTATCGTACCCGGATCTCTGCTGTTAAAACTGGTTAGTGCATGTAGGTCGCTACAACGATGTTGGGGAAACTATGCAACTAATGCGCAGATACGTTCCTATAGCTGAGAACTCCGCCCATGGACATGTTGGTGTTTGTTTGATCTTGTGATTTGTTGATGACATGTGCAAGAAGTTTCTCGAATAACGAATAAGCCGCGTCTATCTTTCCGTGAAAGTATCAACGATTAAGATTTGAAAGGATTTGAAATCAGCTAAAAGTTTAGTAGAGGATACAATGGCTGACGCTGAAGCGTGTGCTGGAGGCACTCTGGCTACTGTAAAATGTCAAGGAGGCGAGAATACAACAGATACAACTGTTGATAAAACAGTAACTGCGTCAGGTCAGTGTTGCACTAATCATCATAACAAGGAAGTTATGTATTATTGTAAGGATCACGAGACTGATTGTTGTGTTCTGTGTTTAACGAACCACGATACATGTGCGCTTCTCCCAATGGAGGATATTTACCACACCTTTTCTATGTTTTTCCAGCGTATAAAGCGTGTACGGGATTGCGTTGACGATGGAAGACGGCACTTAGATTTGTATTTAAAACGAATACAGTCTCATATCCATCTCGGTGAAGAAAAAATTCGAAGTTTTTACAATAGAATTCGTACAATCATTGATAACGCTGAAAGAGACAGTTTGAAGAAACTGGACAGTTTGAGAGCGGATGAAGGATATTATGTCTCTTCGTACTTGGATGAAAATCATGTTTTAAAGGAACGAGTAGAACATATTCTGAAAGAAGGAGATCAACTCTTTGATAGGAACTCTTCCGAATCAACTGATTCACCACATAGTTCTCCGAAAGTCTCAGGTAGCAGTGACATAATTCAGTTTAGCAAACGGTACGAAGAAATGGTCACTTCCGTAGAGAAAAGACTGGCTGACGTAACTGCTTGTACGGGGGAAATTCAAGAACATTTCGTCAAGAGAAATGAGACTCTTCAAGAAAAAATAGTTTCAGATCTTAAGAGTGCTGTTTCATTTTCACCACTACATGTAGATATACCAGTTTTTCCACTGAAGACACATTTGGTTAGCACTAAGAAAATAAAACCAAAAGGTAGTATCAGGAATATTCACATTTTGCCTGGTGGAAACGATGAAGTTTTGTTGGTGGGAATGTCTCCCATTGTAGTACAATATTCAGTTGCAGACGGAAAAGGTTTTGGATGTCTTAATTTACCAGATCAACCGAATGATTCTTGTGTTTATTCCAACATGATAGCGATTTTGTTCACTGATCTGAAGCTAATCAAACATTATAATTTAACTGACTTCACTGAACTTCACCAGGTTCAACTTCCAGATAGGTGTACAGGAATCTGCAGGACAGATACAAGTTTTGTTGTAACTTTCTGTGATGAAGGTGTCGTTAGAAGTATCGACGACAATGGTCAAGTTATCAGTTCATCAGGCAAACTCTTCAGTAGGCCTATATTTGTAACAACTTCAAATTATTACAAATATGTATTCGTATCAGATGAGATTGACCACAGGGTGGTTATCATGAGTCCAGACCTCAAGTACACCTTGTTTAGATTGTCGCATACAGATATGAATATACCACGCGACATTTGTGTTTGTGTCGATCGTGTGTTTGTATGTTGTCAAGGAAGAGGGTGTATTGTTGAATTTACCGTGGACGGGAAATATGTGTCGACCGTTCGTTATCAAAAAGACGGGATAAAAAATCCATATCGTTTGTGTTATGACAAACACGGGCCCGCATTAATGATCGTTTCTGCACTTGGAGACAAAGACCAAGACGAGATACAAATGTTCAAAATAGAGCCATTCAAACAATCTTGAATCTTTTAGGCCTAAAAAAAAAGTTGAAAATCTGTTTCTCGGGCCCTCCCTCTTGGTCCTTTAGGCTGCCACATGCCAAGCCTGACAGTCTAGAAAATCAAGAAGTGCAAAACAATTGCCCCCCCTCAGATTGCTTGGGAGTGCAATTGCACCTGTAATTTTCAATACATATACTTCTATGCTATTTTTGGTCACAGTACGTGGCGGGTGGATTGTCACCCAGTCACCCATGGAGTGGAGGTATCATCCAAGGTATTACTCTCAAATTTCGTACAGAAACACAAGAAGCACAAGCAAAGTTTCAACCAATGGACCTCCGGGTTTAACCCGGAGGTCCATTGGCTGAAACTTTGCTTATGGTAGTTACGCTTTACATCAAATTAACAATTATTGTTTGATAGAGATCATCACTCCATGGGTGATTTATTGACAATACATCCTCTATGTACTGTATATTCATTTCAGGGCATTACTCTTGTGGCCGAAATATTGCACTACATTCATCTGCATAGTTGAAAAATTGACACACACATATTCTCATTATTCAAAATGTTGCATTCAATTCTTACGTGATTGTCTTCTGCACTCAAAATGTATCGAAATGCGACACAGAATGGGTCATGAATTATTGTGAATCAATGCAAGATTGACAAATGATAACAGATTTTAAAGGCAGTCCCAAATAGGTCTGGCATTCCAGAAAATCAAGGGGTGCAAAAAAATGCCCTCCTCAATTTTTTCTAGGCGTGCAGCACTCCTGCACTCCTAAAGAATGCCAAGCCTGACATGCTCTCATTTTGTAACCAATGGAATCTTAAAAAAATAATAGTTAAATGGTTTTTGTTTGATATTTTACCCAAATTGATAAACTTGTCCCTTGAGTGCAACAAGGCTTTGCAGTGCTTTAGCACTGCAAAGCCTTCTTGCACTCAAGGAACGAAATACACCACCACCCATGTTATTCTGTAGATTATGAGGCATAAAACAAACAAAGAACATGTACTTTTGATGGCAAAGGAATAATTATAAATATAAAACATAAAATAAAAAAACACCCACCCAAATGCATTTTTACAAACAAACAAAAATAGCACGAGAAACAGAAGATCGACTTTGTGGGGCCTTAGTTTTAGTATGTCAGGGTGGTTTCCGATCCCTAAATAACGAAATATGCTGTTTCAATTTGAAGGTAAACAAACACATATTTCTCTGACAGTGTACCGATTAATATTGAAACATCACATCTCATCATTAAGTGCAGTATGTTTTTAAGTCATCTCACGATGTGACTGGTCCAGAGTTGTAGAACAAGAATAAAGAATACTGACAGTCAGACTTTCCATTCACTGTACTGTACTGTAGGATGGAGTATAAAATGATGAGACCTAATTATAGACTATTCCAAATTAAAAATGGATGAAACCCAAGAAATGGTTACTTTCCACGTGTATCAGAGAATCTTCACTTTTTTCTTGTCACCCGTCTTCAGACTTTCTTAGCATGCGATCGCGCGTAGTTCTGATATGTTTCACCTGCGTTTTGTTCTTTAGCAAGGCAATCGACAATCAATCTGTCTGTTAAATTTATTTATTTATTTATTTATTTATTTATTTATTTATTTATTGGTGTTTAAGGTAACATATTTCTGCACAATGGCTAATGATGACCATGACAGTTTTACGGGTGGACGAAGCCGGAGTACCCGGAGAGAACCACCGAGCAACGGCAAGCAACTGTCAGCTCCCCAACATACTAACTCCACACAAGCAGGGTTAGCATTGGTTGAATACAAGTTCACCATCGACGTGCATTACGCCTTAGAACACAACGCCACCGTGCCCTCACGTCGGCATTGGGGGTGAAGTGTTTTGCCCAAGGACACAACGCGGTTGCCGCAGGTGGGATTCGAACCGTGGATCTCTCGGCTTGCAATCTGCACCTCTACCTACTGAGCCACCGCGCCCCATCTACCCGGCAAATGAACGAATACATCGAGTTTTCGTTGCCACATTTTCTCCCTTCAGTAATTGACGCATCAAAAAGGGAGAAATGTGGAAATGAGTACACAAACATAGATTAGATGAACTTTATTCACTTATTACTGGGGAGGGAGACTTGGACAGATTCCTCTATTTTTGTTTGCGCCTTGAGACCACCCACCACCCTGTTTAGGGGAGGAAAACATTTTTTTACTTTTTCATATGGGGGAACCCACCCTCTTCAACTCAGTTCATCCCCCCCCCTAAAATGAATCCCCAACACAAACTGTCCCGTTGTTAGTCATATTACTGATCCTTTTCTGCTATTCCTTATTTTCTAACAACCCAAAAAGGGAGATATTTCACAAAAGTTTTTTTTTTAAGAATGGAGCAGATTTTGAGCAAAGCCAGTGATAAATAAGAAAAACACCCCATGTCTGCAATAATTTAATGGTACTTAATTGTTCCAAATTATATCTTATAGTGTCTTAAATAGAGAGTAATCGCTTGGCTGGACACGTTAAGTGAAATAATTCATAAGAGGTGAGATACGTTGCACAAACACGAGTGCGCGAATGCGCACGAGTCTTTTACAATATAGTCCTTCGCTTCGAATGAATTATTTCACGTAACCAGTCCAGTCAAGCGATTACTCTGTTTATTACTTTTCTGTATTAACGATAATTATATTATTTAACCCTTTACCTAACGTAACGGTAAAAACCGGCCAGCACTATTCTCAAAAATCGCCAATTAATTTTCATTATTTTTTCATTTTTTGAGCTCGTTCCCATGAGGGATCATAACCTATGTTTTTGAGATAAAACAATGAAAATAATAGTTATTCAAGAATTTTTTTTGCAAGTGTCGTCTGCTTTTCATGTTAGGTAAAGGGTTAAAAAACAATGAAGTCCCCATTACACCCACGGCAAAGCGTCTTCGTTTACGCGCACGGATACATGGCTCAATTGTTATTGCATAATTCACTTGTGAAGTTATCGTTTATAATCAAACCCGGAAATCCCAGTAAATCACACTTTGGAAAGTAATAACATGGATTATTGAGTTGACAAGCTCAATTACATTATATTCACTAACTTGAGTAGATGTGTAGGATGTAGCTCCCTGACACAATGTTGTCAATGTGTTTTGGCCCACTCATACAAACACTAGCAATAATAAGTCATCGTTAGAACACTTAGAGTGATCATAAGAATCAAACTTAGATTCTGTGGGATCTTGGAGGTGAGTTGAGATGGGTTGATGAGGTAGGAAAAGCAATATCCTACAGGACATACATGTACACTGTATTGACGCTATCTTTCTACCCACCAGCGCCAGCCAGTACAATGATTTTGTGGAGAATTGATAAACTCATATACCCTGACTTGAACCCTAACCAAATATCTAATGCACCGTAAATCATGGGTTCCCGGTACGTCACAGCTGTCTGGGCAGCCGATGGACTGCTTAAATCTGTAGTGAAGCACCATGCAGTTACCGATATCAGGACCAGTATATAGTGTAGCAGACTGGGATCCCTTTTTTTACTTACACAACCTGGTCGCCCGTTCAGTGTAAACTCTTAATGTAGTTCAGTACAAGTTTTAATCTGCTATCACATAGGGTAGTGCCCGGACAATCATCGAGAGATAATCTCTGGCATTTCTTGTCCCCGCGGCAACCCCGGGAAGTGAAGCAGTGCCTGTTCACTGCGGTAAACAGGCTCTGT
This sequence comes from Pictodentalium vernedei, assembly GCA_031216915.1. Classification (NCBI taxonomy): domain Eukaryota; kingdom Metazoa; phylum Mollusca; class Scaphopoda; order Dentaliida; family Dentaliidae; genus Pictodentalium; species Pictodentalium vernedei. The sequence continues at coordinate 126,347,868 of CM062294.1, read as the reverse complement.
ATTACAGGTAAAATAGGACCCAGTCACCAATGCTTGGGAGGTGCAAACCCTCTCTAAAATGGCAACATGGCTTATTACCGCTCGCCCCTGGTCTTGAGTCGATACTCATGTTGTGGTCATGATTAGCTATTGTGCAAAAATATGTGACCTTAAACACCAATAAATAAATAACAAGCACTTCTTGAAAAAATGGGTTATCATGAGCGTGACTACCGGGTATACTTCAAAATCCACGAGTCCACGGGAGACTGGAATAGATGGGATTATTTATTTATTTATTGATGTTTAAGGTCACATATTTATGCACAATGGCTAATCATGACCGTGACAGTTTTACGGGTGGAGGAAGCCGGAGTACCCGGAGAGAACCACCGAGCAACGACGAGCAGCTGCCAGCTCCCCAACGTCGGAACTCCGCACTGCAGCACAGGCAGGGTTAGATTGGTTGAAGACATGCGCACCATCGACGTACAGTACGCCTTAGTACACGGCGTCATCGTGCCCCCACGCGGGCAATGGAGATGAAGTGTCTTGCCCAAGGACACAACGCGGTTGCCGCAGGTGGGATTCGAACCGAGGACCTCTCGGCTTGCAGCCTGCACCTCTACCTACTGAGCCACCGCGCTCCAATAGATGGGATTAATCGGGGAGGTGGGGATGCGATTATACATGTATGAACTAAGCTAGGCCAAATATGGATGGCCCATATTCTTGGCCCATTTGTACATGTAGCTCTCATATCTGTAGATAAACATATTTTTGTGTACATTGTGTTGTGAATTATTTTGTTTAACTCATTTACTTCATGCATCTATTAGAGCTGAAACGGTTAAGGGGTTTTCTTGATCGATTAATCCCGTGGATTAACCTTGGTTAACCGATTAATCACTTGTCCAAATAGATATCTGAATAACTGCCATACCGTTGATGATTTACAGCATGAACCCTTTACCCAACGTAACAAACAAAACCGACTAGGCCTATATACAAAAATCTCCATTCAAAGTTATTATGTTTTCAGTTTTTGTCTCAAAAACATAGCTTATGACCCCTCATTGGAACGATCTCGTTGAGCTATGTTTTTGAGACAAACTTTGAAAATTTGTAGTAATTCATGAATTTATTTTACAAATATCGTCTGCTACCCACAATGGGTAAAGGGTTAAGAATGACTATTTCCAGCTACTGATACAGTATGATGATCATGCAAGTAAACAAGTATGTCAGCAAGTAACTTGCATGCTTTACTCTGTCTCATATAATTGATGTGAGTCCGTGTGACAATGTCTGCCTGTTTTGGAGCAAGTTTGTTCCTTTGTTAACCCATATAATACAGTAGCTCAAAAGTAACGGATAATCGATCAATTACTATTTGTATCGATCAAGATGTTGATCACTGATTAATCGATTAATCGGTTAACCGTTTCAGCTCTTGCATTTATTTATCTAATTACTTCCTCAGTCAGCCTCAGTCAGACTTTCTTATTCTAATTTTTATACGCCCGTTTTGAAAAAAAACGGGAGTATTTTGTTATGGGATTATCTGTCTGTCTGTCTGTCTGTCTGTCTGTCTGTCTTGTCTGTCTGTCTGTCCGTTTTCCGTCCGTCCGTAAACAATTTTTGTGTCGCCTACTTCTCCAAAAGTTTACATGCTACATTGTTCAAACTTTGCACACATGTTGATCGGTCATTGCTGTTGCGCATGTGACAAGTGCAGGTAACTCCATTTTGTATTTCCAGAGTTATGCCCCCTTTTTGTACTTAAAACATTACAGTATTGTGTCACCTTCTCTTTCAACATTTTACATGCTATATTGTTCAAACTTTGCATACATGGTGATCACCAATTGCCGTTGTGCATGTGACAAGTGCAGGTAACTCCATTTTGTATTTCCAGAGTTATTCCCCCTTTTAGTACTTAAAAAACTACAGTATTGTGTCACCTTCTCCTTGAACATTTTACATGCTATATTGTTCAAACTTTGCACACATGTTGATCACCAATTGACATTGTGCACGTGACAAGAGCAGGTAACTCTGTTTTGTATTTCCAGAGTTATGCCCCCTTTTAGAACTTAAAACATTACAGTATTGTGTCGCCTACTCCTTCAACATTTTACATGCTATATTGTTCAAACTTTGCACACGTATTGACCCCAGTTGCCGTTGTGCATGTGACAAGAGAAAGTAACTATCTTTTGTATTTCCAGAGTTATGCCCCCTTTTAATACTTGAAACATTACACTATTGTGTCACCTTCTCCTTCAACATTTTACATGCCATATTGTTCAAACTTTGCACACACGTTGATCACCAATTGCCATTGTGCATGTGTCAAGAGCAGGTAACTATGTTTATGTTAAGGAACAATTTCAACTCCTCCCAGCCCCGCCTATCTTCAAATTTAAATATTGTTTTCTGTTTTAATCCATATAGATTTTTTTTTTGGGGGGGGGGATACCCCCTTACTCCCACCCCTCCCGGTTCCTACGCCACTGTATTATACAATTATAATCTTCAAAGTTAAACGTTATTAACTTGGTTAAGAAAAAAATTAACATTGTTAAAATAATTTAACATGTTAACGTTTGAAACGTTAACTGCTCCCAGCTCTGATTATAGGTATAAAGTGACTTTCTTCGTGGTTGGACCACTCACCCACCCAGGCTCTGTGTAGAGGAATTTTTTGAAGCCCCCTGTTATTTCCCTAATTTTTTCCTCAATCGATAGGCTTCGAAACTGATCCTATAGAATCCCCAAGAATGATCAAACGTTAGACTGAACCCAACGGGGATATTACAGACAAGACTTTTTGTATTGCAGAAGTTAAGGAGCCTGAATGTTGTTAACTATATTTTTTTAGCACATAGAAGAACTGAAGCGAGACCGAGTTTTTTTCTGAAACAGAATCGCTGTAGCAGGATATCTCCCCATACATCGCCCCCCCCCCCCCCCCGGGGGGAAAGATATCCTTGGATATCTTTTTCCCCACCCAGGATCTCTCCCCCACCCACACCTAAATTTTTAAATATATTCATCTAATTTTATTTCTTTTACTATTATTTCACAATATTTGATAATATTTGATATACGTCCTTGTATAAAAAGACCCAGGAACACACAAGAAAATGTGGAATAAGTTGGAGAGAAATATTTGGAATCGATTTTCGAAACAATTCATCTTCCTCCTCGCCCTGTCAAAATCTCAAAAAAAAGTTACAGAGGTTCTAAGATGGGTTGTTTCTAACTCATTAGTGTACAAATATTAGTTCAGTATTCCAAAATTTGTTTTTGCGGCTGATAAATATTTTGACAAGATGAGGGAGAAGATATCCAGGCTTGGACATAGTCCCCCTCACACTGTCAAAATTTGAAAAAAAACTGTTACAAAGATTTAAGATTTGCTAATTGTAAACCAGGCCTGGATATCACTCCCCTCCACCTTGTCAAAGTCCTGTAGACATGCATACGACCTTTACTACCATTGTTTGGACTTTGTTATGGTTGAGTGAGAGTGTAAATAAATTTATTTTTTCAAATGGTTGCTATATGGGAATGGGTGATGGGGACGATAATCATATTTTGACATGAACTTAACCCTTTACCCAAAGAATCGGCTGCATAATATGCAAATTTAGCTGCTGACAAAATATTATTTTTCGAAAAATTTCAACAAAACCATATCATGTGACCCCTCTTTGGAACGAGCACGTCGAGCTGGTTCCAAAGAGGTGTCACATGATATGGTTTTGTTGAAATTTTTGGAAAAATTTTTTAAAATATTTAAAATAATAAATTTTGATATCGTCTGCGTTGGGTAAAGGGTTAAAAGGAAATGGATAAATATATGTATTGAAGAGTTTGACCAACTTTTTCAATGTTAATGTGAGGAAAATTTAGTAAATAAATGTTATGTTATAAGTAGTTTTATTTATTTTTTTTGGAGGGGGTAAGATATCCAGGGTGTGGGAAGATATCCTAGGATAACCTCCCCCCCCCCCCGAGGGCGATATCGTAAGACATCCCCCCCCCCCCACCCGGGGGAGGGGAAGATGTGCAGAAAGGGAAGATATCGTGTCACACCGGAACCGAAATCAGAAAAATCAAAACATCTCGACCTTTAATGTTGGGATTAGAAACTCAGAACTCTGCAATTTATATAATGAGTTTCTTCCATCAAGACGCATGTGATGTTGTAATACACTGGGAACCCTTCCCAACAGTTTATAGCCCAATGTCTACAGGCAACTTCATTTGTTTCATCACCGTTGTTATCCGAAAGAAGAACTGATACGAACAAGTGCTCATTATTTTTAAGAATAACTGGGCATTCTTTGAAATAATACAAGCCATTGTTCTCATGCAAACATTCAACCTGACCTTTCCGTGTTTTACCGCACGTTTCTACCCAAATATCCGTGCAACGTGTGTTATTGTTTTCGATGAATTACCCCAATAAAAACATGTTCACACGGGGGGAGGTCGGAAAATATCTCCAGGAACATATTATGATTTTTAATTTTCGACATGTTAGACCACCCACCCACCACTTTTGCCCCCAATGTTTTCCATTCCAGTCAGGGGTGGGGGGGGGGGGGGCGGAAAAAAATTGCTTGAACGTAGGTGGGGGTGGGTGGATGGTCAAGTGTCAATTTCCAAACAAGGTGTGTAAACAGTTAATGTAATGTTATTCCTTTTTCACTATTTGTGGCATCTTTTGTGGCCCTAACAATAAAAAAAATGTCACCAATTGACTATAAAAGCCCATTTAGAAGCATTATTAACAACATTTACCCACTTAATATGAAAAATATTGGAGAATTGCACCCAAAACTGACTTGAGGATGGGGGTGGGTGTCCGATATTGAACGGAGAAAAATTGTCCGACCATTTTCTCCTGAAGTCGACTAAAATATCCATTCACAACAATATTCAAACATATTCAAGGTTTTTTATGGAATATTCTTTAAAATGAAGCATAGTATATATAATACTGTATAATGAGTCAAAATAGTTAGGTGGGTTTGGTTTTTCAAAATGAAAAAAATTGAAAATATTAACTTTTATTTCAACAAAAACAAAAAAGTCTGATTTAAGAAAAACAAAAAAGTCTTTTTGATAGCTCTCCTGCTATGCAGATGCCATAACAGAAACAAAAAGACAAGGTTTGCTCTTCTTGAGACAGAACAAAAACAATTTCTATTTTACGCAACCAATATTTGCAACATATACACGGTTACCGTATAAACAGTAATATATTAATTATGGACACAGCAGGCACTGTGCCTGCATATGCCACGATTTACAGAAACTTGACTCTCCGAGGTGCATATCACTGCATATCAGAATATCAAAATTAGCAAAAGCTTATTCAAATTGGATTTAAAATCAAAGGTTTCTGGGAAAAAGAATAATTAAGTTTGATTTGCAAGATAAACACCGAGAAACTAGATTTGTAAGAATATTAAGCTATACATTTAGTTTGTCTGATCTGATTCGATTGAGGTTTTATACTGCTTTAAACAACTATGTTTATATAATGCCTATATCACGACGTTGTTAGTTCCCTAGATGAAGGTAGAATTACTCAAACAGATCCACTGGATGGCCAAAGGAATCCACTAACCACTGGGAACGAACTAACAAGCTTATCCACACAGAGACCTCAATACAAGGATAAAACAAATTCCTTAGAATTTGCTACATCAATAGAGTAAAATGTGTATGCGAACAGGCAGGCCATCACTGCTGTGCATTAACAACATGGCTACCTAATGTGGACCTATTATACCTGGGCCCACTGTTAAGTCTTGAAAAATGCATCTGATGGAGTAAATGGAAAAAATGTTTGAAGATATAAAAATATGCATTGAATTTGAATCAGTGTGCATTACGCGTTTCAAGTTGGTGTTCGAGTGCCGAAGTTTCGTATATAAAATGTATGAGAAGGGGGTGGGTCCCAAAAAATGTCATGGAAAAAATATGTACGAAAGGGTGGATGGTTAAAAAAATCTGCAAAATAAAAATTTCCACCTATGTTCACGCACCCCCTCCCGTTCCTGTAGGGGCCTGAACTTTAAATTGGGTGTAATATGGGGAATATTCTTTAAAATCTTCTTAAGATCCATCAGTTAGAATATTTAGATATTGGATATGTAGTATTCTGAGTGGGGTGAGATTCAAGTTTGTTTAAACCAAATCCCTAGGTTCGTGTTTTTAAATCTTCTTTGGTTCGATGTGCCCAAATCTTTTGACGATTAGTATAGAGCACCCTTATGGGGTGCGGGGGGGGGGGGGGGCAGATTCAAATTTGATCAAATCATATCCTAAGGTGAATATTTAGGCTCCCTCTGGGAACTCGGAAATTTAACTTTATTTACTCTTCTTCTTCACATTCACCAGTCAAAATCCTTTCATATTTGGTACACAACATCTCTAGGCGGTCAGAATCATGTTTGTTCAAATCGAGTGCCTTTCTTTAAAAATCTTCTTCTTCTTCACATTCACTAATCAGAATCCTTTCGTATTTGTACACAACATGTCTAATGGGGTCAGATTCACGTTTGTTCAAATCAGACACCTGGGTAATATTTGGACTCCCTACAGCTCAAATTTTAGCTTAATACAATATGAGGAAATTTCTTCTTCCGATCCACCAGTCAGACTCTTCTGATGATTGGTATAGAGCATCTTTAGGGGGGTAGATATGGGATTCAAGTTTGTTAAAATCAAATCCCTAGGGTTATATTTTTTCTTCTTGTGGGAACTTGGAACTTCAGATCTACCAGTCAGAAACGGATGATTAGTATAGCGCAAACTTGGGGGGGGGGGGGGATTCAAGTTTGTTCAAATCAAGTCCCTGGGGTCATATTTGGGCTCTTTTTGGGGATTCGGAAATATAACTCAGTGCAATAAGAAGAATATTCTTTAAAAATATTCTTCAGATCCACGAGTTTGTTGGAGCCCAAATTTTAACTTAGTGCAGTATGAGGAATATTCTTTAAAAAACATTTTTCAGAATCTTTTGATATTTGGTTTGCGGTATCCTTAATCGGGTCAGGTTCCAGTATGTTCAAATCAAGTCGCTAGGTTCATATTTGGGCTCCCTATGGCAACCTAAATTTTTACTTTAATATAGGGAAATTCCTTTAAAAATATCCTTCTTCAGATCCACCAGGGTAACTGGGTGATGTTTTTTCTTTTTTGCTTCATAATGAGTTTTGAAGGGGTTTGAATGATGTTATGCAAAAAAACCCAAACAATTCACCCAACAGACTGTCCCCTACTCCCCTAGCGAAATTAGACCAACTATATTAACATGTAGTTGCTGAATGTGAGATTTATCAGATGAGTAATTAAGGTCCCTTGGGGCCTCTTGTTTTCTATGACACAACCTGTTTTTCGGGAGGGCGAGGGGTGCGCTACGAACCTGTACTCGCTCGAACGTGTCGAGAGTTATCATGCAAGTAAAGCTTTCATAAGGAATCCCTTTATCCTTGTCATATTGTTAGTGGAGTGATATGTGTGTGGTAGCGGCGTTGTTGTTAGCAACGCGATGCATGCAGTGCCGTATTAACCCATGGCCAGGCCCCCAGGCTTCGGGATGAGTCCCCTCCGGTACTTCAATCTTTCACTCCACTACAGCTGACAGCCTGACCCTAGTACGGTAGGCACTATGCCGCCGTATATAGCCCAATATTCATTTTGCGGGTCTCCTGAAGAATTCTACTCACAATTTGGCATATTATTTAAATAGGCATTAAAATAATGTACTGAAAATAAATATATATATAGTATACTTATGAGAGTATATATATGGATAAATACATATGTACATGTATCGCTGCGCCGCAGAGTGCAAAGTGCCTTCATCCAGTGGAACCCTAAGGCGCTGGTAACGGTGCCTCAGCAAAACAAAATTGGAACTTGGCGCCCCCCCCCCCTGTCCCTGCGGGCCCCTAGGCTTCAGCCTAGTCAGCCTTATGAATCACACGGCCCTGAATGCATGCCAGTCACTGGTTCTTTTGTGTGTCTGTAGAGACCGAATATGAGACCCAGTTTGCGTACAGAATTTGATTATTATATTTCCCAATTTAACCCTTTGAATCCGAGATGTCGTGTTTTCGACCAGGAACGCGATACGTCATAATTTAAATAAGTATGGTGACAGCTAAGTGAATGTGTGCATGGGGTAGACAAATCAGTATTTTCAACCTGCAGTCCCAAGGTTGCACGATGAAAATGTTAATTGGTCTGCCCTCAAATAATGAATATGGACTGTTCCAATTGCTGCATTGAATTGACATGGAAGATACTACCAGTGTTCAAAGGGTTAAATGAAACTTTTCCCTATCTCGGTCCCCATTCAAACAATAATTTAATTCACAGTGAGCCATAAGCCCTCAGAAAACCAATAATCACTAACCTGATGAAGCACAGAAAACATCTCAATTCAAGGGCAAACAACAGGTTCTTGTTTTACCCTTAAAAAATCTAATTTTGCCGTTGATCAATTTTTGCAGCAACAAAATAGAGCTGAAACGGTTAATCGATTAATCAATGATCAACATCTTGATCGATCCAAAAAGTAATTGATCGATTAATCGTTACTTTTGAACTACTGTATTATATGGGTCAACAAAGGAAGAAACTTGCTCCAAAACAGGTAAACACAGTCACACTGACTCACATCAATTATATGAGACAGAGTAAAGCATGCAAGTTACTTGCCTACATACTTGTTTACTTGCATGATCATCATACAGTATCATTAGCTGGAAATGGTCATTCTTAGCCCTTTGGCCCATTGAGGGTAGCAGACAATACTTGCAAAATAAATTCATGAATTACTAAAAATTTTCAATTTTTGTCTCAAAAACCTAACTTATGACTCCTTATTGGAACGAGCTCAACGAGCTCGTTCCAATGAGGGGTCATAAGCTATGTTTTTGAGACATAAATTGAAAACATAATAAATTTGAATCGAGATTTTTGTATATAGTCCTAGTCGATTTTGTTTCGTTACGTTGGGTAAAGGGTTCATGCTGTAAATCATCAACGGTATGGCAATTATTCAGATATACATTTGGACAAATGATTAATCGGTTAACCAAGGTTAATCCACGTGATTATTCGATCAAGAAAACCCCTTAACCGTTTCAGCTCTACAACAAAACATGTGCCCAGACAGGCAGTTTTAGATACATTTGCAAGTTGCATACTAAAACCCTTGTCAGTTGTTTTTAGGAAAGTTTTGGATGCTTATATAAGCAGCCAAGACCTGTCTGGACACAACTGCAAAGCCACAGAATACAGACTGTCAAAGTGTAGCAAAATGGATAAATATATCTAGGCTTTAAGGGTTAATAGCAGAAAGACAAGTTCAAGAGAGGTTACAGAGGAGTGATCATGATTCCATGTGACTGTTGTAAACCTTACTGCATCATATTAGCGTGTGTATTTATGTTCTCAGTTCAATTTTAAGGTTATATTTCCTCTTGTTTCCAAATGAAACAAAATACTGCATTTTGATTGGCTGAGTGGTACGGTGTAACTTGCAATCCACAGTGACTTTTTTACACCGTGGTTAACCACGGTGTAAAAACAAGAATATACAATAGCAGGCTATATGGCTAAAAAATATTACCCATTTTTAATTATTAATTCATAACTTCTGCTCAGTTATGTTAGAACAAAAATAAAAATAAGGAAATTTAAAATTTATGTGCAATAAAATATTACAGATATGGATGGCATTGGAACTGGCTCATTGAGCCAGTTCCAATGACATCCATATTTGTCTGGCTTTATTAAAGAAACTTGCAAAGTACAAGTTTTCTGTCAGTTTTTGCCCACAATGTAGGTTAAACTATTAAGTACACCAAAATTATTGGAAATAAATCCATTATCCTTGTGTTTTACAGGGTGTATGGGAATTTACACCGGTTTGGCAACTCATACACCCTTCGGCTTCGCCTCAGGATGTATGGGTTTCCCAAACCGGTGAAAATTCCCATACACCCTGGAAAACACAGGGATAACTAATATTATTCTTGTTGTGATTCGGGTCATTTTGTTGTTTAATAACCGTTTCATATTCATTTAGATTTTAGATTTTGAATTTTGAATGTTTGAATATTATTCCACTTTCAAAGTTTGCATTGTGATGTTATTCTCCCGTACTAAAGGGAACAATTATTGGATAAGATAACGCATTAATTAGTTATTTCCCTATAATTTGAATTTTACAGATTCATTTTCATTTTGAATTTTTAAATATACCCCCCCCCCCCCCCCCCCCCCCCCCCACCTTTCCCATTCCGGCAATTATACATTCACGGGAGGGCAGAGCCTGGGTGGTTTGAACATTGGACATAATCACGTTCAACCGAAATCAGCCTTGTCGTGTCAAATCAGCGTTGGGCCAAAGAGTTGTTGCTATAAAAATTCAGATCTTGTGAAAATGTTACAGAATCAAAATGGAGCTCGAATTCTTCCTCTCTCTCTCTTCTGACGAATTATTTTAGAGAAGATAAGGCCAAACAAAATTAAATAATTTTTTTAAAAAAACGAATGAGGGAGGACGGTTTTTATTTTTATTTTCTGATGGAATGGTCGCCGATGCCTAAAGTCCAGTTGTGAGAGACTAAATTAAAATACTTGTGCTTCCATGTTGATTTCATTTCACTGATAGTTTTTTTTTTTGTAACAGTGATCATATAGCCCAAAATCATTATGGAACAACTAAAATGGAGAGAAAAAATAAAAAGGAGTTTTTGAACTGGTCGAGTGCTACTGTGCTAGAAGCCACAATTAGACCTTCCGAAAACAAGAGAGTTCCAGTGCAAACGCCAATATTTTCCTTACCAATGTTTTGTATTCAGTCAAACGTAAATAATAGTTTGTTTATACAAATTTGTTCTGTTACAAATTATTGGAGAGCGCCTGTTGGCACTCTTCAGTAATTTGTAATAAAACAATTTTTGATGAACAAATTTTACTACCAGACCTAATCTAGCTCTCAACCAGTTGAATAAATATTTATTTTGTGCATACAAATGAGAATCGTGTCGCATTTCGCGAAGAGAATAACAATACTGTATCAATGTATACGACATATTGCAAATCGCGATGAGATACATCTATAATCAGAAACTATGATAGTTTTTATGCATTTTGAATTCTGCCTCCGAAATAAATATGACGAAAGCAGGATAAAAAAACGAATGCGCCGATGTCTGGGATTTCAAAAGATTAATTTTCTTTAGCCTAACACAAACTAATTTCAAAAACAGATATGGCGGATGGTATGCAAACATATGCTCTGGTCTCCTCGACCTGTATCTACATGTAAATGCATATGCCTGTATAGTGAAGAAAATAAAGCGTGTATTAACACAGTGCATGCCCACTTGTTTAGGTACTTTTTTCATCACCCTGTTTGTTTGTTGATATGAAAGTCTGTCTATCCCCAAAACAAATGTAATGCTCAGCCAACTGATGGACACGTTTTAGACCTACTTCTGAAATATTCGAAAACATTGCTTATGACCCTCTCATTGAAACGAGCTCATTGAGCTCGTTCCATTGAGAGTGTCATGAGCTATTTTTTTGAGGAAAAACATGAAAATGTTTAGTTATTCAAGGATTCATGCAGTCCTCATTTTTTTTGATGTTGGCGAAATGGTTAAACATGTGTGACAAAGTTTTCGACTGGTAAATACGAATGATAAAAACATCCAGGCATTAATACCATTAATCGGAGGTATGGCACAATACACAAAATGCATTTTGTTTCCGATACATTTGATGCTTTTGAGAAGTGATGGAAATATACAATTACTATGCTACTGGATCCAATCCCGTTGGTGGTATGGAGACTACATGGTTCAGATACCCTTCCTCGATCACTAGACTCTCACCCTATCGATTACAAGACTGTTGAAACTGATCATATATATTAGTGTCACGTGTATAGTATTGTCACGTGAGAACCATAGAGTTCTATCTTCAAGTGGAAGAGAGAGCATCGTGGTTGTCAGATGACGATATATCGTTAGACGTAGCTTACCTACTTTATATGTAAAGATAAAACACTGCATGCACCTTGCAGTGATGGACTCTTCTGGAGCTTTGCGACCTGGTGAGTTGGATGGAGACAGTTTGATATTTGTTTCATGGGTACATGGCATCAGTCCCAACTCTTTTCTTCTTTCTCTTTTTCTTTCGCTGAATATCTACCATCTTAACACCATTGCAATCTTGAATAGCGTATTCCTTATTCTGATGTGTAGATATTAAACAAATGCTGCATTTACTTGTTAACCCTTTACCTAACATGAAAAGCAGACGACACTTGCAAAAAAAATTCCTGAATAACTAAGTTTTTTCATTTTTTGTCTCAAAAACATAGGTTATGACCCCTCTTTGGAACGAGCTCGACGAGCTCGTTCCAAAGAGGGGCAAAACCTATGTTTTTGAGACAAAAAATGAAAAAGATAATGAAAATTGGCGATTTTTGTGAATAGCGCTGGCCGGTTTTGGCTGTTACGTTGGTTAAAGGGTTAATCGTATACAAGGGAGAGGACGTGTTTTAAGTGTTGAGCACTTGTTGTTCAATCTTTTTTGTTTATTTTGACAAATAAAATATGTTTAAACTAAACTAAAAGACTAAAGGTGATTTTTACTTAACCGTATTACAAAATTACCCATTATGTATTAATATAACAAAACTTCCACAAACTGAAAGATGCAAAAATTTCCCAGGTTTTGTATGTGTTTTGCCATAAACATATTCCCCCAACATATATCTATATCAAATCAGATTGCTGAGTATGTTCCAATGAGAAGTAAAAAGCTGTTTTGGAAGAACGCCGTATAATTTTAACTCTCAATAAGGCGTGTTATTGGTTTTACTTTGGGGAGAAGGTGAATGGTTAATCCTTTACCTTATGAATCGGCCACATCCGCCTGCATAATGCACAAACTGAGTGGTTGAAAAAAAAACTATTTTTCAAACATTTCAACAAAACCATATCCTATGACCTCTCATTGGAACAAGCTCATTTCATTGATGGGTCACATAGTATTTTGGTGAAATCTGTTGAAAAAGAAATGTTTACAACAAAAAAATTAATATCATGTGGGTTGGGTAAAGGGTTAACCAGTAATTCAGCAAAATCTGTCGAGTGGGGAGCGTACAAATTACCATTAAAATTCGCAGCATTATTCCATTCTCATATTCCACAAAATATATTATGAATATTCTCCACGGACGTAAGAAGTCGGGGTGGACTGGCCGTATAGTCCACCGGAAAATTTCCCGGTGTCCCCCCCCCCCCCCGTTGAGAATCCTCAGCCCCCCCCCCTAAAGTGATGCAGCACAACACCCGTTATTTATTTATTTATTTATTTATTTATTTATTTATTTATTTATTTATTTATTTATTTATTTATTGGGGCTTAAAGACACTTTTGACAGCAAGAGTCGTCTCGCGTGGGACAGTTTTACAGGTGGAGGAAGCCGGAGTACCCGGAGAGAACCACCTAGCAACGGCGCGTAACTGTCAAACTCCCCAACGTACTAACTCCACACGCTCAGGGTTAACATTGCTTGAAGACAAGTGCACCATTGACGTGCAGTATGCCTTAGTACACAACGCCATCGTGCCCCCACGTTGGCAATTGGGTTTAAGTGCCTTGCCCAAGGACACAACGCGGGTGCCGCAGATGGGATTCGAACCGAGGACCTCTCCGCTTGCAGCCTGCACCTAGTGTTCAACCGATTACCAAAAATGGCCGATGACCGATTACTTGTTATTTCAGCTCACAATCGGCCGATTCCGATGCCGATTACGATTTTAATACCGTGCACTACTAGACAAGTCAAGGCTTGAAAGAACTACATTAAATTGAACATATTTCACAAAGTTTTAACTCCGTTGACTCAGGCAACTGGTAATTTCTGAGTCAATGGAGTGCAATCTTCACTTTTCCGGTATGAACTGGCGATTTCCGCTTGGACGCTCAGTTGCAAACTTTACATGTCGTTTAACTTGTATATCTCGTAAAGTGGCGTCTAGAGAAATTAAGAAAACACATTGTGGTGGTTTTTCAACTTATTGAATGGTACCTTTGACATCATTTTACATTATAGGTCTCGCGGAACTAAATATTCAGTTTAGAGTGATCTGCCCTGAAATGTTGCAGTCGGATATTGCATCGTAGTCTAAAATAAGACTCCTAGAAAAAAACTTATTGCTTGAGAAAACTGTTAAAGCATTTTATTAGGTTTTTACAACAATACTGAATATTTCACAAGAAAAAGGAGATTTTCTAAGTATTTTCTGGGTCTTTAAAATTCAGTTAACTATTTGTGTATTTTTGTTGGGAATTCCCAGAAAAAAACTGAGTTCAAGGACGGTACTTCACTTCCTGGTACATTTTCTCTCTTATTTGTTGCATGACCCCATGTTTTGTGGCCAGAGAAAGTTGTGTGAAGGTCTGTACTTTATGTAGGTATTTAAATATTTAATTTAAAGTGATGCGATCATATTTTTCTCCACATAAGTGTTATAATGGTCGCCTATGGGAAAATATTTAGTTCTGTGAGACCATTAACAATTGGACAATTGCAGAATAATTCAAGACAATAAAATGTGGTTAATGAATAATCACAAAAAATGCTTGGCAACAATCGGTTGAACCAATGTTTCAGGAGGCGTTGCTGTTGCCGGATTCCAATCATCGATTGAACAGTACCTGCATCTCAATCTTCTGCAGCCTGCATCTCTACCTACTGAGCCACCGCGCTCCCACAACACCCGTTGGTGCGTGAAATTTCGTGAAAATGATCAAAAGGTGAAGTGGATCTGATTGTATAGACTATTGGTTTATCAAAATGCTCTCTATGCCATTGGCAGTCCACACAGGACATTTCGATAAACCAGCAGTCTAGTCTGCCATTGATTGGCCAGATACAAGGGAACAGTGTTCTTTCTGTTCGACAAATCTCAATTTTGTTCCATTGGGCCGAACTATGATCGGCGCGATGAGTTCGAGGCCCTCTTTGGTGTAACCATTCTTGCCAAATGGGCGACAAAAATGATACAAAAATGTCATCGAAATTCCCTCTATGTGGACTGCCATTGATCGCTCAGATGCAAGGAAGCAGCGTTCTTTCAGTTCGAAATATCGAAATTTTATCCGGGCCCGGCCCCCTTGCACATTTCCCAACAACTGTTTTAAGCTCAGTCCGCCCCTGGTAGGAAGTATTTTCAGCTTGGGAGGGGGTGTAGAGGAATGGTTCTACAAGGGCACCCACACAGTGATATATATATCAGTGGTGACTCATATTCCTTTGTAGCATCGTAGGAATACAATATACAAAGCTATGTTTGGGACTCCTGCACCTCTATTTTGGGAATGTTGGTCTGAACTCGCTCTGTCTCTCTCTAATCTGTTTCATGAATAGATTGGGGCACATGCCCCCTGTGCATCCTGCAGGGGCGGACTGGCCGTATGGTCCACCGGGACAATTCCTCAGGAACACTCAAACTTGATGCAGCCCAACACCTGTTGGTGCGTGAAATGTCATGAAAATGACCAAAAGGTAAACTGGATCTGACTACAAAGACTGCCAGTATATAGAAATGTTCTCTATGTGGACTGCGTTTCCTTCAATTTCAAAACTAAAAATTGTCCTCCAAATGGGCGAACTATGGTCTTCCCGATGAGGTCCCCCAACCCCCAGTAAAACCATTTTTGCCGAATGATCGATGAAGATGATACAAAAATGCCACCGAATATTCTCTACGTGGACTGCCTTTGATCGCAAATGCAAAGAAGCCGCGTTCGTTCAGTTCGAAGAATCAAAATTTTCTCCCGTCTGGGCCCCCTTGGTGCATTTCCCGGTATTTTTTCTTTGCCCAGTCCATCCCTGGCACCCTGGTTTCTGCGCCACTGCAATCATTCAAACGACATCATGGAGCTCATTCCCGTAAGGTATTAAAAATTCACCTAATTACCAATATCAAACGACACGTGGAAAAAATGTTCTCTAGAGTTTGTTCCAATGAGATGCCATAAGCTATGTTTTGGGAGCAAAACTAAAGAAAATGCTAAACTTCTATTGGCTATTAGGTTCGGAAAAGTACAAGTCATATTTCACACCCACAACTGTAATAAAAAAAGTGGTACTTCTGTCCATCTAACTGCGATAGGCACCCGACTTATTTGCATGCCAATGGCCATTATTACAGAAATAAAAAAATGAAAAATTAAGAAGGAATTAAGACAAAGAGAAATAATATCTCAGATCCAGTGTTCTGGAATTTCATTTCCGATGAGTACTTGGAGAGCTGTGGACAGGGCAATATGTACTTTTTGGGGGTGGGGGGGGGGGGGTGGGAGGTGGGGGTGAGGAGGGATTGTGGCGACGGCACTATTATATTGCTAAACTATTTGGAACACAGTCATATTCCACGCGTGGACAGTGATGCCCACACATGTGTTTACCAGGTAATAAAAATCATCATCAGCAAAATTTTAATTAACGAAGCACCGGGTCGTACCCGGTGCTTCATTAATTATTGTTTTTATGATTATTCCTATAATTAGTATCTGGAATCAGATATTATTGAGTCCGTGGTGCACACTCGTGGAAAGTGACCACTCCACGGCGGCCGTATTATGATTGCTTTTATCTAAGACTTATATGGTATAAATATACTTCCCATAGATAAAATACTGTATTTTAAGCATACAACAACATTCAGACATCACCAGCTATGTTGAGGTGCCCAACTATCTGGATGCTTTCAATAGATGATGATCATAAAAATCATTTGTTATTAGTTACTCTCTCCCTGGATGTGGAATTCTACAAATATATAAACTCGGGCATTTATTACACTTTCTAATCCATACATAATTTTTTGTCGGAAAAACAAGATATTTTGTCCAACAGAGTACGCCAAAGTGTGTGTATATTTTCGTCGGGCAAGAAAGAGTGTCTGCCCAACTTGGTATTTCATAATTTCTTGCCCAACGAAACCCATGAATGGGAGGGAGATTTGTCACCCCACGCCCCTGAGTTTACGCCTTTGTCTGTGGGGTGAAAAGTGGAATAATAATTTCAAACGGATCGCGACCCAGTCACGATCCGGTCGAATTTTCCTTCTGCGTTTGTGATCATATTACTGTAAGATAATGGCTTACCCATGCATGTTAACAAAAGTGTTTTCAATGGGGGGGTGGGGGGGGGGGAGACGGTGGAGTAAATCCAGTGGGCCCCAAAACGAATGAAGAAAAATAATTTTGCTCACTAAAAAAATTGTTCTCAAATATTTGGGGGGCTCTTGGAGTGTGGGTAAGTTTTAAAGAATATCGGAGCATTGTGCTTTTTAATGAATGATACCCCATCCATTCCCTCTATTCACCCACAAAATGTGTCCCATATTTGCGGTACTTTCTTGCTGGTCATTCTTCGAGTTCGGCCGCCAACTCTGAATAGCATTTTCACCGAATATTAACGTAATACCTGCAGTGTACAGGCAAAATTTCGGTGTCAGCTCCAAGCCTTCCAAATGGTCAAGAGGCAAACACGTTGAGTCTCTTGATTTCAGCAGAAGACTCCTAGTTTGGTGCTCAGTCTCCCACCTCGCAGTAACATCCTATTTTCAGTCGCTTAGACTCTAGAGTGAAGTGTTTGGTGAGTTTAACACCTCAAAATCAATATTTTCTCCCGTCAAGACATACCATGGTTTGGCCCGGTGGATCCGAGACCCCAATATCCCCCAACTCCAGGAGGCCTGTAATGCCTCTGGGTCGCTACTGTGTATTTGTTAGATTTCAGTATTTCTTTTCAACTGAAGTTTGCTGTTTGTGATGAACTGAGAGTAAGAACAGACATTTATATCGATAGTGGAATAGGCAGAGGAGGGATGTAAGGGGATTGGCAACACCCTCCAAATAATTTTTATATTCGGATATTCGTCTAAGATATCATTTTGATCTTGCTAGTTAACCCTTTACGCAACGAATCGCCCGCATTCGCCCGCGTAATATGCAAATTCAGCAGCTGAAAAATATTATTAAAAATTTCAACAAAATCATATCATGTGACCCCTCTTTGGACCGAGCTCGTTCCAAAGAGGGGTCACATGATATGGTTTTGTTGAAATTTTTTGAAAAAAAAATTTAAAAAATGATATTTAAAATAATAAATTTTGAAATCGTCTGCGTTGAGTGAAGGGTCAATCATGTCCTTTCTTTTTAGATTTGATCTTATACTTTGACTTGATGTAACACACAGACAGAGTCAGCTATACACACGGGAATCTGTAGATTCGTATTATGAGAGGGGCGGTGCAGTAGGACAAGTTTGAGGCACAGCACGTGTTAATAAAATAAGAGGGGGGCGTGGTGGCTCAGTTGGTAGAGATGCAGGCTGCAAGCCGAGAGGTCCTCGGTTCGAATCCCACCTGCGGCAACCGCGTTGTGTCCTTGGGCAAGACACTTCACCCCCATTGCCCACGTGGGGGGCACGGTGACGTTGTGTTCTAAGGCGTACTGCACGTCGGTGGTGCACCTGTCTTCAACCAATACTAACCCTGCTTGTGTGGAGTTGGTATGTTGGGGAGCTGACAGTTGCTCGCCGTCGCTCGGTGGTTCTCTCTGGATACTCCGGCTTCCTCCATCCGTAAAACTGTCACTGTCATGGTTAGCCATTGTGCAGAAATATGTGACCTTAAACACCAATAAACAAATAAATAAATAATAAAATAAGAAGTTGGCAAGCCATGTATATATAGAATAAATAGGTACTAGGGCCGGTAATCAGATTTAAACCACGAGTAGGATAAGGGTTTTAACCACGAGACTCTGCCGAGTGGTTAAACCCCTTATTCTACAAGTGGTTTAACCCTCAAAGGCCCATTTTAGACTTGTACCTCCTCAGAACAGGTATCCTTAACATGCAGTCATGGGAAGATCCTGCTGAAAATAGACATATTACCTTGGCACAGGTTTCTAGCCAAGCCTTGGCTGCCTAAATGTCAAGAAGTCACCGGTTAGCTACTACTAATGCGCAGGTGGCGGTCTAACGGGTATTCAAGAAATATAGTCAGGCCCTTAAGGGTTGAATCTGATTACAGGCCCTAGTACGTACTTATTTTATTGATAACATGCGCTTAATGAATAATCGACTTTGTCACTTTAAATGGAGAAAAACGATATATTCTATCGCAAAGGTATGGGTTCGTTTTGTTTACATCTGCGCCGGAGGACAGTACGTCAGTCTGCACGTGGATGCTTGATTACCAGCTTGTAATTGTTTGAATGAAACTCGCGAAGTGTGAATGTATCGAAGTCGGCAGATCCCATTGAAAACGATTTAACCGCAGTTGAAGGGAAAGCGGTGGCTCAGTAGGTAGAGGTGCAGGCTCCAAGCCGAGAGGTCCTCGGTTCGAATCACACCTGCGGCTGCCGCTTTGTGTACTTGGGCAACACACTTCATCTCCACTGCCCGCGTGGGGGCACGGTGGCGTTGTGTAGTTGTGTACTAAGGCGTACTGCACGTCGATGGTGCACTTGTCTTCAACCAATGCTAACCCTGCTTGTGTGGAGTTAGTATGTTGGGGAGCTGACATTTGCTCGCCGTTGCTCGGTGGTTCTCTCCGGGTACTCCGGCTTCCTCCACCCGTAAAACTGTCACGGTCAAGACTGGCCACTGTGCATAAATATGCGACCTTAAACACCAATAAATAAACCACAGTAGAAGCTTTACAGCGGCAATGGGATTAAAAGATAAAATTTAACATACCGGCTTTTCACAGGAAGTAATATAGGTGAGCGTGGTATAAACTTTATTTATCCATAAATAAATTAACAACAATTATAACCCCAACTGACAGATATTCTGATTACATCATCAAGATATGCCTTTCACGCAGGTATTGCCTGATGATGCAGTTGGAATCTTTTTCAGTTTTCTTCTCAACGCCGATATCTTTCCCAAAGTACCCAATACAATCCCAGTTACACTTACACAACCAATTAAAATCACGTTTTAACCCTTTACCTGCAGTAATTGGGCGCAATTTCCCCCGTCGAATGACATCCAAAGCACGACAGACTCTCCTGGGTATTAATAAAAAGCACAAGCAATGTTTCAGCCAATGAACCTCCGGGATAAACCCGGAGGTCCATTGGCTGAAACATTGCTTGTGCATAGGGCAAATGTTCAGAATTTGAGAGCTTACAATCATCAGAGAACGCAGATCAACGCACAATGTTATTTGCCGGCAATTCATGACAGGACTTCTAGTTTTCATTGTAATGAATGGGCTACATTCGCTCGCGACGTAAACAAATTGTGCAGTTAAAAACAGTTTTTTTTTAAATAAATTCGGCAATCTCAATGTTGGGATCCGTTTGTCCCAAACAGCTTTGTGAACTGTATTTTTACCATGTCACTATAAGGAACATGTGTAACCACTGATATTTATTTATTTATTGGTGTTTAAGGTCACACATCTGCACAGTGACTAATCGTGACCGCAGCGTGTAAATAAAGATAAGCCCAGCCAATCGTTTATACCCATGTCAGTCATGTTGTTTACGTCTTAATAGAATATCCGCCCAAATAAATAGCGCCAACTAACGTACAATCTTGCTTAGGCGAGATCTCACTTTAGTTGTTGGTATTGAATTTATCGCAAATTCTTCTAAGATGTAAATGTCATGCCACTCGGATCATATGTGGATGCAATGCGCAAACTTTGGGTCAAATTAGTTCTGAAAGATTGTCAGATTATAGGATTAGGAATTCGATTAACATTTTTATTATTTTCCCCGTGAGAATCCCGGAAGGTGAGGCTGTGCTTGTTTACTGCGGTAAACAAGCTCTGTTTTACTGGTAAAATAGGACCCAGTAACCAATGCTGGGGGTGGGAGTCCTCTAAAATGGGCAACATGGATATAAACGATTGGCTAGACTTGACTTTTGCGTCATGTTGCGATAACGATTAGCAGACGTATGTGACAATAAAACCAATAAATAAATAAATAATATTGTCCCTATATCCCGATAGATTCTGTCTTCTGATTGGTCAGGATGCCTTGGACAAATAACCATGGCAAAGGGCGCGCCCAACATCCAACGTATATAAGAGCGTGCAACACCCAGGTTATAAGCGCACGCGAAACATCGGGGGTATATGGTTTCAATGAAAGCTTTTCGCTTCTGCTCGCCTCATAACAAAAAATCGAACCAAAAAACCCGAAAATAGTCATAAATATCAGATT
This sequence comes from Pictodentalium vernedei, assembly GCA_031216915.1. Taxonomy (NCBI): domain Eukaryota; kingdom Metazoa; phylum Mollusca; class Scaphopoda; order Dentaliida; family Dentaliidae; genus Pictodentalium; species Pictodentalium vernedei. Next base: position 126,326,562 of record CM062294.1, on the reverse strand, counting down.
TCCGACAATACAATCGTAAAAATAAAATAAGAGCAAATAATTCATCCCCGGAGTACCAATGTTTTCTATGTGCCTGTAGGCACATAGAACACTTTGGAACTCGGCGGTCGATATGTCAACAAAATACTGTTTACTCGTTTCCTTAACGACCCAAGGGATGTAACTGTATCTGTTGTCTTCTGCGATTATAAAAACAAAATTATTATCACGAATTTGGTCCAAAGCTGAGAAATGAGTCCACAAATTTAGTTCCACCAAGTTGTATTGTGTTTCAAACAGGACAAAAACGTTAAAGTAACCCCCTACATAACCTACATGATTCTTCGTGGGTCATACCCAGGCCTGCGAACCCTGTGCTAAATATAGTGCACTCCTGTAACATATTCGCTGAAACCTTGTTTCGGATTGGAAGATACATGACGTGAAAGAAACAGATGCAAGATAAAAACAGATGGCATGGGTCTCTCTGCACTAATGTTGATATACGATGACAATATTACCCCTTGAGTGGAATACTTTGCTCCATTTAACAGGCGATATCTGGGGTACAGGGGCATAGCTAGGATGCCCTATTGAGGGGTGGGGAGGGGGTAATTTTTTGGATATTTTGGGGGTGCAAGGTCTATATATTCCACAGGAATATCCGAAGGTAGTAGGACAGGGGTGCGGGTGGGTATGGCCTTCCCATTGATGTGGGTTCGGGGAGTCCCCCGAACACCCACCAATGGGAGGGCTATATCCACCCCGCCTCAGGCCTATTGTATCCTCCTGGCATTGTGGGGGTTCGAGGGGGAGGGGGCTCCCGGGAAGATTTGATTATTCAATGCTTTGTGAATGAATCTGATGCTTTATTTATTTCATTTTGAGGGGGAGGGGGCACCGCAATGTTTAGGGGGTCATTATGCCCATCCCCCCTCCTGGCTACGTCATTGCTGGCGTGGCACGAAAGGATGTGACCATGTCACCCGTTTAGAAGCTCTCTTCCTCTACTTTGCTAACATCTTTTGTGGAATTCATCAAAAGCGGAGAATCAAAGGTAGTTTCTGTGGAACAAGTTTTTACATGTCGGGCCAAGCTATGGTCGGTCCATTGCGTCTTACATTACACATTTGTGCGTCATCCACACCCCCTCACCCACCCACACTTCTTTCCAGCTACAGTCCTTCCATTACAGTTAGATGACCTAGTCTTTGGGTGTTAATACGTGATGTATCATAATGTGTATAAACAATTAAATGATCAGATGAATCCATCCTGGGTGGGGGTTCTTCAACCGTCCTCACCATCACCATGTCTGTTGGAAAGTTTTGTTGTTCGTTTTGTAATTATTTCATAAATGGTAAACCTAAACATGTAATATATTATTGTAAGTCAATATGGACTGTTAATTTATGGATACATATAAAATTGTTAAATCTTTGCCCCGTCTTGTTACTGAATATTAACGAAGACCTGAGTGACCTGACCTCCCAATCAATTTATTTGATCAACGGCAAACTCATTCCTCTCACAGCCAAGCATACACGAGCTCTCTTCTGTTCAACGCCATTAAGTTACTGCCACAGTATCCGCATGATGCTTAGCAGGTGACTAATTGTGATCTTCAGGAGTGACTTGGCGGTTATTAACCCTTTGAAACCTGATGGTATATTGCGCGTCAGTTCAACGGCAGCAATTGGAAAAGTCCATATTCATTACTTGGGGGTAGGCTGCACGTTGAAAATATTAATTGGACTATGCCGTACACTCACTCAGCAGCCGTCATACTTAATGAAATTAAGATGTATTATGTTCCGGGTCGGAAATGCGGCCGCTCGTGTTTAAAGGATTAAAAAGTGGGGATTAATTCAAGAAAAGAGAAATTGTTCAGCGTTTTGGAAGTTCCAGGCCTGTCATTATAATTATTATCGTTCATTACATTACAACTCTGCATTCTATCTAGGACTGACATTCTTAAAAATGCAGGAGGGTTAAAAATCGCTCCCCTCGCATGGCCTAGCTGTGCGATTAGGTCTCCTCAAGCTGCTTGAGGAGACCTAATCGCACAGCTAGGCCATGCGACGGGAGCGAGTCAAGCTTACAACAGCTAAAAGTGGCAAAATGAAATTTTAACATTAATGAATTCTGCCTCGTGGGCTTCGTACATTGTATTTGGTGTTGCTAACAAAGTTGTCTCTGTGAGGCGGCTGCGGAGGCCCGGAGGTGTAGGAGGGGTAGTGTGGCAGTCCTACAGAGGCCACTAGCACATTAGAGATCTGAAAAGATGTGGGTTTTAGGAATAAGCTGTTATGGTAATCATTATTTTCTAAGGCCACGAGGTTTAGTTTTCGCCCTCCTTAATTTTTTAAGGCGCGTGAATAAATCGCCTTCCTGAAAATGCCAGGCCAGCTCTTCCGGGTTTTCCAATCAATAACTTATCAACACCTCCCATGACATTACTACTGCGATGTCCCTGAACTTGCCTGAAGTGGGGATTTTTCTTTACAGGAGGGGTCTGCCGCTATTAACCCTTTATCCAACACACAGGTTATCAGAATTTATTATTTTAATTATTGTTTTTCAAATTTTTCAAAATATTCCCACAAAACCATATCATGTTACCCGTATTGGAATCAGCTTAACAAGATGCTATGGTTTTGCTGATATTCTTAAAAAACAAGTTTGAAAAGCTGCTGAATTAGTTAATTACAAAGGCGGCATGGCCGATTCATTAGGTAAAGGGTTGATCTCCAGGCTGATACTATGTGAGCTCTCATCCCAGGTAGAAATCACCTGCGGTCCACACCGTTAATTTCTTACCGGATGATATAAGTTCAAATATCTGCCATGAAAAACACAAAAATACATAGAAAAAATAAACAAAATTGAACGTTGATTGAAAATATAGAGTGGTTGTTCTACTCCGGGCTCGAACCACAGACTTTCATATTACACCTTAACCAGTCGACCAACAGGGAATACTACACTGCAAAAATTATAGGTTCTCTTTAGAACCAAAACTGGTTCTAATCTTGTCCCTGAGATGGAACCAGTTCTGTTTAAACAGTATTTATTTCAAATAAATTTATAAAGATTAACATTAAATATTAACAGAATTAAACATAAACTGAGGCGGTTTCAGTCGTAAGTTTAGAGCTTATACGAGGTTATCTCAAATCATTATTAGGCAAAGGAGATATGAACAGTTGGCACATCGAACCAGTTTTGGTTCTATACAGAACCAAAACTGGTTCGATATGCCAAATGTTCATATCTCCTTTGTTTCAAAATGTTTGGCGACTGCGTTGAATAAGCTCCAAATTTACTGCTGAATCCACTTCAGTTCATGTAATATTCTGTTAAAATTGAATGCTAATCTTGGTAAATTTATTTGATTTGAAATAAATACTGTTTGAACAGAACTGGTTCCATCTCAGGGACAAGATTAGAACCAGTTTTGGTTCTAAAGAGAACCTATATATTTTGCAGTGTACATGTTTACACTGAAACTGTTCTGCATGTGATTTTTGTTTGATAAACTGAATAGATGGAAAAAAAATCAATATTTGATGGAAAGGTATAATAATTTCATGTCTTCAAAAGAACAGCACATCATGTAAGAATAGGCAATGTTCCAATAAGAGTAAAATTCTCACCCTCTGATTGGATAAGAGCTGGTGTAGATTATTTTGTGTTTACGGCTCCAGTAGCACAATTTAATGTTACCGTCTGACGTCACAACGCTTAATATTTGAAATGACGGCGCCCGTTTCGTAATTGTTTCATCAATGGTGTGACAAGCAAGCCGCTTCATTTTTCTGGATTTTTCACACGTGCAGCAGACGGTATTCCGGATGAAGTGTTGTTTAAATTACAAACCGATTTACGATTTCAACTGAGATGGAATGAGTTTAATCTGTTTATTGATTATTTATCCAGTGGTGGGGCACGCAACAGGTTTATTTACTAAACCCGTGATCGTTAAAAGTTGCAATGAACAAGGCAACTTTAAACGATCACAAGTTTAGTAAATACGCCTCTCGTGTTTCACGATGTAGGTTTTGGACTATGGGTAGTGTCTTGTTGGAGCATATACGTTATTGTGATGAGTTGACTGTAACATGTTCTGAGGTATGCGACTCGGAGCGTATGTTTAACCTCGACGCTTCGCGTCTCGATTGAACATAAGCTCCGCAAACCTCAGACCATGTTACCGACAACTCATCACAATAACTTATAATATGGTGGCTAACTACTTAATATTTAATTAAAGTAATTTTCTTTGTGTTGTCACCAACAAAATATTTTGTATTATTTCACGCCTTTCACTTTCCCCCCAGTTCCATATTTACAAATCCATATGAAAAACTTTTCCCACACGATTTCCGTTGACGGACTATTTTCCACCTAACGACATACATCCATCAAAAGAACTGAACCCTGCCCATTTTCATAATCGGCCAATCGAACCGTCGCATTCTAACCTTGACCAATTCAGAAGCAGCGGTGATAGCCGATACATCGAATATCGATTGGAAAATGTTTTGTATAACACTCGTGTTCAAATATACGGTACGGCCGCCGTGGACTGGTCATTTTCCACGGGTGGGCAATATTTCCACTGACGCGATAATATGAATGAATGGAAGTTTTAGATCGCCGAAGACGCACAGGGACGACTTTAACAAGGCAAACATATAAAAACATGAACTATTCCAAAAAAGTAGGGGATATTTGATAAAAGTGAGATATATGATGGAATATATTTATATTTTCATCAAAATGACCGTTGAGGCATTGCACTGTGACATCAGGTGAATGATTTCAGCGGTAGCCGGGTGTCTGACAAGCACACATTCCACGCACTGAGCTGCAGAAGACACGGACGGTCAGTCAGAGAATTTACCACATTCAGTCCAAGACTTCAATACCTTGTAAATCCTCCTCGGTTCGCGAGACTAGCGTGGATCCGACCTGGCATACTCCTCACCAAACGTCCAATATCAGCTTGACTGATGTTATTTCATTCTTCCTGCAGTGCCGCCCGAGTTCTTCTTGTACATTGTCGTAGGCGCCTGTCAAGCATATCCCAAACGTGCTCGATTGGCGAAAGGTCTGGACTTAGTGCAGGCGTAGGCAGTGTAGTGATGTTCTACTCCTGTGGGAACTATGTAGCGACACCAGCCCTGTCTGCTCTTGCATTGTCATCTTGGAAAATAAATCGACGGCCGTGACGTCGCGCAATAATGGCACCACATGATCTGCCAACATGTTGTCACGGCAGTTCTGCCCTATGACACGCCCTTGGATGACATGTAATGCTGTTCTGCTAGTCATGGTTATGCCTCCCCACATCATAGCCGATCCACCATCAAAACGATCGTGCTACCTAACGGTTACGTCATGGTATCGTTCGATCGTTCCGCCGCCATACTCTGTTTCGCCTGTCGTGGAAGTCGAGCGTAAACCGCGATTCATCGGAAAACATGACATTGCTACACTGACGATTGCCCCAACGCTGTCGTGCTCTACATCAGTTACGCCTTGCTGCGATGTGACGTTCAGTCAAACGTGGAATTACAGCTGTGGTGGCGATTTCGGATAGTCTGACCACTGACTCGCACATCTATCGCTCGGTGCAGCTGCTGTCCAATTTCTGGGGCACTTTGATAGCGATTACGTAATGCTGTGGTTTGGATGAAACGATCCTGGTTAGCAGTTGTCGCCCTTGGACGACCTGACCGTCGTCTGTCATCAACATTGCCTGTGTGACGGTAGCGTGACCAGAACCTGTTAATCACCGGTTGAGTAACGTTGAGAATTTGAGCCACTGCAGTCTGTCTGTTGCCAGCTTCCAACATGCCAACGGAACGTAAACGTTCGTCACGTGTCAGTCTCCACATACCTCAAAAGTTACGTTTCGACCAGAATTATTGATAAATGAGAGTTTATACCAAGAAAAGAACGACGAGACCTCTGAAAAAGCCCGTCCAGTACAAATAAAAATTTCAAAACGTACCCCACAGACATTAACGCAGCGCTGGAGCGAAAAACCTGCACGAAGTTTTCGTGGGCCGGTGACATTCATGATCCACACTAAACTTGGTAACATATTGATGTATCCAATCACGCGTATCCAATACCATTTTCCGAAAATATCAACATCAGTTTGGATATCTCCTACTTTGTTTGAATAGTATATATGGCAGACCAATCAATATTTTCATCGTGCAGCCTTGTATGATGATAACACTACGCCTGAGTGCTAGAATGTTCTATGTCCCATAGGGGACATAGAACATTCTAGCACCCAGGCGACGAATAGTAATTAGTCTACCCCAAATAAAGAACATGAAATCTTCAAATTAATATGCTTCAGTCAAAGAATGTAAAAGGTTTCTGGTGTCCCGGAGTTTGTACTAATATTGGAAGACACTGAAAGGCAATAAAAATGTCCAATGAGGGAATTCAAATTCAATGAGGGATTGCCTGAGAATCAAACTCTTTTTTTAGTCTAATCTTTGCTCACTTCCCGGACTCCCCATGGAGAAAACTTCTCTAGTGAAGGAGTGGGATTTGAAATCCATTGCGACCTGAATAACTTTTTTGCTTATGAAGCCACGACAGACGGAAGCGAGGACCAATAATCTTATTTGATTTGCGTGTGCGCACTGGTAGTAGGATGGTGAGGGTCAGACCCCCGACAATCACGAACTAGAAGGTGACTAGGAATTGTATGCAACCACAAGAATTCTGCTTTGTGTTTTACTTAGAAACATGGGGATATTTATGTGGAGTGAGCTAATGGAATTTTTGACAATATATATACCCATCCCAGATGGCCACTGCCGGCCATGTTTTTCAACGAAATTCGGAAAAATTCGACAGCTCCCATCTAGATATTACACCAAAGATACATATTAAATTTGAAAAGGATGGGGTGGGAAATGCGGCCTGTAGTGTTTGCTAATGGAATTGTTGACAATTTATATGCCAAATTTAAAATGACCACTGCCGGCCGTGTTTTTCAACAAAATTAAAAAAAATTCGATAGTTCCCATCTAGATACCACTCCAAAGAAACATATTAAATTTGAAAAAAATCGGGTAAGAAATACGGTTTGAAGGATGTGCTAATGGCATTGTTGACAGTTTATATGCCAAATTCAAGATCTTCCCTCTTTTGTGTCCATTTTATCGACTGTTTTGCTTCAATTCACGTTCAAACGACTAGGAATACTTTTTCATGTATTACTTTTTTTCTAAAACCATACTAATACCAAACACATCGTTGTCAAACAATTGAAGAAAAACCAATACTAGAGGCTCTAAAGAGCCTGTAATCGCTCACCTGGCAGAGCTAAATATAAAAATGTGATTTCCCATAGGGTTTCCATGGTAACTATGAGCCGCAATTGTGACACAACATTACTTCAACATTACACGAGGATCATTGATAGAAGGTGTCCCAGTCCTCAATCATGTGAAGTTTCAAAATATTTGACCTTGTAGTTCCAGAGAAGAGTGTTCAAAATCGAACAATCAGAATCAAAGAATGCCTCTGGCGGCCACGTTTTTCATCCAACAGGAATACAATTAGTAACAGTTGTCGAGAACCTCTCATAGACCATGCCTGCCAAGTTTGAATCACATTGACTCAGTAGTTCCAGAGAAGAAGATGAAAATGTGATTTCCCATAGAATTTCTATAGTAACTATGAGCCGCAATTGCAGCCATATTTGCTACCCGATCAAGATTAAATGAGGATCGTTGGTAGAGGGGTCCCAGTCATCATTTATGTGAAGTTTCAAAACATTTGGCCTTGCAGTTTCAGAGGAGGAGATTTTTGAAAATCCACCAACCAAAATCAAAGAATGCCTCTGGCAGCCACGTTCGTTTTTCATCCGACGGGAACAAAATGAGGATCGTTTGTAGGGTACCTCCCATATACAATTCCTGTCACATTTGGTTCTCATCGGCTCAGTAGTCCCAGAGAAGCAGATGAAAATTTTATTTCCCATAGGGTTTCTATATTAACTATAAGCCACGTTTGCAACCCGATCAAAATTAAATGAGGATCGTTGGTAGAGGGTGTTCCAGTCATCAGTGACGTGAAGTTTCAAAACATTTGACCTCGTAGTTTCAAAGAAGAAGATTTCTTGAAAACCCACACATTTATGAATTCTGTTTTAAAGAAAAAAATCAGTAAAAGAAGTTTAAATATTACGAAAACTACAACTTTTTCAGATAGTACTCTCTTTCAAACAGCTTTGGATAAGTAATGGGTTACAGGAAACACAACATTTTATTCAAATAATTTGTCATATCTTAAATGATATCATAACTGACTGGTCAGCTCTACATGATGGTATACAAAACACCTGTGATCAATCAGTATTTTTGAAATGAAACATGAGAGTAATATTAACATAATTACATGTATAGCTGCAAACTTGTTCTCAGTACAAGTCAAATAAGTTGTAAGATAACCACTATAAACTATGTATCTTTCTCTTCCTACACTGATAAGACCAGAAGCTGACATCATTTTCCGGAAAGATCTCACTGACAGCTTTCCAGAAAATGATATCAGATTCTGTTCTTATCAGTTGTGGTTATGCTACAACTTATTTTGACTTGTACTGTATACACAATATGTTTGTGGTTTTTCCCAGTTTTCAGTGAAGACAATTTGAACCAACCCTTACCAGATTCTCAAAAAACAAGTATTTTGCTGGCAGTACCCTATCTTCGTGCTGACAGGAGAGGCATTAGGTTAAGCATTAGAATATAGCCTCTGGCGGACACGTATTTCCATCATCTCATAGACCATCCCTGTCAAGTTTTGGTTCACATCGGCACAGTAGTTCCAGAGAAAATGAAAATGTGATTTCCCATAGGATTTCTATAGTAACTATAAGCCACAATTGTGGCCATGTTGCAACCCGATCAACATTAAATGAGGACAGTTGGTAGAGGGGGTCCCAGTCATCAATCGTGCAAAGTTTCAAAACATTTGGCCCTGTGATTTCACAGAAGATTTTTCAAACTCCACCAACCAGAATCAAAGAATGCCTCTGGCGGCCATGTTTTTCAGTGCACAGGAACAAAATGAGGATCGTTTGTGGAGGACCTGCCAGGTTTGGTTGACATCGGCTCAGTAGTTCCAGAGAAGAAGATGAAAATGTGAATTCTCATAAGGTTTCTATAGAAATTATAAGCCGCAATTGCAGCCATGTTTGGAACCCGGTCATCATTAAATGAGGATCGTTGGTAGAGGGGGTCCTAGTCATCATTTATGTGAAGTTTTAAAACATTTGGCCTTGCAGTTTCAGAGGTGAAAATCGACCAACCAGAATAAAAGAATGCCTCTGGCAGCCATGTTTTACAGTACGTGGAGAGTGGATTGTAACAAAATCACCCGCGGAGTGGAGTCAACACCCAAAGTATCACTTTCCAATTCTATATATACGGACAAAAAACACAAGCAATGTTTCAGCCAATGGACCTCCGGGTTTAACCCGGAGGTCCATTGGCTGGAACGTTTCTTGTGTTTGTTTTGCATTGCAACAAATTAGCAATTATTGCCTGGGTGGAATCCCCACTCCGCGGGTGATTTAGTGATAATACACTCTACACGTACTGTATATCCTACGAGAACAAAATGAGGCTCGTTTGTAGAGGACCTCCCATAGACCCTTTCTTCCAAGATTGGTTCACACCGGCTCAGCAGTTACAGAGAAGAAGATAAAAATGTGAAAAGTTTATGGACGACGAACGACGACGGACATCAAATGATGAGAAAAGCTCACATGGCCTTTCAGGACAGGTGAGCTAAAAATGAATGATATTTGGCCTCATTTACTAGAGAAGTTTTCTTCATGGGGAGTCCGGGAAGTGAGCAAAGCTTAGACTAAAAAAAAAGTTTGATTCTCAGGCAATCCCTCATTGAATTTGAATTCCCTCATTGGACATTTTTATTGCCTTTCAGGGTCTTCCAATATTAGTACAAACTCAGGGAGACCAGAAGCCTTTTACATTCTTTGACTGAAGCATATTAATTTGAAGATTTCTTGTTCTTTATTTGGGGTAGACTAATTACTATTAGTCGCCTGGGTGCTAGAATGTTCTATGTCCCCTATGGGACATAGAACATTCTAGCACTCAGGCGACGTATTATCATCATACAAGGCTGCACAATGAAAATATTGATTGGTCTGCCATACATACTATTCAAACAAAGTAGGGGATATCCAAACTGATGTTGATATTTTCGGAAAATGGTATTGGATACGCGTGATTGGATACATCAATATGTTACCAAGTTTAATGTGGATCATGAATGTCACCGGCCCATGAAAACTTCGTGCAGGTTTTTCGCTCCAGCGCTGCGTTAATGTCTGTGGGGTACGTTTTGAAATTTTCATTTGTACTGGCCGGCTTTTTCAGAGGTCTCATCGTTCTTTTCTTGGTATAAACTCTCATTCATCAATAATTCTGGTCGAAACGTAACTTTTGAGGTATGCGGAGACTGACACATAACGAACGTTTACGTTCTGTTGGCATGTTGGAAGCTGGCAACAGACAGACTGCAGTGGCTCAAATTCTCAACGTTACTCAACCGGTGATTAGCAGGTACTGGTCACGCTACCGTCAGACAGGCAATGTTGATGACAGACGACGGTAAATTCTCTGACTCAGGTCGTCCAAGGGCGACGAACCGAGGAGGATTTACAAGGTATTGAAGTCTTGGACTGAATGTGGTAAATTCTCTGACTCAGGTCGTCCAAGGGCGACAACTGCTAACCAGGATCGTTTCATACAAACCACAGCATTACGTAATCGCTATCAAAGTGCCCCAGAAATTGGACAGCAGCTGCACCAAGCAACAGATGTGCGTGTCAGTGGTCAGACTATCCGAAATCGCCCCACAGCTGTAATTCCACGTTTGACTGAACGTCACATCGCAGCAAGGCGTAATTGATGTAGAGCACGACAGCGATGGGGCAGGGGCAATCGTCAGTGTAGCAATGTCATGTTTTGCGATGAATCGCGGTTTACGCTCGACTTCCACGACAGGCGAAACAGAGTGTGGCGGCGGCGGAACGATCGAACGATACCACGACGTAACCGTTAGGTAGCACGATCGTTTCGATGGTGGATCGGTTATGGTGTGGGGAGGCATAACCATGACTAGCAGAACAGCATTACATGTCATCCAAGGGCGTGTCACAGGGCAGAACTGCCGTGACAACATGTTGGCAGATCATGTGGTGCCATTATTGCGCGACGTCATGGCCGTCGATTTATTTTCCAAGATGACAATGCAAGAGCACAAAGGGCTGGTGTCGCTACAGAGTTCCCACAGGAGCAGAACATCACTACACTGCCTTGGCCTGCACTAAGTCCAGACCTTTTCACCAATCGAGCACGTTTGGGATATGCTTGGCATGCGCCTACGACAATGACCAAGAACTCGCCGCGGCACTGCAGGGAAAATGGAATAACATCAGTCAAGCTGATATTGGACATTTGGTGAGGAGTATGCCACGTCAGATACGCACTAGTTTCGCGAACCGAGGAGGATTTACAAGGTATTGAAGTCTTGGACTGAATGTGGTAAATTCTCTGACTGACCGTCCATGTCTTCTACAGCTCAGTGCGTGGAATGTGTGCTTGTCAGACACCCGGCTATCGCTGAAATCATCCACCAGATGTCACGGTGCAATGCCTCAACTGTCATTTTGATTAAAATATAAATATATTTCTTCATATATCTCACCCCATAATTTAAACACTTTTAATTCAAAGATAAAATGAAGAGCATCGATAGAATATGAAGCCTTTGAATTGCAGTACCTAAAGTTTGTTTTTAGAGGAATGTTCAAATTAAAAATGAATTTATTTGTATAAATATGCACTTTCTATATTTCTGTAAATAAAAAGACAGCCGAAATCCTCTCCATGTTATTCACTTTTTGCAAAAGAAAAATAAAAATTCAAAATACCAGCAAGACCCGGCCCCCGCCCCACCCTCCCTCCCTCACTGATTTGAAAAAGAATCAATTAATTTATTTTGTGTGGCCTTATAACCAAGTTTTGTTTTAACCCTTTACCTAACGAATCGCTCGCATCCGCCCGCGTAATATGCAAATTGAGCAGTTGAAAAAATTTAATTTTTCAAAATATTTCAACAAAACCATATCATATGACCCCTCATTGGAACGAGCTCATTGAGCTCGTTCCAATGAGGGGTCACATGATATGGTTTTGTTGAAATTTTTTGAAAAATTAAAAAAAATTGTATTTAAAATAATCAGTTTTGATATCTTCTACGTTGGGTAAAGGGTTAAGAATTGAATGCAATTTTTATAATCTTTATTGGAGTATGAACGTGTGGGAATGGGTACAAATTATGTACCCATTCCCACACGATCATACTCCAATAAAGATTATAAAAAATTGCATTCAATTCTTATAATTACATTCCGTAACTGTGTAAACTACTTTTTACCAAACAAAAATGCAGAAAGACGAAATAAAACATGTACGAACGGACGAGGCGAAAAACCATCTTCACACAAAAAGACAAAGCGCACAACTCTGATTTTTAATTTTCACAACTTTAGAAATGGAAACGAGTATTTTAGTAACGAGCTTTATGCCACTGTTGGGAAATGTCACCAAAGACACACAAGAGGAGTTGATCACTGCGAGAGGCGCTAAAAATTAAAAACCCGCCCAAACACCGCCCGAATTACATTCTGTCAACTGCGCTCTACCGTAAATTCGGGTCACAGTTCGACCAAATGTATTCATTGGAAAATGAATTACATTTGGTCATGATGTTTTCATCCAGCTGACCAATGGGAATTGAGTATTTGGACCAAAAACGTATAACAACATTAACAATGTAAATATTTACTTGTAAAAAGTGTACCAGACAACCGACGTCTGGAGTTGAATCTCTCTAAAGTGAATAGACTAGTACAGCTATACATGTACGTGATTGGCTATATAGGCCCCTGCGAACATTCGTTTGTTGGGGTCGAAGTCGAGTCGATCAACAAATTCGAGTCGAATTCGAGTCGAAAATAAAATCACGAATATAAAAATCGAATATGAGAAAAACTTATCAAGAAATGTCTCGGTATTCGCACATTCGTAAATTTAATACTGACTAAATTTTCAAAACAATGCAAGGAATTGAGCGCGAACCGCAAGCACACATCGCTAACATGGAACTTACGGTGCATTGCAAATGTCATTTGGAATCACGCGTGTCACGTGATTCCAAATGACATCGGTAACACACACATATTTTACAGTGGATAAAGCCACGGCTACATACACGTGTGTGGCAACCACTTTTGTTACAACAACCACTTTTGTTATAGCTCACCACTTTTGTTACAAAATCAGCCACTTTTGTTACAAAATGAGCTCACCACTTTTGTTACAATAATCGCCTATTTTTGTAACAAAAAAAACCTTGCTCACCACTTTTGTTACAACAATCGTCCATTTTTGTTACATTTTTGTCAGCGTGAAAAATGGAGTAATCTGCAAGTACATGGACGTGACGTTCAGTCATGATTATCAAAACTAAACCTGTTGCGTATGTCGGGTACCAAGATCATGTACACACACATGTGTGCAGGAGTTCAAAAGTTGACTATTTTCGGAAAATTCTAACTTTTAGGGCAATGGAACTGCTGTTTCTTTCTTGAACTTTTGGACACAGTCTTCTTGGATGAGGCGTCTTTTTACTTTAAACATTAATTTCCTGAACGTCTCACCACTTCTCTTCTTTTTCATCGATAGAATTTACTTAGTTGAGAAGGGCCTTTTGCCAGTACTCTTTAACCCGACACCACAGTATTTTAGAAGGGCACGGTGGCCCATTGGATAGCGTGTTGGCCTTGTGATCGATAGGTCATGAGTTCAAATCTCGCTAGAGTCAAGCGCGTTGTGTCCTAAAGCAAGACACTTATCTTGCACATGGTGCAACAGTGCTCCCAAGTGGGCAATTTGTCTTGCCCAAGAACACAACGCAAGTTACCCCGGCCAGGCGTCAAACTCACAACCTTCCGATCTCAAGACCAACGCTCTAACCACTAAGTAACCGCGCTCCCGGTAATCATGACTGAACGTGACGTCTCGCATTACTTGCAGATTACTACTTCATTTTTCACGCCTACAAAAATTGCAACAATAATGGGCGATTGTTGTAACAAAAGTGGTGAGCGAGTTTTTTTTTGTCACAAAAATGGGCGATTGTTGTAACAAAAGTGGTGAGCTCATTTTGTAACAAAAGTGGTGAGCTCATTTTGTAACAGAAGTGGTTGATTTTGCAACAATAGTGGTGAGCTGTAACAAAAGTGGGTAAGTGGTTGTAACAAAAGTGGTTGCTACACACGTGTAATACATGTAAGACTTCTTGTAAAAACCAAGCGACAAGGACTACATATCACCTCTGGAACACTTCAGTAAGTAGCATCCATCGCTTGAAGATAACAAAAACCGGACGATGCCATGCTTAAAGTCGAGAAGGTAGCAAAGCAATCACAGGTACAAACTGATTCTTTGTCTCCTATTCAACCATGCATTCCCGTGTGCTGCATTGTTAATGGACTAACTGTTGAATGTTAGCATGAATTTGTGGATAAATCATCTGTATAATGCCAAAACAATCCTAATGTGGCTATTAAAAACTGGAAATATCGCGTACGAAACCGCACTTGGACACCTAGTTTCGGCTAACTTGGTTCGAATTCGATGTTCGGCCGACCCGAACAATTTTTTGTCAAGTTCGAGTCGAAAGACGAGTCGAAGAAAAATTCATATTCGCAGGGGACTATGGCTGTAATAGACTCCGTGTCTATGTTGCGTTCGTGATATAGCCATAGTTGCTGAACATGACCTTAAACCTTTACCTTACGTAACGGTCAAAACCAGCCAGCGCTATTCTCAAAAATCCCCAATTAATTTTCATTATATTTTAATTTTTGTCTCAAAAACATGGTTTATGACCCCTAGTTGGAACGATCTCGTCGAGCTCGTTCTAATGAGGGCCATAACATAACCTATGTTTTTGAGACAAAAAATGAAAACAAATTGGTTACTTAAGAATTTTTTTGCAAATGTCGTCTGCTTTTCATGTTAGGTAAAGGGTTAAACCCCAACAAATATTTTACTTGAGTAGTGTACGTTACCGATGTCTTTATATTTGATGCAGGAAATGTACATTTATGTAAATAATCATTGTCATCATGCATATTTGTACTAAGTTGTGTAGAAACATTTGCTATTTGTCGGAGTAATTTTTTGTAAAAGTTTTTTTATTCAGGAGTTAGCGTGATACCCAGAGTGCAGTTAACAGGTCAAATGTGTACTAAAGTTATGATAAATTGTTTGGTGTTTATAAGTTATATGATCTTAACAAGGTTGCTTAATTAGAAGATATCAAAATGGTATGAAATTTTGATAGCAATTGTTTGACAGTTCCACATATTATTTCTCTCATTTACCTTACCAGACCTGGAAATTAGCCGCGAACGACCATTTAGGTTACGTGGAAGTTATTACATCAATTGGAAAACACGCGAACGAACCACAGGTTACGACAAAATAGCGCAACATAGATAACATTTCCGCATGGTTTGCCAGTCAGACTTGGCATTCCTTCTAAAACTCGACTCAAAAGTTGCGCATTACATTCACATACTGAATAGAGAGGCATATCGTTTACATCTTAATAGACTCTCCGCCAAAATAAAGAGCGGAAACTAACGTGCTATCTCGCCAAAGCGAGATAGCGCGTTAATTATTGCTATCTATTTTGGTGGAAATTCTGTTAAGACGTAAACAGCATGCCTGGTGTACTAAAAAACAGAAGTGGCAGAAAAGTATCATAACACTTTTCCTATAGGTTAACAACATGTTATATAGCCTAACCTGCTAATGGGTTACGATGTAAGCTATTGATATTCAGACCTGCTTATCGCACGTGAGCATTAGAAATAATTTCCATACATGTTTTTATCACATTAACACTTTGAACCTGAGAGGCCCCTTTTCTTGCCGGGGAACACGATACGTTATAATTTCATTAAGAAGGATGGGTGGTAAGTGAATGTGTGGGGTACACTGAACATTGAAACTATTAATTGGTCTACCCCCAAATACAGAATATGGACTCTTCCAGTTGCAGCCATTGAACAGACATGGACGATACCAGCAGTGTTCAATGGGTTAAATACCCACAGCTGCCCACATTATTTATTTATTTATTTATTGGTGTTTTATTTATTTATTTATTTATTTATTTATTTATTTATTTATTTATTTATTTATTTATTGGTGTTTTAGGTCATATAATTATTTTTGCACAATTGCTAATCATGGTCGAAACATGGAAATAAAGTCAAGTTTAGTCAACCGTTTATACCCATGTTGCCTATTTCAGAGGACTCCCACCCCAAGCATTAGTGACTGGGTCCTATTTTACCAATAAAACAGCTTGTTTCGCACAGTAAACAAGCGCTGCTTCACTAACAGGGGTTGCTTCGTGGGATCTGTCCACATTAAAATAACATGATTAAATAATTAGGGCATATTTTTATAACATAAAGGATGCTAATATACAATTACTTGGGTATTACATTATTTATTTATTTACTGGTGTTTAATGTCACATACTTCTGCACAATGACTAATCGCGACCACAACATGGAGATAAGGTCGGGGTCAGCCAATCGTTTATACCCCTTGTTGCCTATTTTAGAGGACTCGCACCAAAGCATTAGTGACTGGGTCCTATTTTACCGGTGAAACAGAGCTTGTTGATCACAGCACTGCTTCACTTCCCGGAGTTGCCACGGGGGGGGGGGGGGGGGGGGGGGGGGGTAATTTGACTAATTTAGATTACCAATGTCATTATTTTTTCAAGACGAATAGAATTTAATAGAAATGAAATTGTTATTGCCATAATACAACAGAGAACAGAGTAATATTCACTCTTCACAAAGAAATTGAACCTGTGCACCATTGTTCGCGCCGGTCTGGTGTCAAAGTTATAGCCATTCTGGATATTTTAGTGCCAACCAAAGTGTTTTGGTGCAAAAACATTAATGGATTTGAGGGGAGTGGGTGTTGTTATATGGTATTGCGAAAGGACACATTTTCTCACTTTAAAATTAAAAAATTAATATCGATACAGTTGATTGAAAATCCCCGTCTTATTCCCAAGTGCGGGTAACAGGATTTTCTAAATAAATAAACTCTGTTCAAGCTCCGCTCAAGCAGGGTTACAGCGGTTGAAGACATGTGCACCATCGACGGGCAGTACGCCTTTGTACACGGCGTCATCGTGCCCCCATGTAGGCAACCAGGATAAAATGCCTTGCCCAAGGACACAACGCGGGTCGTACCGTACGGGGGACGAACTTGGGACCTGTACTCTATTTTTCACTCTCAATTATTATCTCAATTTTCAGAGTTCCCCTCAGGTCGGAGCACACTAAGGCTTGTAACCTTTTCAGACACAATATATTTTTTTCTAATGGACGAGAAAGCGAGTTGCCACTATCCATACTGATAATACTGATACAGTGGCCTGTATGCCACCACAAAACACAGTATTGGACAATGGCAATCTCGTAGATGATAACACACCATTGAATTCCACATGCACCTTCAATCAGGCCTTTGTTTTCGTCCCACTTATTTGTCGTAATGAAGTCTCACAGGCCTCTGTTTGGATGGCTGACCGCAATGATTTAGCGCATGCATTGATCGTGGTGTTGCAAAAGATACCAAACCATCTCCCAGTACACTGTCGTTCTCACCGGTACAAGTACATGTGAAACTCCATGAACATTGTCTAAAATGTATCACTACTGGCATTTATTTCACCCTCCAAAGATGGACAGTAACTGTCTCATATGACAATAGTGTACACAGTGTAGGACGCAACAGTTCATTAACGCATTGAACATACACTTTATCACTTCCTTCTATTCTACAAGTTAGGACAAGCACCAGCCCTGTTACTGCAAACCATAGACTATACAACTGCAAACATACCTTCTCTCACACCTTCACTGAAAAATAATACATACCTCTCCCACACCTTCACTGAAAAATAATACACACTTGAAGGATGCTGAGCAATTGAAGATAGACAAACAACACCAGAGCCACAATAACACAATCATTATTTATTTAGTATTTATTTATTTATTGTTGTTTAAGGTCACATATTTCAGCACAATGGCTAATCATGACCACGACAGTTTTAAGGGTGTAGGAAGCCGCAGTACCCGGAGAGAACCACCGAGCAACTCCACACATGCAGGGTTAGCATTGGCTGAAGACAAGTGCACCATCGACGTGGAGTACACCTTAGTACACAGCGCCACCGTGCCCCCATGTGGCGAGGGGGAAGGGGGGGGGGGGGTGCTTGCCCAAGGACACAACGCGGTTGCCGCAGGTGGGATTCGAACCGATGACCTCTCAGTTTACAGCATGTACCTCTACCTACTGAGCCACCGTGTCCCCAAACACAATCATATAATATCCAGTGTAAATGACGTTTGTTTGAAAGTAGAAAATTACATTACCATACGTTGCGTTTCAACCCTTTACCTAACATGAAAAGCAGACGACGCTAGCAAACAAAATTCTTGAATAACTAATTTTTTTCATTTTTTGTCTCAAAAACATAGGTTATGATGACCCCTCGTTGGAACGAGCTCGACGATGTTTTTGAGACAAAAAATGAATAAATAATGAAAACTAGAGAATTGTAATTTGTTAGACAAATTACGGGCTTTCCCAACTTTTTAATGTGAAAAGGCAAACTGTATTGTACACAAAACTATCGATCAGTTTTGAAAACAAAAAATTTAGTGGAAATCAAAGTTTTTGTGATGCTACTAGTTTTTATGCAGCCAAAACAGATATTTGAGATACAGCAGGACACCAAAATATTTAACACAAAATTTCCTCTTCAATAATTACAGAATATTTTCATAGAAAACAAAACAAGCGATGTCCTTTGTGCTTTGGAAAAAATTAGTACATATGAATTATGGGAGTACGGGCCGGGGTTTCATGAAGGACTGTGCCCCAACTCACCCCTGAGTCAGGAAGGAGCCGATTTTCCGGCCAATATGCCAGAAAATTTCGGACAATTTAGTTGCCAGAAATTACAAAACATTTTGGTTTTCCACACAAAATGTTGTTTTCCTATCTCATCACTTAGAAGCTGCAAGTAAACTGACCATTATACGGCACAACTTGATTCAGTGGAACCGTATCCACGTTAATATTATTCATTTATAATCACACAAGTACACATAAATAGCTCTATTACTGCATATTACGGGAGCACGGTGGCTCAGAAGGTAGATGATTGTTGCAATCCAAGAAGTCCTCGGTTCGAATCCCGCCTGTGGCAACCACATTATGTCCTTGAGCAAGACACTTCATCCCAATTTAATTTTCAACTTGGGGGAGGGAGGCATGATGGCGATGTGTACTGAGGGTACTTTGAGGGTGCACTTGTCTTCAACCAATGCCAACCCTGCTTTTGTGGAGTTAGTATGTTGGGGAGTCTGAGTCGCTTGCCATTGCTCGGTGGTTCTCTCCAGGTTTTCAATGGGAGGGAGACCCCCCCCCCTCCCTCCCATACCCACATTTGGCATTTCCTCCTGAGATTCAACTTTTTCAGGCTAAAAGGATTCATCCCCCCCCCCCTGAAAAATAGCCCTCTACGGCTATGCAATGAATACCTGGACTTGAATAAATACCTATAGTATGGTCATGATATAGCTGTAGATGCTGAAAGTGACCTTAAATATCAATAATTAATTTATTCTCTATCATTTTGTCTGTTTGTGAATGTGTGGGATTTGTCAACAAACGAAGATAAGCTTCCTACTCCATGATTTCACAATTTTTCCAACATATCTGTTTCAGATACAATGAAATACACGTAATATGAGTTACTGTCACACACAAATTAGTTTTTTTATTTGATATGGTTTAAACTATCTAGAGAGCTAGTATACACAGTGACGGGTACAGTTCAAGTCAAAATGAGTTGATTAAAGGGATGTTGAACAGCTTGTTAATATTTCTTGCATTACATTACTACTTTGCTATTTATTGACAGAAGGGTTTCACAGAGGGTTTCCATGACGGTATTTATTTATTGGTGTTTACGGTCACATACTTATCCACAATTGCTAATCGTGACCGTGACAGTTTTACGGGTAAGGGAAGTCAGAGGACCCAGAGAGAACCACCGAGCATCGACGAGCAACTGTCAGCTCAACATTCTAATTATGTTCAAACTCCGCTGAAGCAGGGTACCAGCGGTTGAAGACATGTGCACCATTGACATGCAGTACGCCTTAGTACATGGCTTCATCGTGCCCCCATGTTGGCAACCGGGATAAAGTGCCTTGCCCAAGAACATTACGTGGGCCGTCCCAGATAGGGATCAAACTCGGGACCTCTATCAAAGAAGTCAAACAGTCTACCACTGAGAAAATGTGCTTTCTTTCCTGGCGGTATTCATATTTGTACGGCCAAACTGGTGTGGGATAACACGGAACACCAAAACATATAACACAAAATTTGTTCCCCATTGATTTTTGAAAGCAGTTATGAAAAGCTCAAAGAGCTCTTTCCTTTTTGTTATTGGACAAGTGAGTATTTACTCAAAGTCATTTTTTGCAGACAGTGCTATTTTTTGGGGCCAAAGCACACACTCTAAAATCAGTTGTGTTAAAAATCAACCCAAATCAACTGGGTTGAGGGAATATGAACCCAAATTGGGTTTATATTCACTCAACCCAGTTGATTTGGGTTGATTTTTAACCCATCGGATTTTAGAGTGCATGTTTCATTAAGTCCCCTAACATAACTAAAGCCGGATTTATTGATTAAACATCTCTGCATATAGCAAAGCAAAGTGTCTCAAACTAACCCATTCCAAAATGATAGTAGAGAGTAACCAAAGTTGGATAATTTGGGTATTTCCAAATGGTATACTTATTCTCACTCTCATTGTGCTTGGGAGTTAAATCTGAGATTGAAAAGGTATACCAATCTTACTCAGGGAAGGTGAGTATAGAAAAGTACGAAATTAATCAGAAAATGAATTTTGTCTGACGGTACTAATATTTGTACGAGAAAAACTGGTACTGGATTTATTTATTTATTTATTTATTTATTTATTTATTTATTTATTTATTTATTTATTTATTTATTTGTTTATTAGGTTTTAACGACACATTAACAGCCAAGGTCATATTATGTCGGTGACAGTTGTATTGGTGGAGGAAGCCGGAGTACCCAGAGAGAACCACCGAGCAATGACGAGCAGCTGCCAGCTCCCCAACATAGTGCCTCTGCATTGTAGCACAGGCAGGGTTAAATTGGTTGAAGACATGCGCACCATCGACATGCAGTATGCCTTAGTACACGGCGTCATGCTGCCCCTATGCGGACAGTCGAGGTGAAGTGATCGGGACATAATTGGAATATATCCGGCAGATACAATGTCGGATATATTCCAATTATGTCCCGATCATGCAAGGCAGCAACTTGAAATTCTCAGAATGTTTCCTACTTTCCCTGAACGATAGTTTAGTATCTTTGTCAAGTGCCGAGACCGCGTGGAAATGCCGTGGATCAGGTGGAAACCGAGGGCACGATGCGTCCATACTTCATTCTCAACTCAATGACTTTTCCATTCATTATTTACCTGTCACCGGCTGAGTTAGGTATTATATTTGTCTGTTTGATGAACTTTTCAACCTTAACTATTTGCGGCTTCATGTAGCACCACTGAAAGGCCACTGCACGGTTACCAATATATTCAGGGGTTGATTTTAAGAAAATAACAATTATTCCGACTATAAATACATGGGAACTCCTAAATATGCCAAGGGTTAAACTTTTGATAATGACGTATAAAACAGAAGTTGTCATGCTATGCTTGCTACATGCAGGCATAGAAAACATTCAGCGCTCAATGAATTAGGAATGGAGTAAATTGTCACTTAAACCTACGAAATTCTGAAAAAGTGAGTTCTTTTCGACAGCATCTGCCATTATGCATCTGAGACAGGGATTGCGTTAAACTTTACAGCAACCTTATAACAGAAAATATTCTTGGAATTGAACTGTAAATCCGAATTTCGAAAGCATTTTCGGATATTCTATTTCAAACTACCACCGCACGCTTATCAATATTCAGTGATTTTATGAAAATTAAAATTATTCCGACCATACCCATATGGGCAGTCTCGAATCTGCCAACGGTTAAACTTTTAATAATGACATATAAAACAAAAGTTGTCATACTATGACTGCTGCATACAGCCATAGAAAACGTTCAGCGCTCAATCAATTAGGAATGGAGTAAATCGTCACTTAAACTTACCAAATTCTGAAAACGAGAGTTTTTTTTGGACTGCACCTATCTTTATGCAAACAGAACGAGCATAGGGTTAAACTTTACAACCAACTTACAACAGCAAATATACTCGGTAGGCAATTGTAAATACGAACATGTAAATCATTTTTCGATATTCCTTTCGAAAATGGAAAAAAGTGAGCTCCAAATTAGCCAATTTTATGAAGAATTTTAGGGCACTCAAATTCAAGGCCCGAAAACTGGGTGAAGGTTAAAACTTTGAATAAAATATATAACAGCAAAATTGTTCTTGGATGAAGGCCCAATCCTCTCATGGAAAAGGTTTTGAGACAATATGGCTCCAGTGCTGAGAAAGTGCATGTAAACGTTGGCGAAAATAACAATTATTCTGACAGTACCCTTATGGGAAGTCTCAAATCTGCCAAGGGTTAAACTTTTAATAATAACATATAGAACAAAATTTGTCATACTTTGACTGCTGCAAGCAGCTATAGAAAACATTCAGAGCTCAAGCAATTAAAAATGGAATAAATCGTCACCTGAACTTACCAAATTCTGAAAAAAGGAGTTTTTGTGGACGGTACCTACTTTTTTTGCAACCAGAATGGGATAGGGTTAAACTTTACAACCAAACTTACAACAGCAAATATGCTCGGTAGTCAATTGTGAATGCGTACACAAAAAGTGTTTGAAATTAACCCTTTTCAAAAATGATGGAAAAAGCACTGTGCTTGAGGGTTAAATCTGAGATTAAAAAGTAAACAGTAACTTTCTTCCGCAATCATTGTTGCATCTATCCGAACCAAAATAATTGTTACAACAATCTTGTAATTAGAGAAATTTGCCCTTGAAGTTGGTCAATTTTGAAGAAAAATTCTATGTTCATGTCATTTCTGGTCACTGGGGGTTAAAGTTGAATGATCTGAGTGGTGATTGTGGTGTATCATATTATGCTCTAAATGTGTGGAAAATTTGAGCTAAATAACTGTAAACAATTTTGAGACATTCGAAAAATGGTGAAATTTTGAAGGTTTTGGCAGAATATTTTGAAAATACGCGTTTTCACAGATATGACGATACCGCATTTCACTAGATTTTATGACATTAAAGAAAAATTTTGAAAAAGAAGAATAACAATAGTCTTTCCCAAACTGGGTTTGGGAAAGCCTAATTAATTGGCGATAATTGAGAATAGCGCAGGCCGGTTTTGGCCGTTACGTTGGGTAAAGGGTTAATGGATGCTAAGGATATTTATGTTTCACGCATTACCCATATTCTGTTACTAAAATATGGGCAATATCTGGAATATACCTCAGATAACCAAATGATAAACGTTATTTCTATTTTGGTAATGGACAATTGCTATCCTCGACATTATGGAAATTTGTTGTCAATTTGGTGGCTATTTCACTCATAAAATCATTTTCACCCACAATTGAGTCCGTATTTATATAATTATTTATTGGTGTTTAAGGTCACATATTTCTGCACAATGGCTAACTGTGACCACCACATAGATATGAAGTCAAGTCAAGCCAAGCCAATCGGCTATATCCATGTTGCCTATTGTAGGGGACTCCCACCCCAGACTTTGGTTACCGGGACCCATTTCACCAGTAAAACTACTTTTTTCACAACTGTAAACGAGCACTGTTTTGTTTCCCAGGATTTCCGCGGGGAATTGGAGTCCATAAAATCACTTGATCTCTTAGCTTTTCTCCAGAAAGGAGATGAGAATTTGACATAAACATCAAATTTCATAAACCTTAATTAATATTTTATGCTTTCAGTAACGTACAATTGGTAACGTTTTATGTGCATTTATTGGGGTTCTTTCTGGCTTAAAATTACTTTCTGAATAATAATGTATCTTGTTTCTCATTGACCAAAAGTGTAAAACGGTTAAAATAGTCGTAACGGACAAACGCCCCAACGCCCAGAAAGCAGAAAACGCCATTTGGTAGCCTTTCCATATACTTTCAGAAAATTGGGTGTAGAAAATCTTTCCAGGGGTGGGTGGAAGGTTAAGTGCTAATTCACAATCTCCGTGCCATTGTGTCTAATTTCGGAATATTTATGGTATTTGTCGTTAACCCCAGTATTAAAGATTGCACAGTTGTTGTTCATGGCGGTCATTCATTCGGATAGCAGATACGCTAAAATTAATTCCACATTATTTAGAACTTTTGTCACGCTGTTGTGATTAATTGTTGGGAATTCTTCCTGTTGAGAATCACTTTGAAAAAGATAGGGAGGTAGTCGAGGGTCCACTCGTTGTAACTCCAGAACCCCTGGTCGCCATTTCCTGCTTGTTAAGAATGTATTCAAAATTTTCAAAAAAAACCAAGAGGCCCCAGGGAGTTTCAATTGATCACCTTAGACAGTTGTTTTAAGAGGGATTTAAGGTCGCATTCGGCAACTATGCCCAGCTAACAACAGAGGATTTACAGCACATGGAGAGTGGATTGTAACAAAATCACCCGCGGAGTGGATTTATCACCAAAAGTATCACTTTCAAAATCTGTACATCTAGACAAAAAACACAAGCCATGTTTCAGCCAATGGACCTCCGGGTATAACCCGCAGGTCCATTGGTTGGAACTTTGCTTGTGATTCTTATGCTTTACAACAAATTCGCAATTAGTGCTTGAGGGGAATCTCCACTCGGTGGGTGATTTAGTGATAATACACTCTCTACGTACTGTCGGTTATGTAATTATTTATAACTTTGTTGCCCATGACAGATGATTTAAATACCCGCATTTCCAATATTTTCTAGTATTTCCAATAAAGTTAAAAAATAGAGTAGGGTTCTCCAGGATCAGGATTACTAATTCTATTTTCCAGTATCTTTGATATTACACTCCTTTAAAGTCAGCCCTAATATGAGCCCATGTAATTAAATTGAAACATAAATTCGAATCCGCACCCCCCCCCCCCCCCCAAAAGCAGGCTAAATACAAAATACGAAAAAAATATTTCTTCATATTTCACTAAGTTACATAATCTGAGCCCCCACAATGAAGCCAAACATGAACCCAGGGACTTTATTTCAACAGAGTGGAATCTGCCCCTCCCTCTCCCATGCTGTATACCAGATATCAAAAAATTCTGAAAAGAGGATCAGCAGGTTTTTTAAGAATATGTTTCATAATGCACCCAGTCAAAATCCAGGCTACAGGGGGTTAATATATGAACTCAAAGGCTTGATCTGAACAAACTTGAACCTGCCCCCCCCCCCCCCCCCCACACACACACACACACGCACACACAGGCCGGAGGACGCTGTATAGAAAATATCAGAAGATTGTGATCAGTGGATCTGAAGATGAAGATTTTTAAAGAATATTGTTAATATTGCACTAAGAGAAAATTTCGACTCCCATGAGGATCCCAAATATGAACACAGAGGCTTGATTTTAACAAACTAGAATTTGACTCCGAAAGGATGCTGTATACCACATAACAAACTTCTGACTGGTGGATCTGAAACAGATTTTTAACGAAATTTCCTCATATTGCATCAAGTTAAATTCCACCCATTCCCCCAAATATACTGAATACCAAATAGCCAATGATTCTAATTGGTGGATCAGATGAATGAGATTTTTAGAGAATGGGACTCATATTGCACCAAGTTAACCTTCTCGACCCCATAGTAAGTCCAAATACGAACCCGTGGACTTGTTCCTCGTATTCCACTGTAATTTCAAATTCACGTTGCCACAAGGAGGCCACAGGTGAACATTGGTACCACGTGGTTTGAACACACTTGAATCTGCCCCCCCCCCCCCCCACACACACACACAGACACAACAAAGGATGTTGCATGCCAAATGTAAAAAGAATTTGACTGGTAGATTTTAAGAATATTTTAAAAAAATAATCCTCATATTGCACCGAGTTAATTTCGGGAACTCTATCGGGGACCGAAATAATGAACACATTGAGTTGACTTGACAAACTGGAATTTGACTCCACTAAGTGTGCTGAATTCCAAACATCAAAATAGTTTGACTGGTGTATCAGAAAAAGATTTTTAAAAGTTTAAATTCGAGTTTCCACAATGAGGCCATATACGAGCCCAAAAACTGGATTCGAAAAAAACTTCAAGCTGACGTATATGCTGAATGAATATGCTGAATGAATACCAAATATGAAAAGATTCTGATTGATGGATATGAAGAAGAATATTTTTAAATAATATTCTTCATGTTGCATTCAGCTAAAATTCGCGTTCCCTTAGGGAGCCCAAATAAACCCGGAAAATTTACACGAACAAACTTAAATCTGTCTTAAATCTCATGAAATATTATTAAATTATCAGTTCTGGTACCTGTTGTCAACTCAATGAGTTGATTACTTATGTGTTTCGTATTCTATACATCTCAACCTTCATTTTGACTTATAATTCGTGCATATTTAATTTGAATTTTAGGGACATCAGAGGTGGGAATTTCAAAATAAACAAAATTCTATTACTTATATACGACCTTAACAAACATGTTGAATATGTTGTGGAGTCAAAAAGTGGACTTTCCGCAATATGGAGTCCGGGTGGTCCTAAACTAACATCTACCATGCCATTAACTGGTTGGTTGAGGGCTAGATTATTTTGGGTGGTCTGAATTTGCAGGCCTGGCATTTCAGGCGAGCGATTTATTCGCTCGCCTACTGCTCGTTTTAAAAAATTGAGGAGAGCGAAAAATAGCCCTCCCAGCCTTAGAAAATAATGATTACAACAACAGCCTGTTCCTAAAACCCACAGGTTTTCAGATCTCTCCTATGTTAGTGGTCTCCTCAAGATGGCCACACCGCACCTCCCACACCCCCGGGCCTTAAATGCCCGGAGGTGTGGGAGGGGGAGTGTAGCCGTCTCACAGACACTTCCTGGTTAGCAGCACCAAATAAAATGTACAAAGCCCACTAGGCAGAATTCATTAATAGTACAACTTCATTTTGCCACTTTTAGCTTTTGTAGGCTTGAGGAAAGCTAATCGCTCCCGTAGGCTATGTGAGGAGAGCGATTTTTAGCCCTCCTGCATTTTTAACAATGCCAGGCCTGAATTTGTGATGCAAAATTTGTTTTCTTACAAATTACTGAAGTGCCCATATGCTCTCTCCAGTAATTTGTAATAAGACAAATTTATATAAACAAAATATTATTTGAGTTTGACTGAATATCAAACACAACCAGAGAAAATGTTGACTTTTGCTCTTGTACCATCATGTTTTTGAAAGCAGTTAAGGCACATGCGCAAACACTGATATTTATCTGTGGTGGGACCGTTTCTATTACCATGCCCACCACCAAACATACGTGCGAAATGCTTATATTCCCCCTGTTCTAGTTGCTACGACGGTTGTGTTAGTAATGAGAATAAATATTTCTTTCGGTTGAACAGGGTGAATAAGAAGGAAATTGTATTCCTTCGGGTGTTCTCAAACATTTGTGCGCTCGGAGTCGCACGGAGTCGCACGGGCGTAACCATCCAATTTATCAATTGGATTGTTTGACGAATTGAAGTCATTTCAGGTGCTAGCGCAGTGGAGTGCACTGGATACTAATTAATTTTTATCATTATTTTAGTGGAGACAAATTGTATTGATGTCGGCACTTTTTTGGTATTGTTGTACTGTAAGAAATATTAGTCATTCGGTTTGTGTATTTTGGAAATGTGTAGAATGCGTAATAAAGCACGACACTGTGTAGCACCTACCATTGCAACAAGGGAGTTGTTATATTTATGGGCGCATAAATGTTTGAGGGTGGTCCGAAGGAAGTTCAGAACTGTTGTTTGACCGAACGTTTAAAAAATTAAATTAAATTGGTATGCTGGTGGTATGCTATTATATTGGAATCGTGAAAAACAAGTAAAGTTGAATGATATTCGGAACCGCAAGCTTTTAGATTTCGAGAGTAATCGCTTGACTGGACTGGTTACGTAAAATAATTCATGAGAGGTGAGGGACGTTGTACAAACACGAGTGCGCGAATGTGCATGAGTGTTTTACAATATAGTCCCTCGCCTCGAATGAATTATTTCACGTAACCAGTCCAGTCAAGCGATTACTCTGTTTATTACATTTCATTATTAACGATAATTATATTATTTAACCCTTTACCTAACGTACAGTCAAAACCGGCCAGCGGCATTCTCAAAAATCGCCAATCAATTGTCAGTATTTTTTTCATTTTTTGTCTCTAAAACGTCGAGGGGATATAACTATGTTTTTGAGACCAAAAAAAAAATGAAAATAATAACTATTCAAGAATTTTTTTTGCAAGTGTCGTCTGCTTTTCATATAAAGGGTAAAGGGTTAAAAAAACAAAACAATGAAGTCCCCATTACACCCACGGCAAAGCGTATTCGTTTGCGCGCACGGATACATGACACAATTGTTGATTGCATAATTCACTTGTGAAATTATCGTTTATAATCAAACCCGGAAATCCCAGTAAATCACACTTTGGAAAGTAATAAAACACGATAATGTTAACCTTCAAAACCGTAATACCGTGATATTGAATTTTGAAATAGTCTTGGCATGTTGCTAGGTGTGGGACAGCTTCCGTGGTTCTACTCTGTATGTCTGTATTTCATCTTGGTCGTCAGAAGTGACAAGCACAGTAAACGTGGCCCTGCGTTGGTCGTAACATAGAGAAAATGGTTGCGTTATTCCGTGCTCAGGGCCAAGAACCGTCGATACATATTTTCCGTCCAGTGTGAACTCGACAATACAGTCTTTGTCGTAACTGCATACAAACACACGCCCCATACATGTGATCATTCTATCTGGTTCTATTAAATCATCATGTGACATTGTAAATAAAACATTGTGCAAATATCTATCCATCACCACCACTTTATTATCATCTAAGTCTGATATCAAAATATAGTTACAGTACTCGGTAGTTGTCACAGATGTGGGGTAACTGAAGACATCATCATCTGATGATCTGATAACTTGGCCACTGTCGTCGATACATCTGACGACACCTTCATCACTAAAAGCTACAACAAAATTGTTATCGACTCTGCAAATTCCCTTGCATTCCCCTGATAGCTGAATCTCTTGAAGCTCTGTAAAATCGCACCAGTTATATTGTTTGATCAGTTTCAAAGCGGTAAATGTAATTGCTATTGTGTTTCCAAACAGACACGAATCATTAGGTTCAGTAGGCAACTGAACCGATCTTGAAATATCTCCATTTGGATTCATACATTCTAATCTGTCGGGATTGCTTCCCACCAATATCACATCTCCGTCTCCACGAGGAACCATATGCATACTATAGATAGTACCTTCACAGGCGAATCGTTTACTGTCAACAAATTCCAGCCGTGGACAAACAACTGGATCTACATGTAATGGCGAAATATTAATGGCATTCGTAAGATCTGAACCCAACTTTTCTTGCAACCTGTCATCTCTTTGTAGAAAATCTTTATTGATCTCTTGAATACAAGCAGTTATATCTGCCAGTCTTTTCTCTACAAACGTGACAGTTCCTTCGTTCAGTGTTCTGAATTGCATTGTGTCATTTCTGCCTGTGACTTGAGAACAAAAATGTGGTGCTTCGCCACTTGGTTTCGTGGAAATGTTTTCGGCAAGCTGTCCCTTTTTCAGAATATTTTCTAAATCTTCCTTCAATAAATGATTTTCGCTCAAGTACGGATAAATTTTATGAACCTCTTCCTCTTTCAAATTAGAAAGTTTCCTCAAACTTTCTTTCTCAGCATTATCAATGATTTCACGGATTCGGTTATAAAAACTTTGAATTCTCGTTTCACCGAGACGAATATGGGATTGTATTCGTTTTAAATATAATTCCAGTTGCCGCCTTGTCTCATCAACGCAGTCCAAAACACGTTTCAAGCGCTGAGAGAATGCAGAGGCTGTGAAGAAAATATCATCCATTGAATAGAGTGTACATGTACAGTACGTGGAGAGTGGATTGTAACTAAATCACCCGCAGAGTGGAGTTATCACCCAAACTATAAGTTTCAAGTTTTGTACATATCTTCTAAAAACACAAGCAATGTTTCAGTCAATGGACCTCCGGGTTTAACCCGGAGGTCCATTGGCTGAAACTTTGTTTGTGCTTGTTATGCTTTGCAACAAATTTGCAATTATTGCTTGGGTGGAATCTCCACTCTGCGGGTGATTTAGTGATAATACACTCTCCACGTACTGTATCGTGGTTCGTTAAACACAGATCACAACAATCATTGTCATGTTCCTCGCAGTAATAGAGAATTTCCCTGTCACTATGATTTGCACAGAACTCTCCCGACACAGACGTACTGTCAAAGGTTTGTGCTGTATCATTGTAATCCTTGCATTTTACAGTATCCACGGTACCTTCGCCATAAGGTTTGTTGTCGCACATCGTTGAATCAAAATTTAGATAAATGCCAGATCATTTCAAAATCATCAGTGTTTACACTCAGAAGAAAATCACGACAACACTTGTGATCACACAACTAAATTGACACCAGTGTGAACAAGTCACACTTCTTCAGTCACGAAATCAACTGAACTCATGTTGAAATATGAAAACGTATTTAGGACATGAGAAAAGTTTTTCCAAATTGTGAATGCTTCTGAAACACCGTTGAAGCCACTTTTTAATACATTACGGAAGCGTAATTGGAACATGCGTGAAATGTTACTAGTTATAAAAACCTAGAAAGTCATTATAACAACTTACAGCTCTGTCCACAAAGTAAGAGGGAACGACAATGAACTTTGTGGACGCTGTAAATCTAAGTCGTTATGTCGAGTTAGTAAGTCGATATAATGAGCTACGTAAGTCATTGTAATGATTTTCGTAAGTCGTTATAACGACTTATGTAACTCGCTATAACGACTTAGTAACTCGTTATAACGATTACATAAACTCGTTATAACGACTTATAAAATCGTTGCAATGACTTACGTAACTCGTTGTATCGACTTACTGACTCGACATAACGACTTAGCTTTACAGATCTGTTCACAAAGTGCATTGTCATTCCCTTTTACCCGTTATTAGGTCAGTGTCTTTCAGATGCAACCAGCCAGCGCATTTTGTGTTCTTAAAGTTACAGATGCTGGGGCGGGGGGGGGGGGGGGTTGTCAGAAATATAGCACTGCTCCCCTCCTCCCTATGTACCTCGGATTCCATGACCCACTCCATCCCCTGAACAAAAAAAATTAAAAGTATAAAATTTACCCTTTTTTACATTATTTATTCGTGTGGATGTTTGGGGAAGGTTAGTTGTTTATTTTATTTTGGGGTTTAACAATACTTTCAACAACCAGGGCCACATCATGTCGGAGAGGTTTATGGGTGGAGGAAGTCCGAGTGGCCGGAGAGAACCTCCGAGCAGCTGCGAACAACTGCCAGACTCTTAAGCTTACAACCTTTTCACAGGCAGCGTTTATTTATTTATTTATTTATTTATTTATTTATTTATTTATTTATTTATTTATAGGGTTTAACGACACTTTCGACAGCTAGGGTCACCTCGTGTCGGATAGTTTTACGGGTGGAGGAATCCGGCGTACCCAGGGAGAACCACCGAGCAACGGCGAGCAACTGTCAGACTCTCCAACATACTAATGCCACACAAGCAGGGTTAGCATTGGCTGAAGACAAGTGCACCATCGACGTGCAGTACGCCTCAGAACACAACGCCACCGTGTCCACACGTGGGAAATGGGGGTAAAGTGTCTTGCCCAAGGACTGTAACCTTATGAACAGTGGATACAATTCGGAGACTTCATATGCCTGTTATGGGTGGAGGAAGTCCGGTTGGCCGGAGAGAACCTTATATTTGATATTCTAGAGTGGCCAAAAACCTAACCAGTATATCTGGTATTCTGGCAACCAGTATTTTGGGACATTCTGGAGAATCCAAAATGTTTTGGTAGCTTATAGTTCTAATCTTGCTACTCTGAATAACCAATACATTTGGTATTATGTCGTACCTTTATTTTGGTGACAAGTGGAGAACCAAATTTGGTACTCTGCAATATTGGGATGTTTTACAGTGTAATAATCCGAAATATGAACCCTCGTGTCATTGCGCAATGCACACGAACTTGCCTCTGTTACCGGAGGGGTGGGGGGGGGGGGTGGACAATATAAAGCATACCATGGTTGATAACAAGGGCCATGCAAAGCGTGGGCCATTGACCCCGATCAGTAGGCATGTTCAAAGTAGCCTTAAAGGTATTGAGGAACAGAAAACAATTCTAAGTCGAAAGAGTGAAAAGGGGTCATAACTCTGGAAAAAAATTTAGACGGAGCCCGTGCCTTGTGCATATCCGTTCTCCAATGCGGGTCTATCAGCATACCAACGGAATTTTCTAAGTTGAATGAATTTTCTAAGTTGAATGAATGAAAAAGGGACACAACTCTGGGAAAAATTATCGGATGCAACCCGTTCCTTGTGCATATCCGTCCCCGCATGTGGGTCTATCAGCACACCAAAAGCGGATCCAAATCCGACAGATGGCTTTGAAATTACAATGCAAAACGTTTGTACGGATAGACGGACCGACGACAGGCTTCACTAGATACCCCGGATCCTCCTTCGGAGGTATTTATTTATTTATTTATTTATTTATTTATTTATTTATTTATTGGTGTTTAAGGTCACATAATTATGCACAATGGCTAATCGTGACCGTAACAGTTTTACGGGTGGAGGAAGCCGGAGTAGTACCCGGGGAGAACCACCGAGCATCGACGAACAACTGTCAGCTCCTCAACATTCTAACTCTGTTCAAGCTCCGCTCAAGTCGGGTTACAGCGGTTGAAGACATGTGCACCATTGACGTGCAGTACGCTTTAGTACACGGCGTCATCGTGCCCCCATGTAGGAAACTGGGATAAAGTGCCTTGCACAAGGACACAACGCGGGTTGTCCCGGACGGGGATCGAACTCGGAACCTCTAGCATAGAAGTCCAACAGTCTACCACTGAGCCACCCCGCTCCCTTCTTCGGGGGTTAGGGGCATAATAAATTGTAATGGTATAGGCGAAGCTTTCTTCACTTGTATCCACCCAACGAATATACAAGTCGTTATTTTTCCTCTCTCAGGTCGCTATCCGGGGACATCGTTGTAGTTGGACCGTATATTAAGGTGAAACACAAAATTAGACTCAAAATTTATAAATAATCAACATGACGCGTAATTTTAACGTCCCGCTGAAGCGGCGTATTTTGATACGGGACACCAACCAACGGAATTGGAATTAGTCAAAAACGAAAGCTGCTCTGAAGGAGTAAACTCCAGAGCATGTCGGCAGTTTTGACAAATCGCTCTCTCTCTCTCTCTCTCTCTCTCTCTCTCTCTCTCTCTGCCTCTTGTGCGGGGAGGGGGGAAGGGCAACATCTCAAACGCAGTCATCTGAAATTTTTATTTTTCTGTTAAGTTTTCGTGTTTGCAGTCTGATTGGGAACTAGAAGGAAGGGGGAGCACAGACTCAGAGATCCACGACTCTTGAGATGTGGCAAAGATTCCCTCATATGATTTATCTCTTTTTCGGTCACTTGCACTCTGTACTCTAACGTTAAAATGGCAAAGTGTTCAACAGCAAATATTTCGCATACTCTTGGGTGGCAAATAATCAGCCATGTATGATTATTAATTTTGAGGACATTTTCCGCCCTGTATGATGCGTATTCCTCCGACCTGTATGATTATTAAATTCCCAGTTGTCATCAAGGAACAAAATTCCACAAAGTAACACCAGCTATTAATATTTAAAATTGGAAACATTCCAGTCCTTATATGATTGAACTAACCTCAGACATCATTCCCTGGAAGCTCTCCATGAGAGCTTTCCAAGGAATGATGCCTGAGACTTGAATTGTACCATGCATAAACTGACACGTTTCAAAGCCATAACCCCCCCCCCCCCCCCCCCTCTCAGTACTATCATTCCGGTCTGTACTACTATTAAATTCAGGCTACTTGTTCACCCTGTACGATTATTCCGGTCTGTACTATTATTTGGAAGCTAAGAGTAACACAGTTTGATATTTAATCAAATATAACTTGTTTGACAGAGCTCTGTCAAACAAGATAGAATTGGTTAAATTCATAGTTAAAGAAGAGAAAAACCAAGTGATTGGAGAGAATTCTGTTAAACTTTCGGAGTGCAAAGTGTTGAAGTCGGGAAAAGAACACAGTTTTACCTGATAATTTATGGTGCTATATAAGGAATGGAAATTTGTTTACTTTGAAATTTTCACCTCTAATATTCTTTAAATTCAAATTAAATATTCACAAATTATACACTAAAATGAAGGGTGTAATGTACACAAACCCAACAATATATGCATTTAACCCACAGAGTTGGCAGCAGGCACCACTGGTTCCTGGAAGTCTGCAACCGTATTCGTACCAGAACTGATAATTAAAAAATATTTCACGAGAACAACTTGCGGACAAATGTGCTTCAACTATCCAACAACAAAGCTATGTATTCAAAACACTTTCGAATGCAGCGATAGGACTGCATTTTGGAAAAGGACAACACTATCAGCATTTTTTATTGAAGATGGTTTCCATGTTCGACGGACATGCGCAAATCACTCGATCCCACAATTTTCCATCGAAAAACAAAACCGTATAAGACAATTCAACAGGTGTCATGATACCCTGCATAGAATTTAGCAACTGTGCAGTCTCTATATAATAACAATATGCTGTATTTAGGCGATCTTTCTCATTATTTGATTTCAGGCGGCGTTGCATATCAATGCTAATCCGTCCGATGACGTTGACCGGAAATCGAAAGTAAATTTGAATGTAAACAAAAGCGAAGGTTTGAGAATTTACCCCCATGCAGCTCTGTCGTTGTGTTTTGAAGAATGTTGATATTCTAACTTTGTTCTTGGATATGTGGAGCACATTTGGCCATAAGTTGTTCTCATGAAATATTATTAAATTATCAGTTCAGGTACGAATACGATAGCAGACTTCCAGGAACCAGTGGTACCTGTTGTCGACTCAATGAGTTGATTACTTATGTGTTTCGTGTTCTATACATCTCAACCTTCATTTTGACGTATAATTTGTGTATATTTAATTTGAATTTTAGGGACATCAGAGGTGGGAATTTCAAAATAAACAAAATTCTATTACTTATATACCACCTTAACAAACATGTTGAATATGATGTGGGGTCAAAAAGTGGACTTTTCGCAATATGGAGTCCGGGTGGTCCTAAACTAAACTAAAATGCCATTAACTGGTTGGTTGAGGGCTAGATTATTTTTGATGGTCTGAATTTGCAGGATTGGAATTTTCAGGAGAGCGATTTATTCGCTCGCCTACTGCTCGCCTTAAAAAACTGAGGAGAGCGAAAATAGCCCTCCTAGCCTTAGAAAATAATGATTACTACAACAGCCTGTTCCTAAAATCCACAGGTTTTCAGATCTCTGCTATGTTAGTGGTCTCTGCAAAATGGCCACACCGCACCTCCCATACCTCCGGGCCTTAAAGGCCCGGAGGTATGGGAGGGGGAGTATAGCCGTCTCACAGAGACAACCTGGCTGGCAGCTCCAAATAAAATGTACAAAGCCCATAAGACAGAATTCATTAATAGTTCAACTTCATCTTGCCACTTTTAGCTTTTGTAGGCTTGAGGAAAGCTAATCGCTCCCCTAGGCTATGTGAGGAGAGCGATTTTAGCCCCCCCCCCCCCCCTGCATTTTTAACAATGCCAGGCCTGAATTTGTGATGCGAAATTTGTTTTCTTTCAAATTATTGGAGAGTGCCCACATGCACTCTCCAGTAATTTGTAATAAGACAAATTTATATAAACAAAATATTATTTGCGTTTGACTGACTATCAAACACAAACAGGGAAAATGTTGACTTTCGCTCTTGTACCATCATGTTTTGAAAGCAGTTAAGGCACATGCGCAAACACTGATATTTATATGTGGTGGGAACTTTTTCTATTACCATGCCCACCACCAAACATACGTCCGAAATGCTTACATTCCCCCTGTTCTAGGTGTTACGAGGGCTGTGTTCATGATGAGAAGTTCAGAACTGTTGTCTGACTGAGCGTTCAAAAAATTAAATTATATTGGTATGCTGCTGGTATGCTGTTATATTGGAATCGTGAAAAACAAGTAAAGTTGAATGATATTCGGAACAGTACGCTTTTAGATTTTGAGAGTAATCGCTTGACTAGACTGGTTACGTGAACTAATTCATGAGAGGTGAGAGACGTTGAACAAGCACGAGTGCGCGAAAGCGCACGAGTGTTTTACAATACAGTCCCTCGCCTCGAATGAATTATTTCACGTGACCAGTCCAGTCAAGCGATTACTGTTTATTACTTTTCATTATTAACGATAATTATATTATTTAACCGTTTACCTAACGTTCCGTCATTTTATTGTCAGTATATTTTCATTTTTTTGTCTCTAAAACGTCGAGCTCGTTCCAATGAGCGGTCATAACCTATGTTTACGAGATAAAAAATGAAAAAATATAATTATTAAAGAATGTTTTTTGCAAGTGTCGTCTGCTTTTCATGTTCGGTAAAGGATAAAAAAAAACCAAAACAATGAAGTTCCCATCACACCCACGGCAAAGCGTCTTCTTTTGCGAGCAAGGATACATGACACAATTGCTGATTGCATAGTTAGGCTTTTCCCTCTGGAAAAGACTATTGTTTTTCTACGGATTATTATTATTTTTTTTATTTTTTTTTTTTGGGGGGGGGGGGGGGTTGGGTTTTTTTGTTTTTTTTTCCACACATTTTTGTCCGTACGATTCAGAAGCCATTTTCGAACCGATTTTCACACAATTTGGCACACGCATAGAGTGGCAAAAAATCTAAAAATGTACCGAAGCGGAATTTTCGATTTAACCCTTATTTCGCCAGAATTGGCAAAAAACTGCCAAAATTGGGGTTTATCGGCACTTTCTCGAAACACGTCTTTAGGATTTTTTTTAAATATTCATAATTACTAGACCTGCCTATCACACAACCTTTGATACACACGACATATTAGGCGATGCATATGGTAACCCTCCACAGGCTGCCAAACATCGAAATTTTGATGAAATGGGCCGGTTTCAGACCCCCACAGCACCCAAACGATACCCGAGAGGTAAACATAACTTCCTTTATTGGAAGTGGAATTCACCCATGATAATTTTTGTAAGTAATAAGGGTGTTCAGAAAACCAAGTGTTAACCCGTTTTGGGCTGGTTAAACAGCAATACCCTCAAAAAGCTCAAAACTTCATGTTTTCCGTGGATTTCTCTAAACGAGTCTTGTAGATTTTCAAGAAAAATTGGTCACTCTCAGGTCTTGGTGTGACATTACAAGTTGCATAGATAAAATATTCCGGTCAGCATTAGTTAACCCTCCCCGAGCTGCTAAACGTAAAATTTGTGATAAAATGGGCTGTTTTTAGACACCAACAGCACCCAAACGATATACCACAGAGAAAGGGGCCGTCATTTATCGGACGCAAAATTGATCGGAAAATATTTTTGAAAGTGGTAAGGGTATTCAAAATTTGACGTCTTAACCCATTTTGGGCTGGTTAAAGAGAGAGACCCATTAAAATCTTAAAATACCCGTTTTCTGTGGATTTCTCTAACAACATCTTGTAGGTTTTCAAGAAAAATCGGCTATTTGCAGGTCTTGGTGTGACATTACAAGTCGCATGAACAAAATATTCCGGTCAGCATTAGTTAACCCTCCCCGGGCTGCTGAAGGTCAAAATTGCGATAAAAAGGGCTGTTTTTGCACACCAACAGCACCCAAAGGGTACACCACAAAGAAAAGTGCCTTCTTTTATCGCGCGTACAATTTATACGGAAACATTTTTGTAAGTAGTAAGGGTATTCAAAAGTCGACGTCTTAACCCATTTTGGACAGGCTAAAGAGAGATATCCCTTGAAAGCTTTAAATTCCCATTTTCTGTGAATTTCCCTAACGGTAACTTGTAGGGTTTCAAGACAAATTGACTATTCGTAGGTCTTTATGTGACATTACAAGTTGCATGGACAAAATACTCCGGTGAACGTTTTTTAACCATCTACAAGCTGCCAAGCATCGTAATGTTGTTAACATGGGACTGTTTTCAGACACGCACAGCACCTAATGTATACATGAGAGATAAACATAATCTCCTTTGTTTGAAGTGGAATTCACAGAGGACCATTTTTGTAAGTAATAAAGGTATTCAAAAAGCCAAGCGTTAACCCCTGTTGGGGAGGTTAACAGGGATACCCATCAAAAGCTTAAAAAATCGTTTTCCCTGGATTTCTACAAACATTTTGTGGGGTTTTCAAGAGAAAATGGCCGTTGATAGGTCTTGGTGTCATATGACCAGTTGCATGGATCAATTATTCTGGTAGGCATTTGTTAACCCTTCATGGGCTGCTAAATGTAAAAAAAATGAGGAAATAGTCTGTTTTTGGACACCAACAACATCAAATGGAAATGCCACAGAGAAACGTAACTTCTTTTACCGGACGCAAAACTGATAGGGAAACATTGATATTGATATTAACCCATTCTACCATTAATGATGGGTTTTACCTAAACATTTTTTTATCAAACCCAAACCGAGTCATTTGAGACTACTATACTCACCTTTCTCATAACATCAATGAAGGAACTTTAGTGAGACAGTTAAAAACAATTCATCAGAAACTGTGGGGTCAAGAAAAATCATGGAATCTAATCGGGAAAAGCCATGATTCTCCAGAATCATAAAGTCTAGTTCACTTGTGAGGTTATCGTGGTTCGTTAAACATAGATCACAACAATCATTGTCATGTTCCTCACAGTAATGGAGAATTTCCCTGTCGCTATGATTTGCACAGAACTCTCCCGTCACAGGCCGACTGCCAAAGGTTTCTGCTGTATTATATTGCAATCCTTGCATTTTGCATAATCCACGGTACCTTCGCCATAAGGTTTGTCGTCACACATCGTGGAATCAAAAATCTGATAAATGTCAGATGATTTAAAAATCATCAGTGTGCATATTGTGAAGAAAATCACGACAACACTTGTGATCACACAACTAAATTGACACTCAGTGCGAGCAAGTCACACTTCTTCAGTTACGTGATCAACTGAACTCATATTGAAATACGAAAACGTACTTTGGACATGTGGAAAGTTTTTCCAAATTGTAAATGCTTCTGAAACATCGTTAAAGCTCATTTTTAACACATTAGGGCTCACAAATGACTTCATAGTCACCACGTGACCCAGTGACACCATGTTTGGTTATCATGGTAATCCGCGTGATCGGCCATGTTGTGACGTTATTACCATAGTGACATGTTGTGTCAATGCGCATACGCAGCGTGTGTTGTTAAGGAGACACGAGTTTCCGTCGTCCATTTTGTATTTGAAAGCCGCCAGCTTGTTTTCTATGGTAGCACGGGCTTGCTATGTGCTCCAGTGACATATAACATGGCGTGGGTATGTTATAAGGGTGTGCTCGATTAAATGGGATGTATCTAATTACTACGAACAACCCGACATGCACTCCAAATCACCCAAAACTGTCTAAAATCTCTGAAACGGACTTGGTTTATAGGAATAGCACTTAGTGCTATAAGGCGCGTTCTATTAAACTGGAGTACTTTACTGTATCAGATCCCCAAGAATTTTCTGCCTTCTACAGAAGATATTCTAGCCACTCTAACCCTAGCAGTTCCTCGAATTCTATCTACTTCTGACCACTCCTTGTTACGACCTTTGCCCTCGTCTAAGTCTTATAATCGCCAATCAGATTGCTTGATTTCCCATACATGTTCCTACCCATAGAGAGTTATCTCCCTTGTGTACAATGAAAGCCTCTATGATTCTCATACCAAAAAGACAATCAAGCAGGGATAGGTATTACTCAAACTACTCTAATTTTATCGAG
Organism: Pictodentalium vernedei; assembly: GCA_031216915.1. Taxonomy (NCBI): domain Eukaryota; kingdom Metazoa; phylum Mollusca; class Scaphopoda; order Dentaliida; family Dentaliidae; genus Pictodentalium; species Pictodentalium vernedei. Next base: position 126,286,201 of record CM062294.1, on the reverse strand, counting down.
TAAATAAGCTATCAAATAGTGACTCAAACAGGCACAGCTCTGCCGACTCGAATCCCATCAAGCAAATGAGCTATCGAACATTTTCTCGGCCAAGTGACACCACATACTGCTTTACGACTCATCTCGGTATTTGGGGATACTTACAACATGTCTCATATACAGCTCGTTGCTCATATATGGCTCCTAGGTCTTGTACAGCTCCTGGTAGTCTTGCCATCGGCTTAGACCTTGTCTTGAACTATATGTCCTTTGATTAACCTCTATCGTAGTTGACCATTCCTAGAGTCTTCTACCACCCTTATAGTTGTGTACCATTACTGCCTTGTACCATTAGTACTGGCTACTGCTATTCTGTCACGTGCTACTGAGTCCTACCATTACTAAGTTGTGGTACTACTACGGCTCTTAGTACCCATCATTACACTATTGTTGTTGCGAGCCCCAGTTCATATCACCATCAAAGTTGTCTTCCACTACGAGAAGTAGTCGAATACAGCCTGTATACTCTAACGACTTTTTCATATCTATTCCAAGTTCCACTATCAAGCAGTTACTGAAAACGTCATTGCTCAAACAACTCGAATCCCATCGAGCAAATGAGCAAAAGAGCAATCGCTCATAACTGCTCAATGAGTAAATGCTCTTGCGACTCTTCGACTTCTTTTGGAAAAAGGGATTCTATGTACTAAAAGGGATTCTCTAGTTATTGTTTGTAGGGTATCCCCTCGTTATTACTGAAGACCAAAATGAACTGATCAATATCCTCAGTTTACTTTGTAAGAATGAGCTGCATTTTTCTGGGCCACTTAGATCGGCCTTTATACTAATGCATTTGAAATGCTGATCTATTAACCCCTCCACCAATAGTTTCATAGAGCTCAACGATATTTCGTTTTCCCCATCCAGTTTAACATCTTTTTAATTAAATTACGGCTTTTTAATGGTGTTTTTGTACCACACACTATTTGAAAATGACAGCAATAACATACGAATCATGATTTATTGGAGCCAAAAAGGTCTTAGTTTTTTTCACTTCATTCCTTTCAAATGGGCCTATGAAGTCTCCGAATGGTTGCCACTATTCATAACGTTACATTGGACTCTACCCCCACACTTCCTTCAAAATATCCGCTCTTCGTGCTTTTATTTTCCACTTAGGATGAATGCTGAAAGTGTATGAATTGCTACTTCCCTCCTCCTCTCGACAAACATGAAGACCCCGGAGCTCAGTGCGTGTGAGGGAAGAAGGGAACAAGTTAATTCTAGAATAAACGTTTTCGTTGATGTCATGTCCCTTTATCTTAAGGCATCCATCCTGTGGCTCAGTGCTTAGAGCATTAAACTTTAACTTTTAAATGAAAAGATAGACGGTTCGATCTTGACCATCGGTAACTGCCTTGTGTCCTTTGGCAAGACATTTAATCCCAAGTGCCCATGTGGGTACGGTGGCGCTGTGTACTAAAGCATACTGCACGTCGACGATGCACTTGCCTTCAACCTCTCCTAATTCTGTCTGTGCAAAGGTAGTAAGTTTATGAGTCTGGTAGTTATTCACAGCTGCTCGGAGGTTCTCACCGGCCATTCGGACTTCCTCCATCTATAAAACTCTGCGACATGATGTGACCCTGGTTGTTGAAAGTGTCATTAAATCCAAATAATGAACAACTGAACATCCACACCTACCCCCCCCCCCCCCCCCCCCCACATAACACACGCAACGAACCATAAAAACTGCAAAACAAAAAGTGAGGGAATGGGGTGGGTCGTGGAATCCGAGATACAAAGGGAGGGGGGGGGGGGGGGAAATGCTATACTTCTGATAATCCCTCTCCCCCAGAGCATCTGTAACTTTTTTTCAGAACACCAAATGTGCTGGCTGGTTGAATCTGAAAGCAAATGGTTTGACGGAGGGGGGGGGGGGGGGGGGGGAGCTGATAGTAGGTAGAGGTGCAGACTGCAAGCGGAGAGGTCCTCGGTTCGAATCCCATCCGCGGCAACCGCGTTGTGTCCTTGGGAAAGACACTTCACTCCCATTGCCCATGTGGGGGCACGGTGCCGCTGTGTACTAAATGCGTACTGCACGTCGATAGTGCACCTGTCTTCAACCAATGCTGACCCTGCTTGTGTGGAGTTAGTATGCTGGGGAGCTGACAGTTGCTTGCCGTTGCTCGGTGGTTCTCTCCGGGTACTCCGGCTTCCTCCACCCGTAAAACTGTCATGGTCATGATTATCCATTGTGCAGAAATATAAAGTTTATAGTAAATTTCCTTTCTTATTATACCTACCGCAATTGTTTACTACAGGCTTGCACTACAGTGGAAGACCCTAACTCGGATAAAATATTCTCTATTTTAATCTTTCCTAAGAGATGTAGGAAAGAAAAGTGGTGTAAAAAAACCCACGAAAAAATAAGCCAAAACTGGGCCGAGCGCCATCGGCGCACACCCAGTATGGGACGCTCTTCCCTTAGTACAAATCCACAACTTCCGTTAACGAATGCGCAGTGCGTCATCAATTCATCATTCTTTTGAATCCGCCAACAGAGGAGTTATGTGATCAGCGGGGAGGAAGGAATCTTACCCGAATAAGAAGACGGGAGGGCCTCCATGTAAACAATTGCGGTAGGTATAATAAGAAAGGAAATTTACTATAAAAATTTATATTTCTTATCAACCTATCTTACAATTGTTTACTACAGGCTGAATAGACAACAGGATGGAGGGAATCGCATAACCAACCCACACATAACTCAACTGCACTGGAACCGTGGACAGAAGAAGAGATCCCTAGTCCTATCAAACCATAGCATCACAAACATTAGTAAAAGACAATGAAAGATGAGGCGTATGGTGATGTGCGACGCACAGACAGAAAGGGCAGTAACAGTACGGAGCTGGAATTGACCCTGTAAGAAGCTGAATGACTGGGATAGACAACAGCCTGAGCAGAAGAAAGAGGGCCCGTAGAACAAAGGTCCTCTGTCTGCTCCTGTAACTGTCGCAGATAAGTGGAGAAGGTAGCATTTCTCCAGTAGGCTGCCAGCATAACATGCGACAACAAGAGAGAGTTAGTATAAGCCCCGAGAGGAAGACAATGCACACACCTCGTGGCAGAAAAACGATTGGTAATACAATCGCCAGTAGCTAGGCGAGCGGAACGGAAACTGCACGAATAGCAAGATAAATCCATCGAGAAATGGATTCAGGAGAGATCTGGCATGTGAGAAAACGCATATCCACCCGGGATGAGAAAACGCATATCCAGCCCCCCCCCCCCCCCCCCCAAGCAGAGCAGTGCCCAAGAAAGTGTCAATCTTGGAGTAAACTGCACAGTCCTAGGCCTTTTCAAGGAAAAGTGCTGAACAAGCTTGGGGAGGCAAGGATGAGTGCCGAAACGATGCGGTACCACATATGAAAAAGGTCTCCGAAGCATGGACTTGTACCCATTGCTGTAGACCCCCAGAAACAAACATATACCAGAAACTACGCAATCGGCGTGATCGAAGGAGTGACAGAAGCAACAGAGTGATCGCACACCATCGACAGAAGAACCTTCTACTAAGCCACAGAGGCTAAACCAGTGGAGTTAGTGCCTCCTTGAAGAAGAAAAGCAACTCCACTGCTCGTCTCTAAAAACCACTACGGAGGAGACAGGACCCGATAAAAGACATGCGCGAAGGCACAATGACGTCGGGTCGACCTGAAACCTCCTCGGGCGACTTTGGCAAAGAAAGTCGCGACGTAGAGGGAGACATGCCGGAGCCACCGCTAACAGAGAGCGGAGCAGATTGATCCACACCCACCGAGGCGACAGGGGTGTGATCGAAAGTATTCGACAACTGCAGGTTCATATCTGGGCTAGAACCTGAGGCAGAATCGGAACCGACAGGAAGGCGTAGTCGACAAGACCGTCCCAAAAGAGGGACAGAGCGTCCACGGCGAAAGCCAGAGGATCTGGACACGGGGACACGAATGTGTCCACCTGATGGTTCCAACCAGTCGCAAAGAGATCGATGTAGGGACGACCCCAGAGATCGCAAAGACACTGGAACACCGCCATGTGGAGCATCCACTCGGTGGAAAAAAACCTGCCCCGTCGGGACAGGGAGTCGGCTGGGACGTTCAGACGACCGACAATGTGACGAACCACCACTCCGGTGTTGACATCCTGAGCGAGCAGAAGATCCCGAACCAAATCGTACATGGGAACATAGTGCGTTCCGCCCTGGTTCCGAATGTAATCAACCACCGTAGAATTGACAGACCACTGAAGGGCCGGACAATTCGAAAAGCGGGGGATCCACTGTCGGAAACACAGAAGAAGTGCAAGAAGCTCCTTCTGGTTGACATGAAGAGCTCCTAGATCCTGGTCCCATGACCCGTGAAGGAAAAAACCTAGAGGATCCAACGTCACACCCCATCCGAGATCGCTGGCGATTACCGTCCAACGGAACTCCCTGCATAATCCACTGAACATCTGTCACGGGAGAAGGTGACGAGGAAGCGACTCCGGTAACAGAAGCACCAGAACCAGAGGATCGGCATTCGGCCTCCAACGACTGAGCAAAAAGTGTTGGAGAGAGAGGTCAGACATGCAGTTGACCTAGAGGAATGAGATCCGTCACCGAAACGCAGAGACCAAGCAGTCGGGGAAGACTCCGAGCTAGTGAAGTCCATCCCTAATGACAAGACGGAGAAGGGACCAGGTCCGAGTTCTCTCCGTTGACTCTGAACCCAAGTGACGTGAGTAGGCTCAACAGTGTGACGACATCAGACTCCAGAAAAGCAGCATTGGATTGCCTCTGGAGGATATCAACTAGACAAGCCGAAGAATACACCTTGGACTGAGTGCGATGTAAGACTAACACATGCGACATCAGACAGGTGAAGGCCCAAGGATCCGGGCCGAGGCCAAAGGGAATGGCCTTGAACTGGAAAACATCCTGGGGAAAGGAGCGGCGAACTGATCTGAAAGCCTCCATGCTGAACTGAGGAGCAATGATACACTGCGTCAGAATACTCAGATCGATAACCTATCTGAGTCGGCCGTCCTTCTTCGGCACCAAGAACTTGCGGGAACAAAATCCCACTGAAAGTTCTTGATGACCTCGATTGTCCCCTTTGACAGGAGATCGCCTATCTCCGAGGTCAAAAGTTCCCAACGTGTAACGTTGAAAGGGACTCATATTGGAAGAGGCACTCTCTCCTTAGTGGAGTGCCTCAACCTGGGACGAAATCGAGGTGACTACAGCCCGCGCCTACCCCACCCTATGAGTGAGTAGAAGTGGCGGTAGGAGGATTAGCCCTTAGCTTTGCAGAGGAAGCAGGAAGGTACTTGTTAGGCTTTGGACGGCGCCTGCCTCCAACAGAAGGCCGGTCAAGCTGACTAAGCAGCAGCAGATCAATGGAATGACAAAGGGAGCCATCCCGGACCGTCGCCACGGAACCATGGAATAGTCGCGGACCCGCCGAAAGAGGCAGATCGAAGAGCAGCGCACAGCCCCTCAAGAAGGGAACGTCTTGTGTCCAGCACAGCGTACCTGCGAACTAATTCCAAGCTAGCCGCGTAACAGGTGTGTGTGTGAGAAGATGCATGAGCGCCTTGAACAGCACACACAAAACAAAAACCTGTTTGTCGTCAAACTCATCTGGGAGCAGATAAGCAGCAAAGCAGAGACGACGTGATCGAAGAGAGAACGCATTCCAGCATCCCTCCCGATAAGCCCAACCTGGACTCCAGAGTCTCCATATGGCTGAGGAGTTGGAGTCCCGATCCAGGACCGTCACATTCTGGCAGACTGACGAATTGGCGAAATCGTAGGAACGATAACGGACCAAAGGCAAAAAGTGTCAACCTTGATGAAGAACGACGTCTTCACAGCCTTGGAACCCAGTTTAGAATCCAAAGCGGTAAATGCTTCAACCACCTGTACAGACAGGTATGGTCGAAGGCGCACAGAAGCATGTTGCTCCACAGGCTGTAGGCGTGCGACTGATGATCGCAGCCGGGATGACACTGTCGGCTGGTTTGACGGTTTGAGCCCAGGAAGGAACCAAAACACAAAGTCAAGAGCTGCCCCCAAGTCAGAAGACTGTTGGCTCTCGACGTCAGGAATGTCAGACTCATCCTACGACTCGGAAGACATATAGCCCATCATGGGCAAACCAGCCGACGCCTCCAAAGGTGTGGGCACACCAGGGGATCAGAAAACGACCGGTTTCCAATCCCGGGAGGCGGCGCCACAGGGGGCGCCCGAAAACCATTCGTAGCCTCGCTGGAAGCAACGGAAAAGGCTCTTGGACAGAACCTAAGTGAGCAAGGAGAGGGCCTCCCTAAGCTCACTGACTGTCGGAACGGAGCGACGTGCGAACGAACCGACAAAGTGGCTTCACTCCTGACCCATTTACCAGCGAAGGGTCACGATCCTCAAACACACCCGACGCGGGGCGACGGGCTGTAGCCGAAAACATCTGAAGGCAGATGTGTAGTGGGGTACCACATACCCCGAGGATCAACAGAGCGGAAACTCCGGAGAGTCGCCGCGGACCTCTGCGGGACAGAAGGTCCAGGCTGCACAAAAAGCCTTGGTCACACAAAACTGGCCATGGGACCAGAGTGCGTGGACGGAAACGCCACGGAGCTCATGGTGACCCCACCATGAACATCCGAATCCAATGAGAAAAACTGAGGTACTCGACGGCTGAGAGACCACTTTAGAGGGTACGGCCGGCAGCCCCTTCCAACTTCGCCAAGTTGAAGTCAGGGAAGGCTGAGGCCAATACCCCACGACTACACCACCAGACATCCCTGCAGACTCCTGCAGGGGTAAAACTGCTGTGCTCAACGACTGAGAGGACACAGCATGGGGATTCGGTCGGCAGCCACTTCCGACTTCGCCGAGTTGAAGTCAGGGAAGGCTGAGGCCGATACCCCACGTCTACACTACCAGGCACCGCTGCAGACCCCCGCAGGGAGAAAACTGCTGTTCTCAACGACCGAGAGGACACAGCAGGGGGTTCGGTCGGCAGCCACTTCCGACATCGCCGAGTTGAAGTCAGGGAAGGCTGAGGCCGATACCCTACGTCAACACACCAGAAAGCTCTGCAGACCCCTGCAGGGATAAAACTGTTGTGCTCAACGGCTGAGAGGACACAGCAGGGGGTTCAGTCGGCAGCCACTTCCGACTTCGCCGCGTTGAAGTCAGGGAAGGCTGAGGCCGATACCCCACCACACTACAGACATCACTCCAGACCCCTGCAGGGTTAAGCCGAGACCGGCTAAAACGGTGACCGATGACGTTGTAGACGGAACAGCAGTAGCAGCAGATACGCCGGGAGCTGTCGGAACTGGCGGAAAAGGGGAGAGAGCTACCTAGATCGGCCTCCAAAGGAGGAGTCACAACCCTTGTGACAGCCTCAGATGTCGACTGGAGAGGGCGCATAGTCCCGGAACCAGGCATCTCTTCACCAGAAATCCAACAGCTCCCGCAGTATCCACTACGGTAAAAAAAACTGCACATCCCCCAGGGATGGGGAATAACTCTCCCCAGACGTGGTCGTGTCGGGAGGTCCCGAAACGACTGCGCCCCCCCCCCCCCCCACAGGTGCGGGAGGAGCTGCACATCCCCACGGAGGGGTGTAACTCTCGCCAGACGTGGTCGTGTCGGGAGGCCCCGAAACTACAGCGTTCCCCCACCCCCCGCGGGTGCGAGGGGAGCTGAAAACCCCCCACGGAGGGGGTATAACTCACACCAGAAGTGGTCGTGTCGGGAGGTCCCGAAACGACAGCGTCCCAACCCCCCGCGGGTGCGGGAGGAACAGCCACGAGAACGCACCAAAAGCGAGAGCAAAAGGAATTGCCCTAAAGGAACCGAACTGGAAATAACAGAGGTGAGAGCAGTAGAAGAAAAAGGTGAACTCAACAGATACATAAAGCTGAAGAACACGACCAACTACGAGAGAAGGTGGCAGAAAAAATAACCGGTGGGTACACAACAGAACCCAGACGGCCCACAGGGACCTAAAAAACAGAAATGCAGCCCTCAACAGAGTGAAGAAATCCTGTCCATACAGTCTTCATTGACACCTAACTCCAATAATAATAATAAACGTGTATGTAGCCGTTAATCCACTGTAAAATAAGTAAAATATGTGTGTGTTACCGATGTCAGGTAAAGTATCCATCACGGATGGAGAGACCATTCACAAAATACGTCCCGTTTTTCAAACGGGTGTATAAAATCAACATCTGAAAAATTTGGTGTCAATCCGTCAAGGCGTTCGGCTTAAATGAACGGAACCATTTTTTTTCAAAAATTGTGGTTTCAAAGGGCTGTTATCGAAATGTAATGCTTTCACACGAGACCAGAAGTAAGAAAATAAGTGTGCAGACTACAAAGGTCAAATGTATTTATTTATTGGTGCTTAAGGTCATATATTTCAGCACAATGGCGAATCGTGAGATAAAAGTCGAGTTAGTCAATTATTTATACACATCTTGCCTATTTAAGTGAATTGTAGATAATTTAACCCTGAAAGGAACCCTCTCCTCGGCCCATCTACTCTCCAGTATGTAGAGAGTGTATTACAACTAGAACACCCGTGAAGTGAGGTTTTCACCCAGATAGAAACTCCTTGTCTTTGAAAAAAACTTAACCCTTTGAGACTTTAATTATGCTGACGTTCAAACGTCACTGGGAATTCAATTTCGTAGCCGTTTTTCAAAATGCAACGTCAAACGTCGAAAGGTGCAAATAACAAGATATTTTTTCACATTAGTGGTTATCTTGTTGAAGGCTAGATTATTTTGGGTTGTCAGAATTTGTTATTCGAAACTTGTTTTATTACAAATTATTGGAGAGTGCCCACAGGCACTCTCCAATTATTTGTAATAAAACAAATGTATATAAACAAAATATTATTTGTGTTTGACTGAAAATGAAATATAAGCAAGGAAAGTGTTGGCTTTTGCTCTGATATCCTCATTTTTGAAAGCCCTGATAGTAGCATCTAGCACTCAACCATTTAAGAAGTCTTGACAGCGGGATTACATTAGTATTTTAAGCTGCGATAACATTTGGCTCAACGGTTGTCACTGAGCACTATCCGGGAGAAAATAGAAATTTAGATTAAAACTTTAAAAAATCTAAAAATAATAACAAAACAAATGACCACAAAGTATCAAAGCGCTGTTTGCTTTCGTACGTCATAAGACGTACAAAAGTATCAAAGGGTTAAGAATGCCAAGCGAAGTTTCAGCCAATGGTCCTGCTCGTTTTAACCGGGGGGGGGGGGGGAGGGGGAGTCCATTAGCTGAAGCTAGACTAGGCATTCTTATGTATCAGCAGTGGAATCGACAGTTATTGTATGTGTTTAATTTCCACCTGCAAGTGTTTCAGTGATTGTCCACTCCCCATGTACTCTATTTTCCACTCTCAATTATTATCTCAATTTTCGGAGTTCCCCTCAGGTCGGAGCACACTAAGGCTTGAAACCTTTTCAGTCACAATATATTTTTTCTAATGGACGAGAAAGCGAGTTGCCACTACCAATACTGATAATACTGATACAGTGGTCGTTATGCTACCACAATACACACTATTGGACAATGGCAATCTCGTAGATGATAGCACACCATTGAACTTCACGTGTACCTTCAAGCAGGCCTTTGTTCTCTTTCTACTTATTTGTCGTAATGAAGTCTCACAGGCCTCTGTTTGGATTACTGACTGAGCCACCTCCCAGTACACTGTTTTACTCACCGGCAGAAGTACATGCGAGACTCCATGAACATTGTCTAAAATGTATCACTACTGGCATTTATTTCACCTTCCAAAGATGGACAGTAACTGTCTTATATGATAATAGTGTACACACTGTAGCACATAACACTTCATTAAGACAATGAACATAAACCTTATTACTTCCTTCTATTCCACAAGTTAGGTCAAGCATTAGCCATTTTACTGCAAACCATAGAATCCTATGACTGCAAACATACAACATACCTTCGCCCCCACCCCCCTCCAACACTCTCTCAAAAATAATGCACACTTGAAGGATGTTGATCAACTGAAGATAGACAAACCGTCCTTTGAGTTCCAGTGTGTTCTATGTGCCTACTGGCACATAGAACACATTGGAACTCAAGGGGCGATTAACAACATTAGAACCACAATAACACAATCATATAATATTCGTTATGAACGACGTTTGTTTGAAAGTTGAAAATTACATTACCATACGTTGCATGCTAAGGATATTTATGTTTCACGCATTACCCATTTTCTGGGTATGGGCAATACCTGGAATATAACCAAATGATAAACGCTATTTCTATTTTGGTAATTGACAATTGCTATCCCTGACATTATGGAAACTTGTTGGGAGCGCGGTGGCGTTGTGGTAACCGGTTCCCGTCAGATCACCGAAGTTAAGCAAAGTCGAGCCCGGTTAGTCCTCGGAAGGGTGACCGTCTGAGCGATGGATTCGGACTCCCGCGTTGTGTCCTTGGACAAGGCACTTAACCCCGATTGTCCACTTGGGGGCACGATGACGCCGTGTACTAAGGCGTACTGCACGTCGATGGTGCGCATGTCCTTAACCAATCTAACCCTGCCTGTGTTGTAGTGCGGAGTTACGATGTTGGGGACCTGGCAGCTGCTCGTCGTTGCTCGGTGGTTCTCTCCGGGTACCCAGGCTTCCTCCACCCGTAAAACTGTCACGGTCATGATTAGCCATTGTGCATAAGCATGTGACCTTAGACATCAATAAATAAATAAATAAATGGGAACTTGTTACCAATATGGTGACTATTTCACTCATAAAATCATTTTCACGCACCTTTGAGTCCGTATTTATAGAGGATATCTACACTATTTTTGTGAATATCGGGAATTATCTCACGAGTGTGGACCTGAAAGTTTTATTTTTCACGAGCGCTTACGCGAGTGAAAAATAATACTTTCAGGTCCACACGAATGAGATAATTCCCGATATTCACTAAAACAGTGTAGAATTTCTTTTTATTATATGCTACTTGACATTTCACTGTGCAATATCAACCCAATTTCACTGCAAACAGTTATGTTTCAGGACGACGTTCAAGGCGACGCCATGCGCCGAAGCGTAACGTCATTTAGGAAGGTACTGAAAAAATTTCACCGTGTGGACCTAAAAGTATTATTTTTCACTCGCGCAAGCGCGCGTGAAAAATAAAACTTTTAGGTCCACTCTCATGAGATAATTGCAGATACTGACTAAAATAGAGTAGATTTTCTTTTTATCATATGCTATGAGACATTTTATTGCACAATATTCAGCCCAATTCCATCCCAAATGCGTACCTTTCAAAACAATAACAAAGATCACCTGATCGTTCCTTCAAGGCGACGTGATGCGGCGTAGCGTGACGTCATTTAGGAAGCTACTGAGAAATATTTCTCGATATCTATCGAGCCGATAGATATAAAGAAATATCTTTTAGATAATTTGCGATAATTCACAAGCTAGCATATAATAAAAATAATTATTTATTGGTGTATAAGGTCACATATTTCTGCACAATGGCTGAGTGTGACCACCACATGGATATGAAGTCAAGTCAAGCCAATCGGTTATACCTATGTTACCCATTGTAGAGAACTTCCACCCCCGACATTTGTTACCGGGTCCTATTTCACCAGTAAAACAGCTTGTTTACAACAGTAAACAAGCACTGCTTCACTTCACATGATTCCTGCGGAGAATTTGAGTCCATAAAATCACTTGATATCCCAGCTTTTCTCCAGAAAGGAGCTGTGACATAAACATCAAATTTCAGAATCCTTATTTTATATTTGATCCTTTCAGTAACGTACAATTGGTAACGTACTGTATACATATGATTTTCATCTTGATGGCATCTATAACACATATCCTTACGTTTTTATGCGCATTTATTGGGTCCTTTGTGACTTACTGAATAATAATGTATCTTGTTTGACATTGACCAAAAGTGTAAAACGGTAACATGTTAAAATAGTCGTAACGTACAAATGCCCCAACGCACAGAAAGCAGAAAACGTCATTTGGTAGCCTTTTCCATATACTTTCAGAAATTGGGGTGCAGACGATTTTTCAGGGATAGCAATTGACGATTTTTCCAGGGGTGGGGTGGGGGGAGGTTAATTGGCAGTTGACAGTCCACGTGCCAATGTGTCGAATTTCGGAACATTTATGGTATTTATCGTTAACCCCTGTGTTAAAGATTGCACAGATGTTGTTCATGGCGGTCATTCATTCGGATAGTAGATACGGTAAAATTACTTCACATGCATCCAGAAATTGCGTCACGCTGTTGTGATTAATTTTGGGGAATTGTTCCTTTTGAGAATCACTTTGAAGAAGAGAGTGAGGTAGTCGGGGTGGGGGAGGGTCCACTCGTTGTAACTCCAGATGCTCGAAGACCCCTGGTCGCCATTCTCCTGCTTGTTAAGAATGTATTCAATATTTTAAAAAAACACGAGGCCCCAGGGCGTTTCAATCGATCACCTGAGACAGTTCTTTGAAGACGGATGTAAGGTCACATTCGGCAGCTATGCTCAGCTAACAACCTAGAGGAATAACAGTAAGTGGAGAGTGTAACAAAATCACCCGCGGAGTGGGGCTATCACCAAAGTATCACTTTCAAATTCTGTACATATGGACACAAAAACACAAGCAATATTTCAGCCAATGGGGGTCCATTGGTTGGAACTTTGCTTGTGATTGTTATGCTTTGCAACAAATTCGCAATTATTGCTTGAGGAGAATCTCCACTCTGTAGGTGATTTTGTGATAATACACTCTCCATGTACTGTAGGTTATGTAATTATTTATAACTGTGTTGTCCATGTCAGATTATTTAAATATCCGGATGTCCAGTATTTTCTAGTATTTCTAATAACGTTAAAAAATGAGAGTAGGGTTTCCCAGGATCAGGATTACCAATTCTATTTTCCAGTATCTTTGATATTGCACTCCGCTAAAGTCAGCACGAATATGAGCACATGGAATTGAATTAAAACATAAATTCAAATCAGCACCCCCCCCCCCCCCCCCCCCCCCGTAGGCTGAATACAAAATACGAAAACAATATTTTCTCATATTTCACTAAGTTACATACTCTGAGCCCCCACAAGGAACCCAAACGTGAACCTAGGGACTTGATTTCAACAAAGTGGAATCTGTCCCAACCCCTCCCTCTTCCGAAGATGCTGTATACTAGATATCAAGTGATTCTGAGAGGGGGATCCGTACGTGAAGTTTTTTTAAAGAATATGTTTCATATTCCACTCAGTCAAAATTCAGGCTACGTGGAGTTAATATACGAACTCAAAGACTTGATTTGAACATGCTTGATTCTGCCCACCCCCCCCCCCCCCCCCACACGAGGGCGCTGTATACCAAATAGAAGATTGTGACTGTTGGATCTGAAGATGAAGATTTTTAAAGAATATTGTTCATATTACATTAAGAGAAAATTCTGACTCCCACGAGGATCCCAAATATGAACCCAGAGGCTTGATTTTAACTCACTATAATCTGATCTCGAAAGGATGCTGTATTCCATATCGTCCTCCGAGCTTCCACAATGAGGCCATATATGAGCCCTGAAACTTGATTCGATCAAACTTCAATGTGACTTATTTGAGGATGCTGAATACCAAATTGGAAAAGAGTCTGATTGGGGGATATGAAGAAGTATGTTTTTAAATATTTTTCATGTTGCACTAAGTTAAAGTTCGACCAAATAAACCCGGAAAATGTACACGAACAAACTATAATCTGCCCCACGTCAAGGATGTGACATACCAAATCTAAAATGATATATTGTCTGTTGGATATGAAGAATGAATGAATATTCCTAATATTGCACAAAGTCAAAATTCGGACTCGGACAGGAAGACCTATATGAAGCCAGAGACTTGATTAAAACAACCCTAAATCATAAATGCGGTATACTATACATCAAAAGATTCTTACTGGTTGATCAGAAGAAAGGCTTTTTAAGAATTTTCTTGATATTGCACTAAGTTAATATTTGGGGTCCAAAAGGAGCCCCACTATGAATCCAGAGACTTTATTTGAGCAAACTTGAATCTGAGCATCCCGTCCTAAAGATGCTGTATATCAAATATTAAAAAAGTTTTGACTGGTCCGGGGAGAGGTGGGGGGGGGGGGGGGCTGTCTGAAGAGGTGCTTTAAACAATTTTCCTCGTATTGCGTTGGTTCAAATTTTGGCTTTCAAACACTCCGAAACATTCAGGTCCTCCATAAGTATTCTGGAATACTCTAACTCCTGAAATACCCTCAACATTGACTTTTAGTAGCCCCCACCCCACGCCCCTTTCGAATTTGCGGGTCGACTACTAAATTGCCACTTTATCATTAAGTGCGTGTAATAATCCGAAAAATGAACCCTGATTCGAGCGCCATCTGGAAATGTCTGCCACAGAGGAAGCGTGGTCAAACGATATGGTTGCAGACTGGCATTTTATTAACCCTTTACGCAACGTAACGGCCAAAACGGCCAGCGCTATTCACAAAAATCGACAAGTAATTTTCATTATTTTTTTCATTTTTTTGTCTCAAAACATAGGTTATGACTCCTCATTGGGACGAGCTCGACGAGTTCGTTCCAATGAAGGCCATAACCTATGTTTTGAGACAAAAATGAAAAAAAACTAGTTATTCAAGAATTTTGTTTGCAGGTGCCGTCTGCTTTTCAAGTTAGGTAAGGGGTTAAAGTGTTGTGTTGTTTCTCCAACATATTCAAACTTGATCAGCACAATGACTTACCGAGTAAGGTTATAGACACTCATCTATACTCATTCGTGTATACTGGCATTCGTGTATGCTCCTTATTTTAACCCTTTACCTAACGTAACGGCCAAAACCGGCCAGCGCTATTCTCAAAAATCGCCAATTAATTTTCATTATTTTTTTCATTTTTTGTCTCAAAAACAAAGGTAATGACCCCTCGTTGGAACGAGCTCGTCGAGATCGTTCTAACGAAGGGTCATAACCTATGTTTTTGAGACAAAAAATGAAAAAAATGAGTTATTCAAGAATTATTTTTGCAAGTGTCATCTGCTTTTTAGGTTAGGTAAAGGGTTAAGAGGGCGTCATCTCAGTTGCATTGCATTCAATTCTCTGAGGATCACTCACTTTGCTTTAGAAGCTTCGTTTGCAGCGAACAGAAATTTTTAGGTTTTTTTTTTCCGAAAACCCATTGGTTTGATATTCTGGAGTTCCTCAGTTTTAGTACTGGTACTAAGGGGGGGGGGGACTACTGGGGGGAGGGACACTAAAAATTTGCAAGACGTGGCGTCCTATTTTTTATTCGGCTCCTTTTTACACCCACCCACCCATTACGTGCAAATTTTCTACTACCGTTCTCAGACACCCACCCCACTCTCCCATTAAAATCCAAAATAAACTTATAAAGTTAGTAGGCACAACTGTCTTTAGGGGTTTTTCATAATGTTCTTAAACTGGTACCACCAATTTAAACCTCTGTGGGCTGCTGTGGGCCCCAATCTGCAAATGACAAGCTGTTCATTATCAGGCTTGGCCGGAGCAGGTGTACATATACGGGAACAAATTTTCATTTGAATTGTTCCCAAAATATTGTCTGCACATTTTCTACATTTCGAACAAGACACCCACCCCCTACTAACGTGTGACATTTTCCCAGATTAAGCCCAATATTCTCACATGTAAAGCTCCCTGATGTTGTATTTATGTTAAGAGTGTGGTGTGTAACATCATCTTTAAGGTTTGAAACACAAATGATGGTAAATATTAGCCGATATATTGATAAAGTTTTAAAAAATTGAAAAAATTCCACAAGTTGGAAATGCACATTTTTGGCGCACTCAAGAGCCCCAAGCACCCCCACGTCACGTCTTGCAAATGTTTGGTGCCCCCCCACCCCCCCCCCCCCCAACCAATGGAATTGAAATTAGTCAAAAACGAAAGCCGCTCTGAAGGGAGTAAACTCCAGAGCATGTCGGCGGTTTTGACAAAGCGCTCTCGCGCTCCCCCCCCCCCTCATTTTGTGGAAACAGGGAGGGGTCACATCTCAAATATAGCAATCTGAAAAAAAAAATTTCTGTTAGGTTTTTGTCTTTGCAGTCTGTGGCATAGATTCTCACGTGGGATTTGTCTTTATTCGGCCATTAACCCTCTAATGTCAAAATGGCACAGTTTTCAGCAGCATATATTTCTCATAATACAGTTTGATATTTAATCAAATATATCTTTAAATTCGCAGTTAAACAAGAGAAAAACCGAGATTGGAGAAAATTATGTTACACTTCCAGTGTGCAAAGGGTTAAAGTCGAGAAAAGTGCACATACTTGCTTGAAAATTTAAAGAATATGTTGCATATGATGTGGAGTCAACAAGTACCTACAATAATTTGTAATAAAACAAATTTATAAACAAAAAATATTATTTGCGTTTGACTGAATATCAAACACAAGCAAGGAAAATGTTGGATTTTGCTCTCGTATCCTCATTTTTTAAGAGCCCTGATAGTTGCTTCCAGCAATCAACCAGTTAAGGCACATAGCAACTACTGATATTTATCTGTGGGTGTGGAACTTTTCTATTACCATGCCCGCGCCCACCCCCCGCCAAAAAAAAAACGTTCGAAATGCTTACTTTTCCTCTGTTCTAGTTGCTACACGGGCTGTGTTTTTAATAAGAATATCAGAACTGCTGTCTAACCGAGGGTTTAAATAGAGAGTAATCGCTTAACTGGACTGGTTGCGTGAAATAATTCAAGAGAGGTGAGAAACGTTGTACAAACACGAGTGCGCGAATGCGCACGAGTGTTTTACAATATAGTCCCCCGTCTCGAATGAATTATTTCACGTAACCAGTAAGTCAAGCGATTACTCTGTTTATTACTTTTCATTATTAACGATAATTATATTGTTTTTACCTAACGTAACGGACAAAATCGGCCAGAGCTATTCTCAAAAATCCCCAATTAATTTTCATTATTTTTTCATTTTTTGTCTCTAAAAATAGGTTATGGCCCCTTCATTGGAACTAGCTCGTCGAGCTCGTTCAAACGAGGGGTCATAACCTATGTTTTTGAGACAAAAAATGAAAATAATAGTTATTCAAGAATTTTTTTTGCAAGTGTCGTCTGCTTTTCATGTAAGGTAATGGGTTAAAAAAACAATGAAGTCCCCACAACACCAACGGCAAAGCGTCTTCGTTTGCGCGCACGGATACATGACACAATTGTTGATTGCATAATTCACTTGTGAAGTTATCTTTTATAATCAAACCCGGAAATCCCAGTAAATCACACTTTGGAAAGTAATAAAAAAATAAATTAAATTGGTATGCTGATGATATGCTATTATATTAGAATCGTCAAAAACAAGTAAAGTTAAATGATATTCGGAACAGTATACGCTTTTAGAAAATATGATAGTGTTAAACTTCAAAACCGTAATACCGTGATATAGAATTTTTAAAGTCTTGGTATGTTGTTAGGTCTTGGATACTTTCCGTGGTACTGCTTTGTATATCTGTATTTCATCTTGTTCGCCAGAAGTAACAACAACAGCAAACGCGGCCCTGCGTTTGTCATAACACAGAGAATATGGTTTCGTTATTCCTTGATCAGGGCCAAGAACTGTTGACACATATTTTCCGTCCAATGTGAACTCGACAATATAGTCGTTGTCGTAACTACATACAAACACGCACCCCATACATGTGAGTATTCTATCTGGTCCAATTAAATCTTCATGGAACATTGTAAATAAAACATTGTGCAAATATCTATCCATCACCACCACTTTATTATCAACTGTGTCTGATATCAAAATATATTTACAGTACTCTGAAGTTGTCACAGACCAGGGAAAACTGAAGACATCGTTATCTGATGATCTAATGACTTGACCATTGTCGTCGATACATCTGACGACACCTTCATCACAAAAAGCTACAACAAAATTGTTATCTACTCTGCAAATTCCCGTACATTCCTCCGATAGCTGAATCTCTTGAAGCTCTATAAAATCGCACCAGTTATATTGTTTGATCAGTTTCAAAGAGGTAAACGTAATTGCTATTGTGTTTCCAAACAGACACGAATCAAATGATTCAGTTGGCAATTGAACCGATCTTGAAATATCTCCTTTTGTATTCATACATTCTAACCTATTGGGATAGCTTCCCACCAACATCATATCTCCACCAGGAACCATATGCATACTGCCGATAGTACCTTCACAGGTGAATCGTTTTCTGCCAACAAATTTCAGCCGCCGTGGACAAACAACTGGATCTACGCGTAATGGCAAAATCTTAACCGCATTCGTAAGATCAGAACCCATCTTTTCTAGCAAATTGTCATCTCTTTTTATAAAATCTTTATTGATTTTTTGAATACAAGCAGTTATATGTGCTAGTCTGTTCTCTACAAACGTGACAGTCCCTTCGTTTAATGTACTGAACTGTATTGTGTCATTTCTGCCTGCCACAGGAGAACCAAAATGTGGTGGGGCGGCAGTTGGTTCTGTGGTTTTGTTTTCAGCAAATTGTCCTTTTTTCAGAATATTTTCTATTTCTTCTTTCAATAAATGATTTTCGTTCAAGTATGAAGAAATTCTATGATCCTCGTCCTCTTTCAGGTTACACAGTTTACTCAAACTTTCTTTCTCAGCATTATCAATGATTTCACGGATTCGGTTGTAAAAACTTTGAATTCGCAATTCGCCGAGACGAATATGGGATTGTATACGTTTTAAATATAATTCCAAGTGCCGCCTTTTCTCGTCAACGCAGTCCAAAACATGTTTCAAGCGCTGAGAGAATGTAGTAGAGGTGTAGAAAATATCCTCTATTGAATGGAGTGTACATGTATCGTGCTTCGTTACACACATTTCACAGCAATCATTCTCATGATCCTCACAGTAGTAGAGAACTTCCCGGTCACTATGGTTTACACAGAACTCACCTGACAAAGACCGACGGCCAAAAGTGTTTGCTTTATTACCGTAAAGCTTGCATTTTGCAGTATCCACGGTACCTTCGCCATTAGGGTTGCTGTCACTCATCGTTGAATTAAAAATGAGATGAAAGTCAGATGATTTAAAACTCGTCAGTGTTTACACTGTGGTTAAAACCACGACGACACTTGTGATCACACAACTAAATTGACACTCAATGCGAGCAAGTCAAACTTCTTCAGTCACATGTTCAGCACTGAACTCTGATGAGGCTCACAGTTGCACGAGCATCTCGTTCTAACCCAAATCTCCTTCTGGGGAAAGTCCCGGTACCTGTTTGAATATCTTGTTGATAACACAAAATTGCATTCACAAACAACTCGGGCTCGATTAAACTTGAGTACGTTAATAACTACAACTATCTGGGTTTCAACTTATCTTCTAATGGCAAATTACATGATGCTCAATATAAGTTGACGCTCAAAGTCCTAAAGGCACTCTTTTCTCTCATTAACTCATTCAAGTCTAAATACCCACCCCCCCCCCCCCATTACAAATGTATTTTTAAAAAAATCGACAAATTGATTGAACCTATTTTACTCTGCGGTAATGAAATATGGGCTTTGGAAGTGACTGATAAATCTGAAAGAAACTCTCCCTGTGAAAATTACACGTCACATTTTGCAAACTGGTACTTGAAGTGGGCAAAATCCATCTGATCATGCGATAGGTGCGGAATTAGGAAGATATCCATTGACTATTGTTGATACTATACGTCAAGTCAAATACTTACATAAACTAAACTCAGTGGCTTCCCAAACTTTACTGGGCGATGCATACACGGATGCCTTGCCCAAGGACAATTCGTCGCCTGAGTGCAAGAATGTTCTATGTCCCCTATGGGACATAGAACATTCTAGCACTCAGGCGACGAATTACGGACATACAGAACATGTAAAGACGATTACATTATGGAGCCATACCTGATACATGCCACTTATCGGAAAGCTAGAAACGTCTTCACTAGACTCCGAATCAGAAGCCGCAGTCTGTTAATCGAGAAAGGGGGGGGGGGGGGGCATTCACAGCTTCCTATTCCGGTTAACTGGTAGAGTGCTGGAAGCCCATATTTGGGCTTTATTCTGATGAGCAGGTACCACAGCTTGAAGGCTCATATTCAGTGCATGTGCTTTGTATTATCTTTGAAGTGATATTGTTTAGTCTGTAAGGGTTTGCCTTGTTACAATTTATGGGAGAGTGCCCAAAGGCACTCTCCCATAAATTGTAACAAGGCAAAGCCATGTGTACCAAGACTTGATGGCCAAAAATAATTCAGCACTCTTCCAGTTAAAGGGAGTTTTTGCAAGGTTTGTGGTTCGGGGGCGATTGAGGACGAGTTTCACTTTGTTATGGAGTGTATCGCGTATCACAAAATTAGAAAAAATCCTCTAAAAGAAATACATAAGGAGACTGAAAACTTTCAATATATGTATATAAAAGGAAACTTTAACCTCATAATGCGAAACAATATCCTCTAGCTATGTAATCCCATCTGTAACATGATCCGGCCCTTCTATCAACATATGAGGGAGCTGAGCTCACAAAAATAAAATTTCTTAATGTTGATATATATAGTTTATTGTTGTGTACACTCTAAAATCGGTTGGGTTAAAAATCAACCCAAATCGACTGGGTTGAGTGAATATGAACCCAATTTGGGTTCATATTCACTCAACCCAGTCGATTTGGGTTGATTTTTAACCCAACCGATTTAGAGTGTACTTTTAACTTCTTTTTCTTTTGAATGTTGTCATTCTCTGATTGTTATTGTTTTGTTTTCACAATCTGCCTCTCTGTAGGTATTTCAAGCCATGTTTGGACTGGGGGTGGGGGGGGGGGGGGCGGTGCAGGCCTGACCCAAGAATCATGGCGTCCCGGATCTCCACGGTCCTGCATCTAATAGACCCTGACACCCATTACATGAGACAGTGAGCACTTTAGCTACTAAGAGCTTTTAAAGTTATTGTCCAAGTATCTTCACCCCACCGACGCTCCATTTGTAATCCACTCGATACACGTATTGTTGTCACTCAGCTTCCAATGTTTTTCTGGTTGTTTTGTTGTTTTGGGGGTTTTGGGTTTTTTTATTTTTGTTTGGGGGGGGGGGGGGTGTTTATGGAGTCAAAGAGTGTCTAAAACGATAAAACTTTCTGGTTATAACAAGAAATGTAAGTCATTTCAACGGCCAAGCGCGCCTGAATAGATAGGAGTGGAGTTGCTCTCTCTGTCCTCGGCTATGGGAGGTAAAAGGTAAACGTAATTTTTTGGTTGCCTTGGAGGAAAATATGAAGGAATAAAATTGTCGAAAAGTTTCTCTTTCATTTGATTTTTAGACAATGGACGACGAGATGACATACGCAACTGATTCAGTGAACAAATCATACTTACAATCTGGATCGCCAAGTGGCAGGTCAAATGTTTTGAAAACAACACGGTGTCACAAGACAGAGACAATAGTCTGTATGTGTTTGGAGCTGTTTGATCTACGAAGTGTTCAGCCAACACATAGAAAATGAATGTTATCTGAACCCAAGAACATTTGTGTATTTCATAACTTTTAACCGTACCGCCGGCCCGCACATGGGACTCGGGCAAGTTTATTCCGGAAGGGACAACTGGATTTAACCCTGTACCTCATGTGGCGGTTTAGCGCTATTCACAAAAAGTGTCATTAAAATGTTATATATATTTTTCGCTTCTTTCATCAAAACATGAGCCTGTTCCAAATGAGTGTCTTAAACTATGTTTTGAGGGAAAGAAATGGATTTTTCACAGTTGCTTTTTTGCAAGACTTGGTCAAGCCTGGAAGTAGGCAGACTGTTCTAAGCTCTCAGACTGAAAGAGAAAGAGATATCCAGAGGATAAACTGGCGCACTGTATGGGATAGCATCAGAAAATTCATCCACTGGGGACCTCATTCTGCAAATGACAGATTCCTTATTGCCAGTGTTGAACTAACTGTCGTCTGCTATTCGTGTTTTATAAGGTTAATCATTACCCTCCCCTCTTTACACTGGTGTCAAAATATGAAATTTCAAGCAATTATAATACAACTTGGAATTTAACCAATGAAATATTGTTCGATAGAATTCATTGGACTCTGTCAAAGAAGACGGAAGTGGTTAAATCCCTACTTGAATTATGGGAAAAAATACGGCTTGAGATTTTGTTATTTCAAAATCAGTGTGGAGAAAGTTAAAATAAGGTAAAAAAAAATCAATTTTTTTGAATTAACAACAGTAGGTAGAGATACAGTCTGCAATCCGGGAGGTCCTCGGTTCGAATCCCATCTGCGGCAACCGCGTTGTCCTTGGGCAAGACACTTAGTTACGATTGCCTACATGGGGGCACGTTGGCGTTGTGTACTAAGGCGTTCTGCACGTCGATAGTGCACCTGTCTTCAACCAATGCTAACTCTGCTTGTTAGGGGAGTCTAACAGTTGCTCGCCGTTGTTCGATAGTCCTCTATGGGTACTCCGGCTTCTTCCACGTGGTGAACTTGGCTGTCGAAAGGATCGTTAAACCCCAATCTAATATATAAATGTGAATGTCTGTATCTATCTTTGTTCCGGGTGAACTCCTCCGTTTCTCGACCGATCGATCTCAAATTGTACACGGGGGTAATTCGTCCCTGCGAGTAACATGTGATGGGTTCCGTGCCCGTGCGGTGTGAGCTTGATCTTGAAATTGATGACCTTAACCTTTTATTTTGAAAAAGGCTGGGCCGATCGGGCTACAATTTCATATGTGCGGGTATATTGGCCCATCGATCATTTTGACTTTATCGGGGTGCTCGTGCGGGGTGACCTTAACCTTGAAATTGGTGACCTTGACCTTTTATTTCGAAAACGGGTGGGCCGATCGGGCTAAAATTTCATATATGCGGGTATATTTACCCATCGATCATTTTGACTTCTTCGAGTTGCCCGTGCGGGGTGACCTTGACCTTAAAATTGGTGACCTTGACCTTCTATTTCGAAAACGGCTGATATAACCTCTTCTCCTATGCAACGCCGGGTATCGCCCGCTAGTAAATAAATAAATAAATTAACAATTTACGAATTTTGCATTACATATACTTTTTAGGAACATTTTTGCACAAACAGTTCGCAGTTCTTCTGGCCAATACTTGAAAACAAATATTGATGTTGGCGACGTTTGGGAAACGGCCTCTATGAGCCTAAAGCTTTCTGCAGAGTCCTTTCCATTTGCACTGTCGATTACTTCTGTTTGTCTTGCTATAGTGCATACTTCTCTATTATATCCTCTGTGTAGCTACTGTGATATTAACCCTTTGAACCCTAAAGGTCGGTTTTCCGGCTAGGGAACATTATAAGTCATACTTTCATAAAGTAGGATAGCTCCTAAGTTAAAGTGTTGGGTAGACCAGCCCCGAGGCTGTACGTTGAAAATATTAATTTCTCTACCCCCAAATAATGAATATGGACTCTCTCAATTACTAACATTGAACTGACATGGAAGTTACCACCAGTGTTCAAAGAGTTAACAGTTACTTGTATGTATTACATGTATTATATCATATCTCTTTTCGAATAAATGTTTTTTAAACTAAATATTAATGTTGCGAACGTCGAATTCTTCCGTTAAATTCGATCTTCGTTTATATTTTAATTTGGTATTGTTCGGTATGAGTTTTGTGTCAACTGTCTCGAAAAGTGCGAGGATTCTGCATTGGTTCTCTTGGCGCACATGTACCACCCATTAAGCTGAGTATCACACTGACATTCTCGGCACAGGCAAATCTGTTGTCCACTAATTTAGGTCACATCAACGTTTAGGTTCACCTTGCACCGAAGCCCCATCCGCGGGGTTCATTCTGTTTTCACGCATCCAGACGCACATACTCTGGTTGCGAAAGCTGAAATATATGGCTAACACGAAAAATGTTAACAAGCTAATTTTGTCGTCATTCGAAGCGTACCATCGACCCGGACAACATATCCAAAACCTGCTAAAATCCGCCTCGGGGAAATTGCTAACTGTTTTTTTTTTTAATTTTGCGCGGGGTGTGAAGTGGGCAGTATAGCTCGTACGCTTCAACCCAATTTTGGGTTCTTATCAGGGCCTCATGTGGCGTCATGTTGCAGTATATTGTGGTATATTGTATCACGTGTGTCATGATAGACCACATGAGCGCCATGCTGTGATGTCATTACCGTGTTGATAAGTGGCATCAGTGTGAATGCGCCGCGTGTGTTGTTAATGTAATACATATTTCCCCCCCCCCCCCCCCCCCCCCAATTTGTATGGTAGAGGACGCTATCTTGGTTTCTATGGTGAAACGTGATTAGTATGACCATGGAAGGGCTTGTATGAAGTGGGGTGCACGTGAAGCGATTGGCTTGATACGCTTGAAATGTAGCGTAGCCAGCTTATCCTCTGACATAATCTCCTCACTATACAAAGTAGGACAACCAAGAGTTCCGATTTCAGAGCCGAAATATTCTGCGTTACTGTACAAATCGTTGGTCACGTCTCAGCAAGTGTCTCAGGTGCTGGTCGGTATTGTCAGATTTGGACGATTCTATACACCTGGAACTCAATTAAGCAACTTTTTTTTGCAGTGGTTAATAGAAACTGTCATTACATTCATGTTATGTTTAAGATGGCCCAAAGGTATTGTTTGCGGAAAGAATGGCCTATTGACAAATGAAAGACAACACAATGATGAAAATAACCAGTATTGTAATGGCGCTAATTACACATATCAGGCACTGATGTTTTTGGATGGAAAATGTTCTCTCGACGAGTATGGTGCTGGAATGGTCCATGATGAAACAATGCCGGTAATTATTGCCAAAAATGTAACTTGTGATCTTCTGAACACATTAGCAGTGTCTGACGTCAGTAGCGAGTGTATCCACCACGTGCCCGGATGACAGGCTGAATCCTCCACCTAATGCTACCAGTGAGCCTTCTGATACGGTCCAGAGGCAACTGCTGCCACTCTCCATGGGATGCAGGTTCCAAATCTGCCAAATTCTGTACAGACGAATCCCTTGCTTGCACACGACGTCCAAAAAAGTCGCAGATGTGTTCTAGAGGTTTCAAATCGGGGCCCATTGCAGGCCAAGGTAGTCTTGTAATAGCGTTGTTCAGAATGAATGCTCTCACAGCATGGGAACGATGTGGCCTTACATTGTCGTCCATAAATACAGGCGAGTAGCCAACGGGTGGTTGTCAAAAGTAGACACAACAACCGGATTGAGAATGTCTCGGATGTACTAATGGCCACTGAGATTCCCACGTACAGTACCATTCAAGTTTACAACCATGAGAGAGGCATCCCCAGGTCATTACAGATCCTCCACCAAAAGGAACAGTAGGTTTGATATTCCTGGGCACGTAATTGAATATTTCTATGCCTCCACAATCCCATATACCATCTGTGACGTAAAGAAGGCACCTACTCTCGTCTGACCACTGGACTCTCCCCACGATCTGAGATTTCAATGTTGTCGTTCCATACACACCTCCAAACGCCGTCTTTGAAGCTGATGGCCCTTCTAGACCTCACGCCCAGTGCTCCGAGGCGGTTTCGGATAGCTCTGTTGCACAAACGCCTGTTGGGGAGCCTAAAGCGTCTCAAAACCCCATTTGAAGGGTTCACACCTAACGAGGCGTGCCAGACTCCGATCTTCCCCAGGAAACGTCTTTCGGGGTTGTCCAGACCTTGGTCGGTCCTTTATATCGTTTGTTTCTTGATGTTTGCGGACAGGTCTGCTGATGACGTAATGCCTATAGCCAAGTTGATTTCCAATAGCTTTGGATGACCTGCCTGTTGCATGCATGCCAACGATTTGCCATCTCCGTGCCTCTGAGAGTCTCCTCCTTGTCATGTCAACATTTACTGATAAAAGAATTGACAAATATTCTTGTTTTATATCAAGATCGCATGTGGTTGATAGTGTTTTTGTGACATTCGTGAGTAGCATTCTTCACGTGGCCGAGGGGGTGTGTTTGGGGACGCTATCAACCAGACATAGCAATCATTAAAACATAATAATCAGTAACAGCTATTTCACTGTCATGATACATGTCGGGGTGTGATTCATTAATTAAGTTCCGGGTGAATATTAACCTAGTGAGAAGACCATCTTCTCTCATTTACCGAATTTTATTTGCGACAAGACTACAATAACAGTATAGCTCTGCCTGCCCAAACACCTAGCTTTAATTACTTTCCTCCCCTCCAAACTACCAACTCTGCATAGCCAGCATCTGGACACGCCATCAATCCGGGGTTGCGCCTTTGCTAACCCTTGTTGTACCATGTTTCTATTATGTAGTTCCTATCATTTGCTTTTGGCGGGAGAACACTGCAAATCGCCTCGGCTCTTTGACTGTTAAATTTGCAAAATTTACAATTGATGTGTTTCTGTGAACTCCATCTTACCAATTGTTAGATTCATTTGAACACTGTAGGATTCCGCTAGTCCAGTATTATAGACATCAGTAAGAATCTGATGTTATTAGCTGTCAACACATTTCACAAATGCAATCGCCCAGTGCACAGAACATATTGTGCTTTGAACCAAATTTCTTTTGAGTCTTCATGTTTCACAATTTCAATAATACAATTCAAAACAATTTCCTGCAAACCCATCGGAATACGATTTGTCAAAAATCTTTAATATTTATTTTTGTCTTGTGTTGACACAGAAAGACTACAAGTGCGTATTTAATTCCTTGTCGCACTGTTTACAAGAACAGTTTTGAAGAGCTATAGCTCTCCCTGGGGCTCACTATATTGCAAATCAGTATTGACCTTTCCAGAGTCACATTTCGCTACAATACCTTATCCACATGGAAATCGTTACCACAAACACTCTGAAATCTGTTGGGTTAAAATCAACCCAAATCAACTGGGTTGAGTGAATATGAACCCACTTGGGTTCATATTCACTAAATCCAGTAGAATTGGATTAATTTTTAACTCAACTGATTTTAGAATGAAAATGTACAGTGGAAAACACCCGGAAACTCCTGACACCTTCCTTACGGGTCAAATCTTATCACTGCGATGAAAACTGTAAGCCACCCCTCCAATGGACCTTGCAACAACAGTAACGACAGTCAGCACTGTGAATAACCTAGCACAGCCTGAAAAATGACAAATGTAATTGTTGATTACAGGTAGGGTATCACCAAACCGATTGTGATGCTTCAGGAATGCTGTGTGGGGATATACTGCAGTCCGACCCACCCACGGAGACAGCCGATAACATTTTCTCGTCGATGTCTTTAAAGAACAGGGACTGTACTTTCTTGCTTTTTGGCCCGACACTGGCGGTTCGATTGTGTGATAATTTTAAAGTTTGAGACATTTCAAAAATTTAATTTCGTTTGTCAAAAAGATCATACTAGATTTCTTTCCATTTTATAGTATATCCCATCCCACTTAGCATTTTGATGGTGAAGAAAAATCTTGTTCGGAATCATGTCCTCGTCAGGAAATCCATTCCGTTTGAACTTGGAAGGGTCAAATGCCTCCATTATGCTTGCGAGTAGTACTGAAATGGTTAGTCGGATATTCGGTTTGAAACCAGTTAGCTGCCGAACCGATTAGAAAAACAGTTAACCGGTTATCCGAAATATCGATAGTGATCGTCATTTCACGTTTAAAAAAACATAGTAAATCTGCCGCTTCTCCGTTGTGATAGATTACACCTCGAAGACGCATTCAATATACTGAGAAATAATCGACATTGGCGTTCAGGATTTCGTTAATGATAGGAAGTTGACATGAATACTGAGTAATCGCAGAAACTATTCCGTGGTGTGTATACAAACTAACGTTGTCGAGTACTCGACAACGTTCGTTTGTAAACACACTACGGAATAGTTTGAGAATACTGCTTTCCAACTCTTATTGTGATCCCATGTTCGTTGAAATAATGGCCACGGATAACCGGATATTATTATCCGGTTATAGCTCCCGGTTAGTCGGTTACGAAATAAGTCATCCGTTTCAGCCCTACTTGCGAGGACATAACCACCACCCCCACTATTTGTCCAATATTTAAAATAAAAGCGGTGGTGTTCGGTAAAAATATCCCTACTATTTAAGTTGTGTTTGTGAATGATTCACCACAATCTATTTTGCTTTCAATTCTCGATGTAACCAGTCGAAACCCCGTCTATCCTTTTCTTGAACCCTATACGTATTTTAACTTTCTCCTTATCAAAATAAGTTTGTGTTCTGTATAATTTTCCTCTGCCTCAAATCGTAATAAGGCCAACGTGATGTTGCCATGGTAATAATTAGGAAACTCCAATACAAATACCAATTTCTCGAGTTATTTCAAGAAAAACGGATCAAATCGAGTGCCCACTAGATGAAATGGATTGAAATCAAACTAAACTTATTTACAATGTGTTCACAGTGCTCGGTATTGTGAGGAGACTGGTTAAACATTCTTACCCCTCTCACCAGCTCTGGGACCCCCCTCCCCCCCCCCCCCCCCCCCGCACACTCAGCCAAGGTTCCAATTCTCTCTAAAAATAATTTTGATGACCTATAAACTATATCATTAGCTCCATGAAGAGTTCCTGACAACGGTTTGACCTCCAATACAAACAATATAGTACAATGAGTGGGTTGCAGACAGGGCGGAACTAAATAAAAGGTTAGGGTGTGTTTCAACATGGTCGGGTTCAGAGAGGTGCTCCCCTCTCTCATTTTTGAATCTCATATTTCTTTCACACGCACCGACATCAAAGGACTCGTCATTTTCAGTACCTCCGTTAGTTGATATGCATGTGTTATTGCGCATGATTCCGTACCCCAAACATACATTTATATCTCCTGGGCGTGTCTCCTGTGAGTCGTTATAAATTATAAATTGGCTTACTTTCTTCAAAATTTGCAACATTCTGTAGAAACTTGCATGCTGAAATATTTTGACTGGAAAACTTTGCAGTCATGTATAAAGGAGCTCCGAACTGGCCTTCCCTTTTCAAACATACTCCCAGACAGCTTTCGGACCTCGCCGACGAGAATGGGATAACTTCTTTCGTGTTCGCCCCAACGTGCGTCGGATGATGCCTTGCAACACGGGTCTTGATTGATAAATAGCGTTCCCTAAACGCATTTTCCTGGATCCACCTATGGAGTTTGGTGACGGGAGGGTGTGGGAGGGGAGGGGTCGCGTTTGCAGACATACGTGACAGTAGCACATAAGAAAGTGGTACAAAAGAGGATTATTATACTGTATTTTTGGGGTTTAAGGTCACATACTTCTTTCTGTACACTGACTAGTCTGAGTCGTTATAAATTGGCTCCCTTTCTTAACCCTTTACCTAACATGGAAAGCAGACGACACTCGCAAAAAAAAAAATTCTTGAATAACTACTTTTTTCATTTTTTGTCTCAAAAACATAGGTTTTGACCCCTCGTTGGAACGAGCTCGACGAGCTCGTTCCAACGAGGGGTCATAACCTATGTTTTTGAGACAAAAAATGAAAAAAATATTGAAAATTAATTGGCGATTTTTGAGAATAGCGCTGGCCGGTTTTGGCCGTTACGTTGGGTAAAGGGTTAAACATTTACATCAGTCTGTATAAAATTGTATGCTAGAATATTTTGATTGGAAAACTTTGCAGTTATGTGTAAAGAAGCAAGCGGAACTCCACACTGAGTTTCCTTTTTGATAATGATAGGATAATAAGTTTGTGCAGGGGTGGCTCCAAGGGAGGGTATGCGGGGGCTACATCCCTCGTCCGCGAGCCTACCCCCACCTCCTACATAGGGAACTCTCTTCTTTTATGGTATCGTTTCTTAACTACATTCTAGTCTCTGGATTACGGCTATATACTGCCACTCCTCAAGCCTAAGGCATGAGCTCCAATCTAGGGAAGGGTCAGTAGGTAACCGCCTTTTCTGTGAAGAAACGCATTGAGAACGGATGTGCGGAAAACGCATCAGAAACGTACCAATGTGAAAGGAAGAAACGGGTAGCGGATAATGAATAACGCAAGCGGGTACCGGGCCAACGTGAAAGCGGCTTATAAAACTCGACTCAAAAGTTGCGCATCACATCCACATATTGAATAGAGGGACATGCCGTTTACATTTGAATAGACTCTCCGCCAAAATAAATAGCAGCAACTAACGTGCTATCTCGCCAAGCGAGATAGGGCGTTAGTTATTGGTATCTATTTTGCTGGAAATTCTTTTAAGAAGTAAACAACAAGCCTGGCGTAGTTAAAACAGAAGGGGCAGAATAGTATCATAACACTTTTCCTGTAGATTACCAACATGTTATATAGCGTGACCTGCTAATGGGTTACGATGTAAGCTATTTAACCCTTTACCCAACGCAGACGATATCAAAATTTATTATTTTAAATAGCATTTTTTTAACATTTTTCAAACAATTTCAACAAAACCATATCATGTGACCCCTCGTTGGAACGAGCTCGACGAGCTCGTTCCAAAGAGGTTTAACATGATATGACTTTGTTGAAATTGTTTGAAAAACAATATTTTTTCAGCTGCTGAATTTGCAAATCATTCTGGCGGATGCGGCTGATTCGTTGTGAAGGGTTAAGTACAGGTCCACTCACCGTAGGTAAGTATCAGAAATAATTTGCATACATGTTTTTATCACATAAACCCTTTGAACCGGAAGGGTGCTTTTCCGACCGGGGAACACGATACGTCATAATTCCATTAAAAAGGATTGGCGGTAAGTGAATGTGTGGGGTAGACTGAACGTTGGAAATATTAATTGGTCTACCCCCAAATACTACGTATGGACTCTCCCAGTTGCAGCCATTGAACTGACATGGCAGATACCAGCAGGGTTCAATGGGTTAAATACACACATCTGTCCCCATTTATTTATTTAATTTATTTATTTATTTATTTATTTATTTATTTATTTATTTATTTATTTATTTATTTATTTATTGGTGTTTAAGAACACATATTTCTGCACAATTGCTAATCATGATCGCAGCATGGAAATAAAGTCAAGTTTTGTCAATCGATTATACTCATTTTGCCTATTTTAGAGGACTTCCACCAACACTAGTCATTGGTGACTGGGTCCTATTTTACCAGTAAAACAGAGTTTGTTTACCACAGTAAACAAGCACTGTTTCATTTACCAGGGGTTGCATCGGGGGATCTATCCACATTAAAATAACATGATCAAATAATTAGGGCGTATTTTTATAATATACAATTACTTGGGTAATTAACATTACCAATGTCACCATATACCAATATCATTATAACCTTACCAGAGGACCCTTTTACCCCTCGTTGGCTTGAAAAGTTGATTTAGGCGAAACTAGCTACCCTTCAAACGAATATTATTTACGGACGAGTGATAAAGGACTTCTCATAGTACCAACGCCACTATCACTTCTTTCCAAAATGAATACACTCAATCCCAGTGCCCACAACCGTTCAATACGGCACTTACAGTACGTGGAGAGTGGATTGTAACTAAATCACCTGCGGAGTGGAGTTATCACCCAAGCTATAACTTTCAAATTGTGTACATATCGACAAAAACACAAGCAATGTTTCAGCCAATGGACCTCCGGGTTTAACCCGGAGGACCATTGGCTGAAACTCTGCTGGTGCTGGTTCTGCTTTGCAACAAATTTGCAATTATTCCTCGGGTGGAATCTCCACTTTGTGGGTGATTTAGTGATAATACACTCTCCACGTACTGTAAATAATACCAGATCCCTAATACACAAAGAAGCCCTCGCTCTACGAAAAATATAACCTAATCAAAGTGCTGTTTCCAGTGAGATCAACCAGCCAACCCTGAACCAATTACGGACCATAACTAACAAAACCATGAAATTCCAACACAACCCCTCCGGCTGCTCGGAGGGTATATAGCTTTCCACGCTATAGCCCACGCTTACCACTGTTGCTAGAACAACAACTGCGTGTACACCTCACCCAACTGCAAGAGAATATTAGACAACTCAAAACAAACCAAGGCACGAGCGGCCTAACCCAAAATGAAACATCCATATTTCTTGGAGTATCTGCGACAACCCTATCTCAGTTCATTGAAAAAAGACCTTGCCAAATATAAGGCGGCCAATACCCAAAAGCACTATGACTGTATGCTAAATACATACCAATCTCCTGACCCACAAGAGCCATTTTCTCAATTAAACACCCCCCCCCCCCACACACACTCTAAATTGCAACCAATTGAAGCAAATCATCTAGTGTTATCCGATGAGGGATCCAACCCTCACCACACAACCTCAAGCCTTAACCGGAAACGACACGTGAGCCTAATATCTTCCAAGGACCCGAAACATTGCTGGTTACGAATTGCAAACATTATGTCCACGCCAAACTCGAATACCGTCGAGAAGAGAAATAAATTCTGAGCACATTAAGGGAGGCAATCTAATCACCTGACAATCCACAACACCCACTGAACTTCTCAAGTTCACCAAAGGAAACACCATACAATACCCACCAATGGGATACCACTCGCGACCAATGGGATATGATAGAAACAACCACCAAACATTTTCTACCGCTACCATAGCGACCAAAAAGGGTTAACCATCATCTTTTCACCACCCTTTCCAACAAACCTAAAACTGACACCCAAAGTACAATACCAGTCAATGAAACTCTAGAGTTGAGATATCAACCCCCGACACAAACCCATGCAGCAGTCATCACTTCGGGCCCTAATTACCAAATTCAAACCGCTGGACTGACTGTCTGCTATTTTTGCTGCCCACAACCTCACACATATAATTAATCATATCCCAATAAGACCAAGCAGAAACCCAAACAGACGGAGTCGCACCAAAACCACTCTCCACAAATATAATGCAGCGCCAGAGCTTAAACAAACAGCAAACACGCTACTCCACATTGACCCAATTGGCTAACTCCGCAAACAAATATAATATATTATCAGTTTATCCAAACACTCCCGGAGTGATCATGAAAAAATTGCATTAGGAAAAGGGGTAAAATTTATCCCCACGCCTAAGAAACCTACCCAATCTCTCTTCCAAAACGACATCAAACTGTTATGCAACAGCATGCGCCTAAAAGTCATCCATGCGGGCAAAGAGCAAAATAAATTGATTAACCCCTTTCACAACAAAATGCATACATCCCCAACAACTTGTCATTGTCATGATGTACTAGTGGAGACATACATATCCAAAACCAAAAATAGAACTCCTCCGGTGACTGGAACCAAAAAACCTCAACCAGAGCAAATCCAATATGAGCAATCACGAGCGACAAGCACACTCCAATCGCCAACATAACCCTACCATTGTAATAAAAAAGTAGACAAAGAACGAATCATTGTCCTATTGGATCGTGAAACATATGTAGCCGGGGGCACACGCCAACTAAATTTAGCAACCCATCACATACCTATCACTGCTGATCTTACGCCCGCTACCCTCAATGAACTGAACTCCACCCTCCTCCAAATGTACAATAACCATGAAATTGACTGCCGTATGTACATGTCACTCAAGCCCGATCCATCCAAAACCAAGCAAGCAACTCTCCTCCCTAAAATCTACACCCCGCCCCCACCAAGTGAGACCAACTATCGCTGGCTGCGAAGTCCCACAACGACCATGCAGGCCCTCCTGGGTTTTTTTCTTATACCCATAGTACAGAAACAACCCCCTAATATCCGTGATACACAAATTTAATATAGCTTATTGAAGAGGCACCCATTCCACAAAATGCCCTACTCGTCTCCGCTGATATTTCCAATATGTGCAGTATGTTTACCAACATACCTCATGACGAAGCCTTTAACGCAATTTATGAAGCCCTCGTGTCTCACAAAATCCTACCATACCCCATTCCCAGACCATCTACCGCCTCACTCATGTCCCTCATCCGCATCATTCTAAAACGTAACTGCTTTTACTTCAATGAGCGAATGTATCTCCAAACACTTGGGGCCTCCATGGGTTCCAAATGCAGTCCTGAGATCGCGGATATAACCGCCCTCCAATGAGAACGGGTCCTCATTTCAATGGGAGCCCCCCCCCCCCCCCCCCCCATATCCATAAAAGGTGGCGTTACCGTGATGACACCTTCATAATATGGTCGGGCTCTGAAGTGGCTCTCCACTCTTTCGTGGAACGAGCTAACCAATCCCATTCCACCTCCAGGTTGGTGTACGAAACATCCTCCCACCTTCCTGGATACCGGAATCTACAAAGGCCAACGTTTTAACACTACGGGCATCCTGGACGTTCGCCTTTTCACATCAAACCACTGATACCATACAGTTCCTTCGCTACACATCGGGACACCCTCCCGCAACATTCCACGACTTTATAAAACGTGAACTTATATGATTTATAAGAAACAACTAAGAAATAACCCTTTTTGAGTACCACAAATTACGATTCGCCCAAAACTTAGCAGACCGAGGTTATACCAGGGGCATTATTGAACCCCTAATGTCCAATGTACACCACCATAAAGACACAGAAATATTTACCAAACAAACCAGAATACATCATACACAAAAATCCCAACCTCCACTAGTATTCACCACACTCAGCATATCAAACAAGCTCTTTTCAAATACTGGAGCCAAATTGAACTCCATGTACTCTTTCCAAGACCTCCCTTACTGAC
Organism: Pictodentalium vernedei; assembly: GCA_031216915.1. Taxonomy (NCBI): domain Eukaryota; kingdom Metazoa; phylum Mollusca; class Scaphopoda; order Dentaliida; family Dentaliidae; genus Pictodentalium; species Pictodentalium vernedei. The sequence goes on along the minus strand of CM062294.1, from coordinate 126,251,486 downwards.
ATTCCAGCGCCCTCCCAACCTGGGCGACATTCTTGTTAGAGCACCCCCCCCCCCCCCCCACACACACACACACACAAAGACGGCACGCCCATCTAACCACAGGCAAGCTTCTACCCTCTCCAATAACTGTTTATCTCCTGACACAATGTCCCCCACAAATATTGCCACTCTCCTATCCAGAGAGACAAACACCATAATAGCTCCCTAATTGTTGTCCCATGTACCACTCCTCCACATTCCTTTTTTCAACCCGAACTCACTTTTATGTTGACGACCTAAAAATAACTAAAAACCGTGCCCAAATCTCCCAGTTCGCCGATGACAGAGGGTTATGGTACTCCTGCGGGCGAACCCATTACATAAAATTCCTTGCAGAGTGCGCTCGCCGACCTCAAGCACTGGTGTGCTAAGTGGTGAATAAAACTGAACATCAATAAGACCCAACGAGTAACCTTCACTCGATGGATCAAAAACCGAAACTTCGATCTTAGTCTACAGGGCAAAGTCCTCTCAGTAAGCATCGAAACCAAATTCCATTACCCTGGACCAGCGAATCAATCTTAATAAACATACCAACATTATAGCCTCCAAAGCGACCAAAAGAATATACTAAAAAATATGCTACGTGACACCTCCTGGGGTGCAAACGAAGCAGTCTTGCTTAAAATCTACAAAGCATCCGTGCGAACTACGGGGCACTCGTTCTCAGTGAAACCTATAAGACCAACATCCTGAAACTTCAAAGATTCCAAAACCACGCGCTCCACATCACCCTCCGCGCACCCTTTGAAACAACCATTAGAATCCTCCACGTACGAGCTGGCATTGACACGAACAATGACCGGCTTCCAAACTGGCCGCAAAATCCGCGACCGCCTCACAGACAGTGAGCCAATACGAAATTTACACCAGATCTGCGCCAGCCAACAAAAACCAAAATATGCTAGAAAATAATCAGTGTAAAACCGAGCCCCCTCTTTCCAGAGCCGGTCGGATCAGAAGTGGGCCGGAACCGGCCGGTCTGAGCGGACTGGAACCGAATCGGATTCAGGTTCGCCTGACTCGGCCGCTCTGGGGTCGCCCCTGATCGGAACGACTCCGGAATGTTATCCCACCCTTGAACCCAGACCAATAAAAGTCGATCCACCAGACCCCAAAACTGGCGCTATCCCCACGATGGAAACAGGCAGAGATACGCCATATGGCGTGGCTAGGAATGAGAACTGGTCTGCCTCCATCGACCGCACACTGCGGGTTTAATGGTGACCCCAATCAGACCCAGCCTAAAACCGATTCAGCAAACCCTGCCAAAAGCGATAGGTCCACGATGGGAACAGGCAGAGATAAACCATGCGGTGTGGCTAGAAATAGGAACTAGACTGCCTCCATCGGCCACATCCTGTGAGTAAAAGTGCAATTCGCCAAACCGATCTCAACCATGATCAGCCAAACCGACTCCGAAGGTGCTAACTCTCCCAAAGGTAGAATAAAAATCTAAATAAACCCTCATTTATTCCACTAATTTGTGAAGAACCATTGGCTGCTTTCCAGATGACTGACCAGTTTCTACATTACCCTTATCCACAGGCTGGATGATTGCTTTTACTTCTCCTGTTTCTAAGAAACTAATATTTTTCAGGTGCCAGCAGTATTTTACCGATGATTGGGGCCACTTTTATCCGGAGCGTTGGGAGAATAGCTAGTATTAAATTAATTGTGGGAGCAACACTTTCCATTACAAATCGCCAACCAGCTAGATCTGGCAAGCGGTGTACATACTGCATATATAGTATGCTATGGTATACATTTTACGGAATCGACCAGTAATCTCAATTACGGAATCTCTTATATAGCCTGTTTATATGCATACAGAGAAAATAAAGCAATCTGAATGAACATTTTGAAGGCCTGGGCGAAGGTATAGCTAGGAAGTAGTGCTACAAGTCAATATTAATGGTTGAGACATGGGGCAGAATAACATTAGCCAATAGTAGTGGTACAAGACTACTGTAGAAGCTAATGATAGGACAGATAGACCGTAGACAAGTAGTTGGAGCTTTGGAAATAAGATGGAAGCCGTTGGTAAGACTACTGTATAGGAGCTGCACAATAGGTATCCTTAAATACCGAAATGAGGCTAAGAGGGATAGTAAATTAGACCTTATTTCAGGTTTTTCACATAGCCCTCATGGCCTCATACGACAAAAAAGGGGTGACGAAGGACATATGTCTTCCAAGAAGGGGTGCCGGAATTGGGGTGCCTGGGATATGGCTGTTAAATACCGAGATGAGGCTAAGAGGGATAGTAAATTATACCTCATTGAGGGCTTTTCTCATGGCCCTCATGCTCTCAAAAGAAATAAGGCTATGAGGGATAGTAAGTGAGGCCTCACTGACGATTTTTCACATAGCCCTCATGGCCTCATATGACAAAAAAGGGTGCCGAAGGCCAAATGTCTTCCAAAAAGAGGTGCCGAAAATGGGGCGCCTGGGGATATGGCTGTTAAATATCGAGATGGGCTAAGATGGATAGGACATTAGACCTCACTGGGAGATTTTTCATGCCCCCCCCCCCCCCCCCATTGCCTCAAACAAAATGAGGCTGAGTGGGATAGTAAATTAGACCTCAGTGAGGGCTTTTCACATAGCCCCCATGGCCTCATACGACAAAAAGGGGTGCCGAAGGCCATATGTTTTCCAAAAAGGGGTGCCGAAATTGGGGTGCCTGGGGATACGGCTGTTACATACTGAAATGAGGCTAAGAGGGATAGTAAATTAGACCTCACTGAGGGCTTTTCTCATGGCCCTCGTGGTCCCATACGACAAAAAGGGATTCTCCAGAAGGTATCCTCGATAGGTATCCTCAAATAATACAACATAGGTATCCTCAAATACCCGTATGTGCCTATGTGCTAGTGCACAATGTGCCACATTGTGCCTTTTCACATGAGCACATATCGGCACATCCAGCATGTGCTTATGTGCTAGTGCACATTGTGTCACATTATGCCTTTTCACATAAGCACATATTGGCACATCTAACATGTGCCTATGTGCTACTTGTAATGTGTACAATATAACATAAACGTGTTTAGGGAAGTCAGAATAAATAGAATAAAGAAGTCATAAAAAGGGATTATGGGGGAATCCGAACCAGAAAAAAACTACTCTAGTTCAATCGAACTTTCCCCCAGGGGCCCCCTCGGTAACTAGGGGCCTCCCGGTACCATGGTATGACGGTCCTAAATAGGATTCTAGGGGAAATCCAAGCCAGAAAATTACTCTTATTCAATCAAACTCACCCCCTGTGCTCCTCGGTACTATAGCACTACGTGCTAAGCCGATAAAATGGAGAATGCGCAGTAAATAAAGTCAATTTCGGTGATTTGGAGGGATTGTCGGGTTTATTTGGATAATTCGTGATACTCAGATTCAATCGAACATACCCTCCGAACATATCCCTATCCTATTATAAGCCTTTGGGTAATATAGCAACCACGTGCTATCATAGAAACCAAGATGGCGGCCTCTAGTATACAAAATGGACGACGGAAACACGGGTCACCCTGACAACACGCGCTGCGCATGCGCACTAACATCACGTATCACTGTGGGGATGACGTCACAAGATGGCCGCTCACATGGGCTACTATGACAACCAAACATGGCGCCACCAGGTCACGTGACTAAAACGTCACTTCCGTGGTCCCCTGCGGGGTCCCCCCAACCGTGTCCGATCCATCGCTCTCCTACTGTCCTTGAACTGAAATCTCCCAAATGTTTGAGTTCAATCGAAGGGAAATAATTCCAAATTAAATAAAATTCTTTCGTCTGCTTGTCAAAATGTCTCAAATGCTTTGCTTATCATTCCGACGAAGAGATATTAATAACAAGTTTACGGGCTGACATTTTCAAGTTCTTTTAGGTTTCAACTATTCCTTTCCGACGTTTTAGCGTTCTTGATGAATAATAAAGAAACGTGTTTCTTTTGAGTTTCTCAATTTTTTATCAAGGTTTTCGTCACGAGAATGCCGTTTGCGGATTATGTAATAAAACAAAACTCGACACACGAAATTCGCCACACAGTGTTTCAACAGGGTCTACGCGACAAAACTACCCTTCTGAGATTCGCATTTCCTTCGGCTTTCAGCCTCAGGAAATACGAATCTCAGAAGGGTAGTACAGTCCCGTACACCCTGCTGAAACACCGTGTAACTAATAATATATTGCCTCTCACGGACGTCTGAGAATGTCATTGGATTTAAGTCGTTACCTTACACAGCGCAATCAATATTATACACATCAAACAGTCACCTATCTTCCCTTTGTTCATCGACCTGTCAAAATGAAATAACAGCTTCATATTTAACAAGTAAGAATTTTATCGACCAATTGGGGGGGGGGGGGGGCGGGGTAAACACAATTTGTTATGACTACCGTTATTTAAGTCCCGTCCCCGCGGAAACCCCGGGAAGTGAAGCAGTGCCTGTTCACTGTGGTAATTTGTAAACAGGCTCCGTTTTACTGGTAAAATAGGACCCAGTCACCAATGCTTGGGAGGTGCAAACCATCTCTAAAATGGGCAACATGGCTTAATACGACTCACCCCTGGTCTTGAGTTGATACTCATGATTAGCCATTGTGCCAAATAGCCTATGTGACCTTAAACACCAATAAATAAACAAATATACCTAAGTCCCGACTGAAGAAAGATTTCAACAATATCATCAAGGTATGCCATCTTCCAAGGAATGCCTTGATAATGTAGTTGGAATATTCGTCAATGGGGAATATAGTTACAAAAACATGTTTGTGGATAAATACTTGTAGTAGTCGTGATGTACGGAAGCGTATTTAGGACATGTGTGAAATGTTTTGTAAGTCGTTATAACGACTTGGTAACTCGTTATAACGAGTTACATACTTCGTTATAACGACTTCCGCAACTCGTTATAACGACATATCAGTTATCAACTCGTTATAACGGCTCACAAAGTCTTTATAAGGACTTGATAAACTCGTTATAATGACTTACAAACTCGTTATGGACTTCACAACTTCTTATTGAACCCTATATCAAAAGCAGACGATATCAAAATGTATTATTTTAAATATCATTTTTTAAGTTTTTCAAAAAATTTCAACCAAATCATATCATGTGATCCCTAAATGGAACGAGCTCGACGAACTCGTTCCAAAGAGGGTCACATGATATGGTTTTGTTGAAATTTTTTGAAAAATATTTTTTCAGCTGCTGAATTTGCATATTACGCCGGTTGAGTGGCTGATTCGTTGGGTAAAGGGTTAAATGTCACGAACCAGAGCAAAAATTAATCATACTGGGACCCCAACGTCAAAAATCAACCACAGACCCCAATTTCATGATAAGACACACTGCTTTTGTGTCGAAGTAAATCTCGTCCCGTGAGAAAGTACGTGATTAAAAAGCAAGAGCGAATCGACATCAAACCTCCAATGCAAATGAATATGTCCAGACTGGAAATATACTGTGTGGGGAAGAGTAACGCCGCAGTGTTCAGGGACGACCCACTCTGTGGGAGAAGGTACAGTAAATGCAGAGGGCTACAGCCTGAGGAGGACATCCGTGATTTCGGGATAATTCCGTTTTTACATATCATCGGGTAAAAGAAGGAGGAGGAATTAAAAAGAGAAGGGCCGGGGATCCACTCGTTATAACTCCATATGCTCGACGACCCCTGGCCGCCTCTTTCTTCCCAACTTGTGAATAATGAACTAAAAATTAAAAAAACAAAAACAAAAAAAAAACAAGAGATTCCAAAGAGTTTCAATCGATCACCAGAGAAAGTTGTTTAAAGAAGGATTTAAGGTCACATTCGGCAACTTTGCCCAGCTAACAACATAGAGGAATTAGGTTATGTAATTATTTATAACTGTGTTGTCCATGGCAGGTGATTAAAATACCCGGATGTCCAGTATTTCCAGTAACGCTAAAAATAGAGCAGGGTTTTTCGGGATCAGGATTTCTAACTCTTTTTCCCAATATTTTATAGTCTCCATGGTAGGCGGCGTTCCAATTCCGACTGAATGAACGTTGTATTTTGTAACAAGCGGGGGATCCTTTGAGTGTTTTCCTTTTTCTTTTTTGTGGGTGGAAGTGGGGGCTTTAAAATGAGATTTGAGGGAATTATCATTCAAAACTCATTTGAAGAATATAGACCTTTTTCTTTTAAACCTGCCGACTTACCCCACCAAACTTAGAGGGGAAGAGAAAATCCAGACTTATTGACACAAGCAGCAATTCTTTAGTATTAGTATTACGATATCCAGGCGAAAGAGAAAAGAAAGAAGCCTGGGGTGGAGCACAGAACAATTCATATGCATCGTTCCAATAGTCGAGTACTGCTATTGCAACCAAGGTCTGCATTGGTAAATACTTATAGGCCGGTCGCTAATTTGCCGCGTCAAAATCTAATACCCGTGTTGACTACTATTCAAGACATTGGAATATAGGCGTAGCGACCCCCTTAGCGATCCCCTGTGTTTGACAACTCCTACTATGCAGTGTAACAATCCGGTCCGGTAACACTAATGTGATCATATGTTAAATCAAACCCCCACTTATGCACCCATACTCCCACCCAGAAACAAAAATTAGTCAAACACGCTTTGCACAAACTTTAATCCAGGAGCCATACTGACGATATACACCAAATCGTCGCCTGAGTGCTAGAATGTTCTATGTCCCATAGGGGACATAGAACATTCTTGCACTCGTGCGACGAAATATCAAAAGATTGTGCCATGTGGATTTGAAAAAGATCTTTGAAGAATTTTCCTCATATTACACTACGTTAAATTTCGGGCTAACAATGTCAGCCCACTGATGAACACAGGGAATTAAATTGAACAATATCAGTACAGTATTTGGTTGACATATCGTCCCCTGAGTTCCACTGTGTTCTATGTGCCTACTGACCTACTGGCACATAGAACACATTGGTACTCAGGGGACTATATTATTTGTGGGTTCGAATCCCACCTGCGGCAAGACACTTCACCCCCATTGCCCACGTGGGGGCACGGTGACGCTGTGTACTAAGGCGTACTGCACGTCGACGGTGCACATGTCTTCAACCAATGCTAATTCCGCTTGTGGAGTTAGTGTGTTGGGGAGCTGACAGTTGCTCGCCGTTGCTCGGTGGTTCTCTCCGGGTACTCCGACTTCCTCCACCCGTAAAACTGTTGTGGTCATGATTAGCCATTGTGCAGAAATATGTGACCTTAAAACACCAATAAATAATAAATAAATAAATAAATTTAATTTATAACGACAATATATGATTGAATTGTCGGAAATCTGATGATATTTATGACCATTTTCGCGCGAAGGCGCGAAGGAACGATGTAGAGCGAGCCCCTTTCGACCCTCGGTTACGGTATACTTTTACTTGCAGTGATTTTGAGATATCATCATCAACCCCATGCCTGGACGATGTAAAGGTGGAATGTTGGGTGCACCATTTGCCATGGCTATTTGTCCAAGGCATTCTGACCAATCAAAAGACAGAATTTATCGGGATATGGGGACAAATTCGAATCGCCACCAGAAGACCTCTTCTGATTAGTGGATCTGAGGAACAGTTTTAAGAATATTCCTCATACTGAACCCAGTCAAAATTCGAGTTCCGAAAGGGGACCCAACTATCATCGCAGCGACGTGATTTGAACAAACTTGAATCAGTTTACCCCATCCACCCACTACCCAAAATATACCAAATATCAAATGATTCTGGTTGGTGGACCAGATGAATGAGATTTTTAGAGAATGGGCCTCATATTGCACCAAGTTAAATTTTGCGCCCCATAGTGAGTCCAAATACGAACCCATGGACTTGTTCCTCGTATTCCTCTGTAAGTTTAATTCGTATTGCTATAAGGAGGCCACATACAGTGTATGAACCTAGGGACTACTTGATTTGAACACACTTGAATGTGCGTCTTATCTGCCCCCTTCACCCACCCACAAACACACACATATACCAAAGAATACTGCATACCAAATATAAAAAGAATTTGACTGGTGGATTTGAAAAATCGTTTTTTTAAAGAATATCCCTTATGTTAGGTCGCGATCCGGAGACATCGTGTTGTTGGAATAAGACTCCAACTGATGAATGATCAACATGACCCGTTAACGCCCCGCTGACGCCGAGTATTTTGGTACGGACTCCAACCAACTGAAAGTCTCTCTCTCTCTCGTGTGTTACAATACCAACGGAGAATTGCGCGCTGGGGGAGCTCACGTCTCAAACACAGTCATTTGAAAGTGTTTTTGTTTCTGTTAGGTTTTCGTCTTTGCAGTGTGATTGGGAGCTAGCAGGTAGGTGGAGCCCATACTCAACGACTCGTGACTGTTGAGGTGTGGTAAAGATTGGTGTGATTTGTCTCTTTTTCGGCCATAAATATACAGGCCTCGAGTTTTATCCTTCCGCGATGGCACATGTGCCATATCGATTATCCCATTCAAACACGCGTGTCGTTGTGCTTATTACACGCCATCACGTCTATAAAAAAAATTATTAGAAGGACACCCAGCAATTCATTTGATAAGTATCAGCAAAAAGAACACTTTTTATCGCCAGCCAAATTTGCGAGGGGAACCCGTGTTACTATTTCGTCTCCTGAGTTCCAATGTGCTCTATGTGCCTACTGGCACATAGAACACATTGGAACCCAGGGGACGATTTTTAGCTCTCGTTAGCGATTCAAATTGTAATTTCGGTGCACGATTTGTTTCTAGTGAAATGTCGCTTCTTTATAAAAAATAGTCCGTCAACGATTTCCATTCCGTGTGTGCGGAACAGATTTTCATTTTTCTCATAGTTTAGTGTTGCTGTAGATGGGGTTATCATAGAACAGGCGTGTAATAAAAGTGCATATTTTTGCCTCCAAATTTAATAAATATGTTGAATATGGAGTCAAAATGTAGACTTTTCTCAATATAGAGGTCGGGTAACAGTCCCAAACATCTACCATGTCATAAAGGCACATGGACAACCATTGATATAGAGAGTAATCGCTTGACTGGACTGGTTACGTGAAATAATTCATGAGAGGTGAGGGACGTTGTACAAACACGAGTGCGCGAATGCGCACGAGTGTTTTACAATATAGTCCTCGCCTCGAATGAATTATTTCACGTAACCAGCCCAGTCAAGCGATTACTCTGTTTATTACGTTTCATTATTAACGAAATAATTATATTATTTAACCCTTTACCTAACGTAACGGCCAAAAACTGCCAGCGCTATTCTCAAAACTCGCCAATTAATTTTCATTATTTTTTTCATTTTCTGTCTCTAAAACATGGGTTGTGTTCCAATACGAGCTCGTTCCAATGAGAGGTCATAACCTATGTTTTTGAGACAAAAAATGAAAATAATCGTTATTCAAGAATTTTATTTGCAAGTGTCGTCTGATTTTCATGTTAGGTAAAGGGTTAAAAAAAAGCCACAAAAAAAAAACAATGAAGTCCCCATTACACCCACGACAAAGCATTTTCGTTAGCGCGCACGGATACAAGACCCAATTGTTGATTGCATAATTCACTTGTGAAGTTATCGTTTATAATCAAACCCGGAAATCCCAGTAAATCACACTTTGGAAAGTAAAAAATTATATTTATCAGTGTGTGGGTGCCTTTCTATTACCATGCTCCACCCCCACCACGCCACAAAAAGTTCGAAATACATACTTTGCCAAGCTCTAATTGTTACAAGGGCTTTGTTCGTAATGAGAGGATCAGAAATGCTGTCTGACCGAGGGTTTAAAAAATTTACTTAAATTGGTATGCTGGTGATATGCTATTATATTGGAATTGTCAAAAACAGTTAAGTGAAATGACATTCAGAACATTAGAACATTATGTTTTTAGATAATATGATAGTGTTAACCTTCAAAACCGTGATACCGTAAAAAATGCAATTTGAAAGACTTTTTGCATGTTGTTAGGTGTACGGCAGTCTCTGTGGTTCTGCTCTGTATATCTGTATTTCATCTTGTTCGCCAGAAGTAACAACAACGGCTAACGTGGCCCTGCGTGTGTCGTAACATAGAGAATATGGTTTCGTTATTCCCTGTTCAGGGCCAAGAACCGTTGACACATATTTTCCGTCCAATGTGAACTCGACAATACAGTCTTTTTTAAAACTACATACAAACACACGCCCCATGCATGTGATCATTCTATCTGGTCCTATCAAATCTTCATGGGACATTGTGAATAAAATATAGTGTAAATGTTTATCCATCACAACCACTTTATTATCATCTATGTCTGATATCAAAATATAGTTACAGTACTCTGAAGTTGTCACAGACCCGGGGTTACTGAAGACAGCATCTGATGATCTAATGACTTGACCATTGTCGTCTATACATCTGACGACACCTTCATCACAAAAAGCTACAACAAAATTGTTATCGACTCTGCAAATTCCCGTGCATTCCCCTGATAGCTGAATCTCTTGAAGCTCTATAAAATCGCACCAGTTATATTGTTTGATCAGTTTCAAAGCGGTAAACGTAATTGCGATTGTGTTTGCAAACAGGCACGATTCACATGGTTCAGTAGGCAATTGGATCGATCTTGAAATACCTCCATTTGTATTCATACATTCTAACCTATCGGGATTGCTTCCCACCAACATCATATCTCCGTCTCCACCAGGAAACATATGCATACTAAAGATAGTACCTTCACAGGTGAAACGTTTACTGCCAACAAATTCCAGCCGTGGACAAACTACTGGATCTACATGTAATGGCGAAATCTTAATGGCATTCGTAAGATCTGAAGACATCTTTTCTAGCAAACTGTCATCTTTTTTTATAAAATCTTTATTGATTTCTTGAATACAAGAAGTTATATCTGCCAGTCTTTTCTCTACAAACATGACAGTTCCTTCATTTAGTGTACTGAATTGTAATGTATCATTCCTCCCTGACACAGGCTCGGCACTTACTTCCATGGATTTATTTTCAACAAATTGTCCTTTTTTCAGAATATTTTGTATTTCTGCTTTCAATAAATGATTTTCGTTCAGGAACGAAGAAATAGTATGAACCTCGTCTTCTTTCAAATTATATAGTTTACTCAAACTTTCTTTCTCAGCATTATCAATGATTTCCCGTATTCGGTTGTAAAAACTTTGAATTCTCGTTTCGCCGAGACGAATATGGGATTCTATTCGTTTTGAATATAATTCCAAGTGCAGCCTTTTCTCGTCAACGCAGTCCAAAATACGTTTCAAACGCTGAGAGAATGTAGTGGCGGTGTAGTAAATATCATCCATTGAATGGAGTGTACATGTATCGTGGTTCGTTAAACACAGATCACAACAATCATTCTCATGTTCCTCACAGTAAAAGAGAACTTCCCTGTCATTATGATTTCCGCAGAACTCCCCCGACACAGACCGAATACCAAAAGTTTTTGCTGTATTATTAAAATCCTTGCATTTTACAGAATCCACGGTACCTTCGCCAGAAGGTTTGTCGTCACACATCGTTGAAGCAAAAATGAGATAAATGCCAGATGACTTGAAAATTATCAGTGTTCACACTGTGAAATAAATCACGACGACACTTGTGATCACACAACTAAATTTCCACTCAGTGCGAGCAAGTCACATCTATTCAGTCACGTGACCAACTGAACTCATGTTGAAATACGAAAACGTATTTAGGACATGTGAAAAGTTTTTCCAAACTGTAAAAGTTTCTAAAAAATCGTTAAAACTACTTTTTAACACATTACGGAAGCATATTTAGGACACGTGTGAAATGTTTTTTCTAAGTCGTTATAACAACTTAGTAACTGGTTATAACGAGTTACGTAAGTCGTTATAACGACTTAGCTAACTGATTATAACGACCTAATAACTCGTTATAACAACTTGCATAGTCGTTGTAACGACTTAAGTAACTCGTTATAACGAGTTACGTAAGTCGTTATAACAACTTATCTAACTGACTACAACGACCTAGTAAATCGTTATACCAACTTACAAAGTCGTTATAACGACTTACGTAACTCGTTATAACGACTTAGAAAGTCGATATAACAACACTGTAAACTCGTTATAATGACCTGGAAAGTTGTTATAACGCCTTACGTAACTCGTTATAATGATTTAGTAAACTCGTTATAACGACTTACGTAACTCGTTATAACGACTTACTAACACATTATAAAGACTTAGGAAACTAGTTATAACGACGTACGTAACTCGTTATACTGACTTAGTAACTCGTTATAACAACTTAGAAAGTCGTTATAACGACTTACATAACTCGATATAACGACTTGGGGAACTCGTTATAACGGCTTAGAATGTCATTATAACGACTTCTGTAACTCCTTATAACGGTTTTCTTAGAAAATCGTTACAACGACTTACGTAACTCGTCATATCGACTTACTAACTCGTTATAATAACTCAGCTATACAGCTCTATCGACAAAGCGCATTGTCATTTCATGTTACCTGTTGTCAGATCATTTTCTTTCAGATGCAACCAGCCAGCGCATTTAGTGTTGTTACAGATGCTCCAGGGGAGGGGGAAATTGTCCGAAGTATAGCACTGCCCCCCCCCCCCCCCTCCATCACCTCCCTATGTAACTCGGATTCCACGACCTATCCCATCCCATCAAGAAAAAAAAATTAAAATAAAATTTACTTTGGGATTAAATGTCTTGCCGAAGGACACAAGGCTGTTACCGATGGTCAAGATCGAACAGTCTATGTTTTCGTTCAATGTTCTATGCTCTAAGTTCATTGCTCTAAGCACTGAGCCTCCGGATGGATACCCGAAGATAAAGGGACATGTCGCCACGAAAATATTTATTCCAGAATTAAATTGTTTCGTTCTTCCCTCACACACACTGAGCCCCAGGGTCTTCATTTTTGTCGAGAGAAGGAGGGAAGTAGCATATCATACACTTCTAGAATTCGTCCTAAGAGGAAAATAAAAACAGGAACGGAATAGCGGGTATTCTGAAGGAAGTGTTGAGGATGGGGTCCAATGCAATGTAGTACTGTAACATTATGAATAGTGGATACCATTCGGAGACTTCATAGGCCCGTTAGAAAGGAAAGAAGTAAAAAAATACTTTGACTTTTTCGGACCCAATAAATCATGATCAGTATGTTATTGCTGGCATTTTCAAATGGTGGGTGATACAAACATTCCATTCAAAAGCCGTAATTCTATTAACAAGATGTTAAACTGTATGCGAAAACGAAATCTCGTTGAGCTCTATGAAACTATTGGGGGAGGGGTGAACAGAAGATCAGCATTTTAACTTCATTAGTATAAAGGCCGATCTAAGTGGCCCAGAATAGGGCCCTGCGAAGCTTCGAGTATTCGATTCGATGTCGACATCGCTTTGGTATTCGTATATCGATCTCGAATAGTTTGCCGATTCGTTAGTCAAACGAAGCTTCGAGGAAAATGAAACAGTGTTCGACAATGTCGACATCAGTCGAAATAAGGAGCGAACTCTTCTAGTTTTAATGTTTCTATCAGGAAAATAGTCAAATTCATTGCAAAATTCTGTCGTTTCACTTTCAGTTTCAGATTCCCAGGAAACCACACACCGCTAATTCGCTATTTATAGATTTCCAGGAATTCGTGTGAGAGTTATTCGCGGAATCCCGTTTGCCCAGCGGCTCTGTCCAAGTTGTAACCGGAAGCAGGTGAGTTCGGACTTTTACCAGTTCGGCCCAAGTGACTTCGGCCCATTTGGTGAGTTCGGCCCAAGTGAGTTTGGTCCACGTGTAAGTGACTTCGGCCCAATTGGTGATTTCGTCCCAAGTGAGTTCTGTACATGTACAAGTAAATTTGGCCAACGTGTAAGTGAGTTCGGCCCAGTCATAAATCTCCATTCCAACCACATACGGCCAAGTTATAAATTAAAAACAGCTGAATCATTGTTTCCAGTGACTTAGCCCTTTTCAGTTTGCTTTCAAAGCTTTGTCCAACAATTGAAAAAACGTCAAAAACAAAAACATTCTGATTAGTCTTTTGCTGTTTTATATATCGTGTCTGTACAATCATTACTCCATTCTATTTGTGGTTGTAAGTCTAAACTGCAATTCTCACGGCTTATTGTTTTTACAAAAACCGTAAACATGAAATGGCCAAATTTCAAAAAGGTGAATAGTATGCACTTCAGTTCCAAAATGGATAGTGATCATAACTGTATTAAATGTAGTTCGTTGGTTAGGCCCCAGCAGGAGGCATTGCAGTTATTATAGGTTTTGACAAATGAATTTGGAGATCAACCATTTGAGGCTGTTCCTAACCTGGCATCATATCTTGCCAGGAATGCAAATTATCAACGACAAGCCACAAGACCTAAAAAGTCAGGTAAACGAAAAAAAGACTACAAAAAAAGTTTTCAACAAAATAAAAGAAATTTTAGGCGAACAAATCAAGCTTCAGGGAGTTGTAATGGATTTTGAAGCAGCTATGTGGTTTGCTGCTTGGCGCGAATTTCAAGAAGTTTCTGCAGTGGGTTGTGCGTTTCACTGGACTCAGGCTTTATGGAGAAAGGTTCAGGTAGGACTAAGTAAAGATTACATGTAAAATAGAGGCCTTCATAAATTTGTGAGGAAAATAATGGCATTGTGCTTTATCCCCGCTGAACAAATACCAACAATGTTCGAACGATCGTCTGAGGAAGCCACTGGTGAGAAACTAGTATCATTTGTTAATTAAGTCAGAAACACTTGGATAGATGGGGATATGTGGCAACCCAAAGACTGGTCGTTTTTTTTTTTCAATCAGTGTGAACCAATAATGGTGTGGAAGGTTGGCACAACCGTATCAACCAACATAAAATGGACTCCCATTTTATAGATTATAAGAAAAACTATTCAGTGAATGTAAATTTATATCCCTGTCGAGATCCGGCTTGTGTCGAAAAATAAGCTTCAACGCTACCAAAGGAAGCAATATAGAAACATTCAAAGTGAATTGTTTGACTCTTGGGAATCATTTAGCAAGGAGGAAATTTCCACAAAGAAACTTTTTTAAAAATGTTTCAAATTGTACGCTCCTTCTTGTCAGTGAATGTTGTTTTACCTTGTTTGTATTTGTATATCAATGGGGCCGAACTCACTTTTCACTGGGCCGAATTCACCCTGTCCGAACTCACTTCCGTGGGCCGAACTCACTTTTCTGGGCCGAAATCACTTGGGCCGAACTGGTAAAAGTCCGAACTCACTCGCATTCGTTGTAACCTGTTCACGCCCCATCTATACAACCGAAATATCCAGCTATGGGCCTAAGGCCTGCTCCCAGTCCCAGAATCTTCTAACACAATAATGGGGACATGTCGCCTGGAGCGCTCCCATTATTATGTTAGAAAACTGTGGGAGGAAAACCTCAGCCTCTGTAGTTTCTTTGCATTGTTCGGAGTTGGTACTTGGAAGTTGGAATGAAGTAAAAGCAATTTGTGTGAATGAGCACTGCGTCAATATTCGAGTAAACTAATGCAGAAACTAACACAGTTTAACGCCTTCGCTGCTTTTGATGTATACTGAGTTATTGAGTTGAGAACGGACCGAAATCTACAAGACCTGAATCCTGATAATACAAAAACAACCAAACATTACAATAATGAGGTTCCTATAAGATGTACATGTATTTAGCCACGTTAACGTACGTGAAGTTAGCGGCTGTAGCCGACTTCAACCCATGGGAATTAATGTGCCACTTGTATTACATTTGTGTTTTTAATTCTCATGTTTCAGTTTAGTGGTTTGTCTCAAATGTCTCTGGGCAGTAACACCTTAATTTCTGTCCATATTTATGTCTTGAATTTATTGTCGGGCCAAGTGAACATCTGAATGGCCATTCAACGAGACAGAAAATTAAAACAACGCCAAGTTGTCAAGTTATGTCAACGATCTCTTCTCGCAGTGCTTTCCGGACATTTCTGCACATAATAATGCCAGTTATAGTTACTTCTCAAGTTTATCCCGATTCGATTCGAGATTCGATTCGATGTCGACATCAGTCCCGATTCGATTCGAGATTCGATTCGAACATAAATTTCCCGATTCGCAGGGCCCTAGCCCAGAAATATGCAGCTCATTCTTACAAAGTAATCAGGATAGTGATCAGTTCATTTTGGTCTTCGGTAATACCGCGGGGACACTTTAGAAACCTTACAAAGAATAAAATAATATAATATGACAAGAAGATAATATTCCTTTTTTTCTTAAATCATTCTTTGTGGCGAGGCCTGTCATTGCCTGTGGGTTGAACCAGGTTTCGATTACACTATCGTACAAAAGGTCTGATGCTTGCAATTTATCAGGCGTCAATGAAAGATGAGTAGTAAATCTCGCAATTCTAGTTTTCTACCTACTGCAAACACTATTCTAACCACTTTAATCCTTTACCCAATGCAGACGATATCAAAATTGATTATTTTAAATACCATTTTTTAAAATTTTTCAAAACATTTCAACAAAACCATATCATGTGACCCCTCGTTGGAACGAGCTCGTTCCAACGAGGGGTCACATGATATGGTTTTGTTGAAATTTTTTGACAAATAATATTTTTTCAACTACTGAATTTGCATGCGGCCGATTCGTTGGGTAAAGGATTAATCCGAGCAGTTCATCTAGTTCTAACCCCTTTTGGTTACTCCTTGGTCCTGTCCGACTGATCCAGCAAAACGCAGCGAGCCCATCCCAAAGGACAGCCGTACTAATCTAGAACTGGGCTACTCGGCGGCACAGCCCTCTCACTGGGCCCGAACAATGTCCAGTCACTCACCTCCGTGTTTTAGTATTTTTTTATTTAATTTTGGTAATAAGATGGTATATTTCTACGCATTTTGCCTCAAATCCAATTCTCTGTCTTTATATCTGTATATATTATTTGGAGAGGAAAGTTTCCCAAGTGGAAAGCACATATTCTCCAATCGCTGTTTGTTTTCTATAATAATATACACATTTATATAGCCCCAAAATTATAGTTCAGAAGATAGAGAACTATATTCTAAGGCGGTTAACCAACTTTTTTATGATCGGCATATTAGATACTTAAACAGTGGCGGGGGGGGGGGGGGGGAAGCCCTTGGGGCCCCTGGCCATAATTATGATGGGGCCCACGGACACAGGACACGCCGGGCCGACCATGGTTCGACCCGGTGTGAGAAAATTTTGAAAATTATGGATGAAAAACGCCAAATCCTTCCCTCTAGAGAGGAGAATTCAGTTGTCAATTACCCCTTTACCCAACGAATCGCCCGCATCCGCCCGCGTAATATGCACATTCAGCAGTTGGAAAAATATTATCTTTCAAACAATTTTAACAAAACCATATCATGTGACCCCTCGTTGGAACGAGCTCGTCGAGACCGTTCCAACTAGGGGTCAGATGATATGGTTTTGTTGAAATTTTTTGAAGAAAATGATATTTTAAATAATAAATTTTTATATCATCTGCGTTCGGTAAAGGGTTAAAGAAAGAATCCCACATTTCACTTGCAATATCGAGCTCTGTACATGAATGTCTGGGTTTTCTGTGGAGATGTAGATTACGCTTGATTTTTTTACTAGCTGTCATCGTGTATTGCTTAAGGTTTACTGTAAGCGGCGACTACGGAACCGCGTGTTGATGAAAAATCTCTATTCCAGCACGCGGAGCGCGCAGAGAAATTTCATTTATGCACATTGAGCCTGTAAATTATTAACTTCTCTGCGGGGGTCCAATTTTTTAAAGAGGGGGCGCTCCCCCCCCCCCCCCCCCAAAAAAAACCTACAAATTTCTTTTTCCTTT
Source organism: Pictodentalium vernedei (assembly GCA_031216915.1). Lineage (NCBI taxonomy): Eukaryota > Metazoa > Mollusca > Scaphopoda > Dentaliida > Dentaliidae > Pictodentalium > Pictodentalium vernedei. The sequence goes on along the minus strand of CM062294.1, from coordinate 126,233,640 downwards.
GAGCCCTTGGGGACCCCTTGGAGTCCGGGGCCCCTGGCCATTGGCCACCCAGGCCCTATGGACCGGCCGCCACTGTGCTTAAACAGAAAGTAGTACACATACAAGTATTAAATTTGTGCTTATTATTCAGCTATAAGTATAGTCCAAACGTGGCCTGAAAGTCCGTAATATAATTTCACGTTCTTGAGAGGACGTTCCAAACCAAAAAATTATATTGGACTTTCAGGCCATGTTTGGACTACTGTTAGCATAATTAGAAACATGTTGTTGCAGTTTATGGATATCGAAACTGTTGCCTTATGTGTGATGGGGCCACAGCCAAATAAATTATGGACCTATTTCCCTCTTTTTGCAATGCTGCCAATAGAAGATGCACAATTGTTATATGCAATGCTGCCAACAGAAGAGGCACAACTCTATATTTCTAGTAATTGACTATTTCTGTTTCGTTGATATTTTTATCGTCGGAAGTCATCACATGTTGCCAACAGAAGGGGCATAACTCTACATTTCCCTCCCAAACCCTCCCACCATCGCAAGCCTACGGCTTTCGGGATATGTCTGTGGCATATCGTGTTTGGATTTTTAGTTAACCAACAGGTTAATGAAACAAATTTACTTAGCCTTCAGAATAGGTTATAAATTAACAACTAAATGGGTAACCTGTTAAATGGGCTAATCAAAATATGGAATTGTCAAGACCTGGTACTTCAGGGTAAATTGGGAAGCAGGCTGAATGAATGATAACACATTTAGTGTAATATTGTTCTGTCGCTTTATTAATGTCTTTCAGGGAGAAGTGGAATACTTCTTGCACCATATTAGAGTAATATACATTTTATCACACATGATATACTATACATAAATATGAACAAAAATATTTATCCTCATAATTTCGGGGTATCGGTATTGCAATGACATGATTTTGCAATTTAGTAGGTATAAAGGCTATCCAAACATTATTTTATTTCTCTACAGTGATTTTTTAACCCGTTGATCACCAGTAATATCTGCAATATCGTCTCAGTGGCGTCAATTGGAAAAATCCATGTTCATAATTTGGGGCTACACCAATGAATATTTTCAAAGTTCAACGTTTGGGCTGTGAGTTGGAAATATTGATTGGTCTACCCACATATTCACCGAGTTGTAATTCTAATTTGGAAACTCCATGATTGGGTCCCCGAACACAGGCTTTTGTATCCAAGACGTTAAACGGCAATTGTTTTTCCAATTACGTAACTGGAAAAGTAACCAATTCGACAGCGTTTAACGGAACCTAATGGGTAAATTCCTAGCTAAAAAAACATTGGACAAATTTAGAACTTAATGTGCTAGTTTGGGTCTCATATCTGTTGACCGGGGTTAGTCATGATGACTGAAGTGCTATATTACTTCAATGGCATCATACTTTTTCATACACCGCAATTTTATTATTTTGATGAAATGATATTTCAGTATTACGAATCTCATAATATGTGAAAGAAAGTTTAAACAAAAACAACTTTTGGCCCAACTCCTTTGCAGATCAAATAATAACACACTGCTCTAAAATTACAACCAATTACTTCATACTAAGAATGAAATAGATAATCTTTTATTTGTTAACTCAACAACTATTTATTTATTAATGTCTAAGATCTTTTTTATGAATGCATCACTAATTGTGGTTGAAAGTTACCAGGTCATACTTTTTACCAGTGGAATACAACTTGTTTAACACGGTTATTGCTTCACTCACCGGGGTTATGCAACCCAACTTTACAAATAATCGAAAAACCGACAATTTTTAATTTTGGATCACCGCATATTTAATTCAATCTAAATAACAGTTTTCTCAAAAGAAAAAGTAGACCGAACCTTTAATTGCAGAGAGTTTTTTAATTTTTCTTTTCGATTGAATTAAATATGCAGTGATCCAAAATTACAACTGCTGTTTTGTTTTATTATCTGTAATGTTACGTTACATAACCTCGGTAAATGAAGCAATAACCGTGTTATTCAGTTTGGTCTACTTTCGTCTACAGTGCACCGTCGCCTACAAAATATTTATTTTTGTAAAAGTGAAAGCGAAAGTGCTTTAAATTGGCTTGAGGAAACTGCGCTAATGGCCCTGTGTACTTACAGGAAATGGAATTTTCCTGTTTTAAATTACTTGGCCAAAATAAAATATTTTTTATATATGAATTAACATTAGAGCCTACATCAGTTGTTTTTACAAACATCTACTCTCTGGTCCATAATGAATTATTTTTTAATGCGTGAGTGGACATATTAAATATTAAAAGTGAAACATATTTTAATATGAGGGTGTGCCTCCTTGCTCTTAAGAGATTGCAACGAAATAGGCTATGCATCATATATTTTATGTATAATATGCCCGTTGTTAGGATATTTATTGAATTTCAGCCCAAGCAGGGTTGAACAAAAATATTAGTATTACCTTTGAGTAAATCCATTTTCTGTAGGGATTTACCCCCGTTTGTCAGACACCCAATTGTCATACACCCCAGTTGTCAGAAAGTTATTTAGGGATTAGCTGAAGTTAAAATAGATGATTACCTATTGTTGTAAATGGAACAACCCAGATGTGTACAACTTGAATACAACTTGAATAAAATTTATTTTCAACATTTTGTTTGGTACTGTTTTTTTTTTTTTGTCCTTTTCAAGGTTGACAAATCGTCTCTTGAGTTCCAATGTGTTCTATGTGCCTACTGGCACATAGAACACATTGGAACTCAGGGGACGAAATAACAAAAACACCACTTAATTATCTTCTAAAAATAATCAGAACATAAAAATAACACTTATATTGTGTAATAACACTGATAACTTTGATCTAAAAACTGAAAACAAAATATTTTTTTTCAAACAGTTGTCCTTTTTTATTTTCTTGTTAAAACGATGTTTTGCTATTTATTGATAACTAATCAAAATTAAAGAGTCACATAAGTTTTGTAAAAACACAATTCTCTTTGAAATAATTTTCTTTTTCAGTAATAATAATAATAATAATAAATTTTCGGCCTTCCGCTGATTTGTCGCAGGCATTCAGTAAAAAACTGTTTCATAATTGGCTTGTCGATGTTCCCAACTATAAAACTGACCCTTTTCCTCATGTCATTCCTCATCCAGTTATTCTTGATGTTTCCATTCCATTTTTTCCATTAGTCCCCCAAGGAGTCCTGTTCTACTCGGCAAATATTTGTGGCATTCTAAAATGAAATGTTCCAGCGTCTCCGTTACACCTAAGTTACACATTTGACACACTCTTTCCTCACCTTTCTCGATTCTCCCCCTCAACTGAACAAAAATGACCCCCAAACGATCCATCCAGATACTTCTAAAAAACATTCTTTTTACATAACCCATCTAAAGAACTCTTGACTTCATGTGCTTTCTCGTCTTGGTTATGATTCTGTTGGTGTCTGGAGACATAGAAACCAATCCAGGTCCAGTTGCAGTCAACTCAGTAAATACTTTAAACACTTTAAAAATTATCCAGCAGAATGTACAGAGCTTGAGGCCCAAACTGGATCTTATTCAATGTGAACCTACTGAATTTGACATCCTAGCTTTTACTGAGACCTGGCTTCAGTGTTCAGGTCCTACATCTGAAATTCTGATCCCTGGCTTCCAAGAACCCTTTCGGTTCGACCGTCCGACAAGAGGAGGAGGTGTTGCCGTGTATATTAAAGATGGTATCTGTTTTCGTCACAGATCCGATCTGGAAATTACAAGCGCCGAATACATATGGGCAGAAGTCTTTACAAGATGTGGCAGATCGCTACTATTAAGGGTATTCTATCGCCTTCCTAACAGTACCCCAGAGATATGGGATATTATATCGGCTTCCACTGAAAAGGCCAAAGACTCGTCAACTGATGATTTAATTATTACTGGTGATTTTAATGACAACCAAATTGTAAATCCAAATGGTCATTTCGCGGGCATCATTAAGTAATTTAACTTAGGCCAGCTTGTGAGCCCACATATTTCACCGAATCGTCTGCTTCCCTAATTGACTTATTCGCTGTTAGTAACATAATCAACATATTAGGATGTGAGGTACTAGACCCAATAATACCAGACCAAATTCGCTACCACTGTCCAGTGTCCACAGAAGTGGACTTTTCAAAACCGCCGCCCTCAGTCTTTAGGAGACGTGTTTGGTTGTATTCTGATGGGAACTATGAAGCCTTAAACGCTGCATTCAGTGATGAGCGATGGGATAATCTTTTAATAATTCAAATCTTGATCTTATAGTTTCCAGTTTCACCAAAAAGGTGCTCAATATTGCAGCTAAATACATTCCTACCAAACTAATTACTTCAAGGGCGTCTCAACCCAAATGGATGCACAACGAAATACGTCGCCTGATCAGACAGATTAAACGGCTATATCGCATAGCCAAACGCAATGGGCTCCATCGTGCATGGGAAAAATACAAACACAAAAGAAATGAAGTAGTAGCAGCCATTAGAAAAGCTAAAACCTCTTACGTATCCAAAGTCCAGTCCACTCTGAGTAGCCATGAAACACCTCTGTCCGAGTGGTGGAAAACGTTGAAATCCTTTATAGGTAATAAAGCACCAGAAATTCCTCCGATTAACAACTTAAACAGCATGTATTCTACTAACGCAGAGAAAGCCGAAGTATTCAACGAATACTTCTGCTCCATATCCACCGTCGACGATTCGAGTGCCTCCATTCCAGGCCACGTTCCGACAGATCCACATGCCATTGAAACCATTACTCTCCAGTATAGTGAAGTCTATCCAGCAATTCAATCTATTAACGTATCAAAGGCATGTGGTTCTGACCTCGTTAGTCCCCGTGTTCTTAGGGAATGCACCTCCTCATTGTGTGAGCCACTTCTTATCTAATTCAACATTTTATTAAACAATTCCTACTTTTCGTCCGCCTGGAAAAAGGCTCATGTTTCCCCTGTACTAAAAAAGAATCCCTCTAACTTGGTTACAAATTATCGCCCAATCTCTCTGATAAGCTGCGTTGGAAAAATACTCGAGAGATGTGTATTTAAGCGCTTGTGGCAATTTCTGAAAGACAACAATGTTCTAAGTGAATTCCAGTCAGGCTTCACTCCTGGAGACTCAACTGTCTTACAGCTGACCGATCTCTACGATGAATTTTGTCGTCCACTAGATGAAGGCAAAGAAGTTAGGGTGTTTTTCTGCGACACGAGTAAAGCATTTGACAAGGTGTTGCATGCTGGTCTTATTCACAAGCTCGAGCGAGTCGGAGTCTCTGGTGACCTTCTTCTCTTTTTAAGATCTTATCTCACGGACTGATATCAACGAGTTGTCATAGCCTCTGAAGGATCCCCCTGGAAACCTATCAACTCGGGTGTCCCTTGGTCCCTTGTTGTTTCTCTTGTATATCAACGACATAATCGAAAACTTACTTAGTTCTGTTCGCCTCTTCGCCGACGATACCTCTTTATATCTAATAGTGGAGAATCCTGATCAAGCTTCTATTCTGATGAACCATGATTTATCAACAATTGAACATTGGGCTCAAACGTGGTTAGTTGAGTTCAACCCACAAAAAACGGAGAGTATGCAGATCTCGCGCAAATGTAATCCCATAGTGCATCCACCTTTACGTTTCGGCGGTACTTAGATTTCAGAAGTTACTAATCACAAACACTTAGGAATAATACTAAATAGTTCCTGTACATGGAATGATCATATTGATCACATTTGTTCTAACGCCTGGTCGCGTGTCGATTTGTTAAGGAAACACAAATTTACCTTCGACCGTAAGGTTTTAGAAAAAATCTATTTTGCTTTTATTAGGCTCCTGCTAGAGTATGCTGATACCGTATGGGACAACTGCTCAGAAGCTACGGAATAGCTTACCCTTGTCTATCCGAGAGAATTCTTCTCTAAGTAATTTCAAACATTTTCTCAACAATGGCAACCTTCGTCCGCCGCTATTTTATAGCAGCAATAAATCTCGTGTAGCCCAGGTACACCATTGTAGGTTCCGATTGCGGTGCAGTAACCTGAATGCTCACCTATATGAAAACCATATATCACCTTCTCCCCTGTGCCAATGTGGTCCGGTCGAAACACCTGAGCATTTCCTCCTTCATTGCCCAGTCTATGCGAATTTCCGCAATAATACAATCAATGATCTGCCTTTTACTCCAGATCTCTCAACGTTACTGTTTGGTCATGAATTGTTGAACAATGTCGAGAATCTTCTTATTTTTTAAGTTGTACAAACTTTCATAATGGTAAGTGGAGGCTTTGGGTGAGCAACCCTCTTTAACCGTCCTCTGATTCATCCCACCAGAACCAACACACCCTTAAACATGTTCAAATACCTTAGCAAGCTGGTATTGTTCTTTTTCCTGTATCATACACGCACTAGTTTCTGTCCAGCTCAGCATCGTGGTAAACTTATATTCTGTCTTTGAGTTGGCTTATTATCCCCCATCCCCTTCGTTTCCTCTCCGCTTACTGTTCAATCTTGACTCTTTCATCTGTTCTCTCTCGGGACGTAGGACAATCCGCAATATTTATCTAACGTGACATACAAAGATTTTTCACGAATACTCATAGAGTTGTCTTGTAATCTTGCAAGAAATTCCGAATGCCGGTTATGGCATAATGAAAGTCCATATAGGAAAATCGAGTGCCACCCCTAGACTCACCTCACTTCATGAATTCCCGGTCATCTTGGAGGTAATTAACATTGCAACGTTCATCTACCTGTATCCTTATTAGGTGTGGTTTGTATCTTACGTCCCACACCCTCTGGACTTTTCTATTTCTTTCGATTAGTTTAAGCAATTTACAATACTATACTATATAGTGTAAAGCATCCGTTTAATTAATTTGTGTAACTATTTTCTTACTAGGGAGACGACCCTCAAAAGCTCCGCGCATACTGTCGAATACCTTACTTATAACGGTGTCTTCCCATTTCATCAACTCCCATTTCATCAGCTGCCTCTAAAATTATATTTTCCCCAATTCATCAATTCCCACTTCATCAACAGATTTTTTTCAGATGAAAAATCAATATTTTGAGGGTTTATTGTATAACCACTTTCCAGACATTTCTAAGACGAACACACTTTAAATATTTTATTCAGAGCAACTGGATTACTACACATGATAATAAGTGGTGAAAAGTAACATATAACATTTAAATATCTATCAGAATGTAACATTTAAAGCACAATACTCTAGTAACATACTCACTATTACTTCAGAATGCCTGTTGGCTTTCTAAATTAATTTGTCTCTTTTGAGTAACAAATTAGTTTAGAATGCCTAGTGGCATTCTAAACTAATTTGTTACTCAAAAGAGACAAATTACTTGAGAACAGGCATTCTAAACTAATTTGTTTCTAAATTAATTTGTCTCTTGTAAGTAACAAATTAGTTTAGAATGCCTGGTGGCATTCTAAACTAATTTGTTACTCAAAAGAGACAAATTACTTGAGAAGTACAACAGGTTTAATTTCTGTTTAATTTAATATTTTTTATAATTGGTAAAAAAATACATTTACATAAGATTAAAACATATTTTCATTCTGTTGATGAAGTGGGAATTGATGAAATGGGAAAATATAATTTTAGAGGCAGTTGGTGAAATGGGAATTGATGAAATGGCAATAAACCCTTATAACATGTTCTCTTTGTTATTTTATGTACGATTATATTTGATTTTGCTTTGTTTCATCTTTCTTTTCGAACGTGATGTGTACATATAACATGATTCTTTTTCATTGAAATAAATATTGTTTAAACTAAAGAACTCTTGGTCCTAATTCCAGCCTTCCAGTTTCTGTTACAATCCTTGTTTGTTTCCAAATTTAATCATTTATTTCATATTTTTAATTTATTTTGTCATAAAACACATTGGTGAAGAAATAAATCACTAAACGCGAATTAATTGTTTCTTTTCTGTCTGACTTATTGGCACATCCCACTTAATTCTGAAGGTGATAAGTAAGGGATTAGCTGTTCACTCAACTTAATAATCTGTGATTATAAACTGTCTGACAACTGGGGTGTCTGACTAATGGGGGATACCTCTGTATGTACACCAGGTAATTATCGCTAATCCCCCAAAGAGAGTGCACTTTCGCCTGCAGTTTTTACAAAAAACTACTTTGTAGGCGAAAGTGCCATGTAGGCGAAAGTAGACGCCACTTAATAAATGTCTAAGGTTTACAACCCTGAGTTATTAGTTCTCCAGAACGAGTGATTGATAAGATGCGTACCATAATTTGGGTATTATTTCAATATAGAAAATAAAACAGCCATTCGAGAGTGTCTAAGTACACCTATATCACCCCAAAGAAAACAATGCGATCCCGCTATGACACTTACTGCATTGCACAGCTTGTGATATCTCGATTGGAGGAGCCGAATCACACTCAGCCCCACTAGTATTTCATCGATCTATCATGTCAGGTTCGACGTCAATGACACGAAGGGGGAAAGTGCGGTATAAACACAGCTAGCCGTATCACTTGAAACACAACTGCCCCTTTTTCACAATGCGTACGAAAAAAATGAACAAGTCCTGTCTGTCGTAGCACCTATTGGTCTGAAAAGGGACAATGGAATCCTGTAGGCAGTAACAAGTGATATCAGTCCTTTAAATCATAACATTTACCCAACACTCGCTCTTGTCCCTAAGATATGACAAGATGCGTTGGCGGGAATGTTAGGATATTAACCCCCCCCCCCTCCCCCCACGGGAATCTTGGGTAGTAAAGCAGTGCCTGTTCATTGCAGTAAACTGGCTCTGTTTTTACTAGTAAAATAAGATCCAGTCACCAATGCATGCTTGATATGTGCAAACCCTCTCTAAAATGGGCAACATGGCTTATTTACGCTCACCCCTGGCCTTCAGTTGATACTCAAGTTGTGGTCATGTTTAGCCATTGTGACAAAATATGTGACCTTAAACACCAATAAATAAATATATAAATAATTCTTTTTTCGAATACATGAAGTGTAAGAAACATGTTGCTTGAGAGAAACAACGAAATATTTAATCATTTTCTAATGCTAGGGGCTGCAATTATAATGCAGAGACGGAAGACAAGATCAAAATATAAACATCGATTGTGGATAAGGACCATATCAGGCTTGTACCGAAGGCAAAATGGTCTAGGTTGTTTGGGGGTGTTCCCGTGGGAATCCCGGAAGTAGTGGGGGGAGGGGGTAGGGGACTTTGAGTGATATGATGAATGTTTTGTCAGTGACTGTAAGTGCCAACGTCAAAACACGCATTTATTCTAACAAACCAGAGGCTCAAGGGAGCCTAAAACGCTCACCTGGCACAAATTGTCAAATCAGATGAGTGTATTAGCATGTGATCAGCAGCAAGGACAATTTTTTTTTATTTGCTATGACACAACTAGAGTCAACTTTTTGGCCATTCATTTCTGCTGGTCCTACCGTTAAACTACCGTAGTTCTCTCTAGCGCACCCCCCCCCCCCCCAAAAAAAAAAACAAAACAAAAAAAAAACAATCAAATCGATTTGAACAAACTTGAATTCAACACACCTAGAGATGTTGCAGACCAGATATGAAAGGATTCTCACTGGTGGATCTGATGAAGAAGAATTTTTAAGACATTTTTTATATTGCTCTAAGTTAAACTTTGGGCTTCAATAAAAAGCCCAAATATTAAGCTAGGAAACTGATTTGAACAACCTTCGATCTAACCCTCCCAGAGGTGTTGTACACCAAATATCATAAGAATCTGACAGCTCGATCTGAAGGAGATGATTTTAAACGATAAATCCCCACACTGCACTAAGTAAATATTTGGGCTCACTTGGGAAACCCAAATATTAACCCAGGAACTCGAATTAAACAAATTTGAACCTTACACCTCTAGAGATGTCACATACTAAATATGAAAGGATTCTCACCTGTGGGTCTGAAAATGTGAAAAAGAAGATTTTTAAAGAAATTTTCTCATATTGCACTAAGTTAAATTTGGGCTCCAATAAAGACCAAACAAACTTCAATCTAATCCCCCTAGAGATGTTGCGTACCAAATATCAAAAGAGTCTATCTCATGGATCTGAACAAGAAGAGTTTTAAAGATTATTATCCATATTGCACAAAGTTAATAGTCAGGCTCCCATCGGAAGCCCAAATATTAATCCAGGGACTCGATTTGAACAAATTCGAATCTTACATCTCTGGATATGTCACATACCAAATATGAAAGGATTCTCAATAGCAGGTCTGAAAAAGAAGATTTTTTAAAGTTAAAATTTGGGATCCAATAAAGAGCCCAAATATTCATCCAGGGATCCCATTTGAACAAACCTGAATCTACCCCCCCCCCCCTCCTCCCCCTAAAGATGTTGCATACCAAATATCAAAAGATTCTGACTGGTGGATCTGAAAAAGATTTTTAAAGAATATCCCCCCTATTCCACTAAGTTAATAATCAGGCTCCAATAGGAAGCCCAAATATTAACTCAGGGAGTAGATTTGAACAAATTCAAATCTTACACCTCCAGAGATGTAGATATCATATACCATATATGAAAGGACTCTCACTAGTGGCTCTGAAAAAGAAGTTTTTTCAAGAAATTTTCTCATATTGCACCAAGTTAAAATTTGAGCTCCAATAAAGAGCCCAAATATTCATCCAGGGATCCCATTTTAACAAACTTGTAACTAACCCCCCTAGAGATGCTGCATACCATATATCAAAAGAATCTGACTGGAGGATCGGGAGAAGAAGATTTTTAAATATTATTCCCCACATTGCACCACATTGTGTCCTATGAATGCCGTATACCAAATATCGAAAGATACTGATCAGCGGTTCTGAAGAAACGTTTTTTCTCTCAATTTTTGCAAATATGCTGACTCAGTATTTTTTCAAACGCCCCTACAGAACACCCTAAAACAACCAATGGCCATTTTTTAATCCATTCTATCGGTCAAAAGGATGCTCCATACCAAATAACAGTTCTCTGTTCGTGTAGTTTGGAAAATATGGGCATTTGAATTTTTCCTATTTTTAGCCCCCGTGGTACCCACGGGGCAACGAAAAAAAAATTCGAGCAGCAATCAAGTACCTTGGACCCACTTATGCTACATGCCAAATTTGGTTCAAATCGGCCCATCGGTTCTTGAAATGGAAATTTTGGGTGGAGGCTAAAATGGATATGTACCCACAGAGAGCCCAAATATTGATCTACCAACTTCTCTTGAACAAACTTTAATCTTCAACACCAGAGAGTGTTACATACCATATATCAAGGCAATCTCTCTGGTGGTTCATAAGAAGATTTTTAGGCTTTGGCATCATTGCCCAAGCCCGAAGAAGGCAGCCGCTCCATTTGAACAAAATAGAAAGGGTATACCCATGGGTGGTTTTTGCAATACATGTTTGAATTTGGCTGAATGGCTGTGGAGAAGAAGCCAGGTTTGCAGAAGTTAACGGACGATGGACGACAGACGACGGATGCCAAGTGATGGCAATACCTCACATTGACTTGCAGTCAGGTGAGCTAAAACGGTTTTGAGATGAACCAACGGAGACAAAGATATAGATAGCATGTAGCACTTCACCAGAACGAATTAGGGCATCCGTTTGATTGATGCTTTGTCTGTTATCACAGGGTTGTTATTTTAAGTTTATTCTAAATTTTTAAAATAAGTAAACAATTCGAGTTATTTAGAATGAATGAAAGAAAGGAACTTTTTAATAATCAGTGTGAGTAAACTGGGTAAGCTCATTAATTTAATTAAGTTCGTATTCGGAAAGTGTTCTTTGTTCAGTCGCTGTCATGCAGGGACTGTGTAAACAATGCATTCCAAATTAGAACTTATTGAAAAGTCAGTTCATGTCACTGCAAGTCATCAAAGCCGTCTTTTGTAAATTAGCACCTTTGCCCAAATCAAGTCTTTGATAGGTGATGCGCGCGTCTATATAAGACCCCTCGAGTTTACCTCAGGACAGACTCGCTAGGATGGGATAATCGTTAGTTCACGCGGTGTAGTAAAGAGTTAATGTATTTGTGTGGTTCCGGTAAGCCGTCATTTGGACGACAGGATTCCCGATCTGATGATTTGCATCGAGGGGAGACGCCGAAGAAGAATCGATGAGTATATGTAGTATTTAGTTATAGTATTTAGTTGTGATAACACGTCGTAGTTACATAGTTATTAGTTAACAGTTTTAAGTGTATTAGTGAATCTGTGTTATTAGATGATCAGTTGTTATTATTGCGAGTTAGAAGCACTATTAGCAGGAATTGTAGGTGATAAGATATTCTAAAGGGTGAAATTTAGTATTAAAGGTAATTCCCCATAATGTGGTAGGCGCAACAGGATAAATGCGAGCATGAGTGGTTGAGTGAAAGATCTCGTGATTTCTTACCAGTTGTCGCAGCTTCGACCTTTCTCTACGAATATAAATTTGGGAGACAATTTAATTTTAGATGATATTTTAGTACTTGTTTTCGGTGGGATTCAGTGACTAGTCACAAAACTCATTTCAGTAGTGTTGAGATTATTTATTTAGGATTTGTTGGCTATTTGTAAATAAGAGTATAGAAGATTTATATATAAAAATTGTTGGTTTGTTAATAGTCTTTATCTTATTAATGAAGAAGCCCTGAGTACCCTAGGAATTGATGGAACCTCAGCCCCGCCAAGAAATTAGCCCATGCTAGTTCATTACCGTTGAAAGCAATTGACTAAAGCGCGGCGCTACTCTGTGGTTTGTGAATAAGCAATTGCGATTTACAAAAGTGAGCTAGTGAAAATCCCCTGTCCCCGGTAAAAGAGTATCTTAGGTCCCCGGCAAAGTTGATCAACCCCAGCCTTGGCCCTCCGTTGACAAGCGCCCTCTGGCAAATAAATATTCACTCTCTCCGAGACGTTGCCACGGCGGCGTTCCAGGGGACAGTAATTTCTATTTATCAGAAAGTGCTAACACCTGTGTAGACACCTGAGTGAGTGATTCCCCAGTGGAAGTAACGCGTGGTTCCACTTTGCAGGCGGACCGTTTGGTCATACTGCCATGCACATGGTTGTAATTCAAGTAACGGTGTTCTTTTTAAACACGTACTGATGCAACCTAATTGGTCAAACAGCATTAACAATGCCTGTTATAGGTCATGCCCGTATGCATATATTTCTGCCAGAGGCTGCACAGGAGATAGTACACTCTTGGACCCAAAGTCCGGAATAAAATGTTTTGGTTTGGTACGTCGGTGTATCCCGATGATGATGAATGAAAGGTTTTAGCGCGCCGAAGGCGCGCATGGACGATATGGGATTTACAAATCCCTTGTGTCCCGGTTAACCTTATTTTATTTCACTTGGATAACACAGGCCTAGCTTTCCTATTGCCTCCAATGGGGTCTGAGAGGGCATGCACGCGGTTAGAATTCCTTGCCCAGCTGAACGAATGAAAGGTTTTAGCACGCCAAAGGCGCGCAGGGACAATGTGGTATTTACAAATCCCTTGCGATCCGGTTAGCCTTATTTTATTTCACTTGGATCACACAGGCCTAGCTGTATCCCCACATTGCCATCAGCCTGAAGAAACAATTCTTCACACATTGGCGAAAGTCAGTTCTAACAATTAGTGACAGCTAATCGAGAGTTTTTGGTCCTTAGTTTGCCAGCAGTGTTTGTCAAAGCAATTAAGTTAACACTGATTATTGTTGATCAATTGATGAGTTTTCAATCACTTGTATAAACAATTTAGTCAGTAGTGTTTCACTTCAAAGGCGTAAACAAAACAGTTTTTACAAATAACTGTATATATATATATGGCTGCAATTCCGTGTTTAGTATATCAAAATGGCTAATGCATAAGTGAGTGTCCGATTTATTCCCAATGCAAGAGGTGGACAAAGTTTGATTTATGATGGTTTCAAGTTCCGAGTGAAAAACACAAGACGAGACAATATACATTGAAGATGTTGTAAAGCTGGATGTCCGGCTACTATTAACACTAAAGACAGCATAATAACGAGTTTTGGGGTCCAACATAACCACGAACCAGATAATGTTAAAATTCTAGTGGACACATTTCTCAGTGAAATGAGAGAAAAATCGAACACGACCATAGAACTTTCCAGCAATCTATCAAGAAGAATTAAACTGTCTATGTGCAAATGATATTCCTGAAATAATTCTGTCTGTTCACAAACTGTATTCAGTTGACTCTAGTTTGTATAGAGCAAGATCTAAAATTCTGCCGCCAGTTCCTAAAGTGAGACAACAGATTGACCTTCCAACTGCATATAAATAAACTAACACAGGTCACAACTTTTTGTTACATGCCGAGGCTGACAATTCTTTTCTGATCTTTCCTAATGATGAAAACATTCGACTTCTGGCCTCTTTAGATACTTATTATTGTGATGGAACCTTTAGTATGTGTCCAACTCTGTTTTACAAAATTTACGCAATTCATTCGTTTGTGGAAGGGAAAATGTTTCGCTTTGTTTATGACCTGTTGACAAATAAAAGACAGTCGACATATCAGCAGTTTTTTGAAATGGTAAAACAGAAGAAACATGATTTAAACATGGAACTGTGTCCATCTACAGTAGTGACCCACTTTGAGACAGCGGTACAAAATGCCGCCATGAAAGGGTGCATGTTCCATAAAAGACAGGCACTTTGGAGAAATGCCCAAACGACATGGTTTACAAGTTGCACTTGCCAACGACCAGAGTGTTAATATGTTTGTTAAACGTGCTGCAGCTCTTCCACGTCTAAGACTTGGCGATATAGGAGACAATTGGTGGTTCTCTATAGAGAATGTGGATGTGGATATTTTGCAGACTACGTAACAGAGCAGTGGGTAGAAGGTGGTGACAGTTCTATGTGGAATCATTTTGAGACCACAGGTCCGCGTACGACGAATCGTGTTGAAGGATGGCATAGTAAACTGTAAAAGCTTGCAGCTTGTCATCCAAATACCAACAAGTTTATAAACTTAATCAAAGACGAACAAAGTTTCAATGAGGCAACAATTCTGCAGTTACAGAATAGTGGTACTATAAGGCCACAAAGGAAGAAATATCGGCGTGTGGACCACATGCTGGATGATGAAAAGAGACGGTTGTTAGATGGTAGTAAAACTGTTAATGAATATGGTGATTTTGTAGCAAATCTCGTTGGCTTGTGAAATCCTTAATTCGAATATTGTGTATATATCTATTATCTATCATTTGCAACTGATAACAAAAATCACCATTTAAGTTTTTTTGTCTCAAAAACATACTTATGACCCCTCAATAGAACAAGCTTGTTGAGCTCGTTCCAATAATGTCGAGTCCCCCCCCCCCCCCCACCCCTCCTCGGTATGGGCCTGCATATTGAGAAACCGCTTGCATTACAGCACATACCACCACCTTGTCAGAGAATTAGAATTATGTACAGAAGAGTTTCAGACTTACATTTGACTGAATAACCCTGGTCTTATTTTACCAGTGGGAAAAGAGAACTTGTTCAGGTCAGTAAACAAATAAATTTAATATCCATCCACAAAAGTGCGACAAGTGAAAAAATAGTGTTTCAAATTTTCATAAGTTTTAATCAATTGTTTTAAACGGTTTAATCTAGTATGGAGCTCAGTGCTTTGAATGTTTGGTTCATGAAAACCAGTGACTTGAATAAGCATAAATCGCCCTACCTGGTTCAAGCTTCCTAAAGGAACAGAGAAAATGTAAACGGAAGAAGAGAAATCCCTTTCTTTATAGCAAAACCTGACCCCTGTTAGGATGCTGTATACCAAATATTAAACGATTATAAATGATGCATATGAAAAAGGATTTCTAAACAAAAAAATGTCCTCATATTGCACTACGTAAACATTCACCATTTAATTTGACTAACCTTTAATTTGGTCTCATAAAGCATACTACTGCATATCAAATAGCAAACTTTTCTGACTGGTGGATCTAAAGAAGACTGGTACAGAAGTAGTATGTCTCGCACGTTTCAGGGACAGGTTGGATGACCCCGGAAGTGACGTAATGTCACATGACCCAGTGGCGCCATGTTGTGTTGACATGGTAACCCGCGTGAGCGGCCATCTTGTGACGTCATCCCCATAGTGATACGTGGTGTTAGTGCACATGCGCAGTGCGTGTTGTTAGGGTGATACGTGTTTCCGTCGTCCAGTTTGTATACTGGAGGCCGCCATCTTGGTTTCTATGGTACACGTGGTTGCTATTTGACCTAAAGGCATACAACAAGACAGGGCTATGTTCGGGGGGTATGTTTGAATGAACAGGAGTAATTTCCCGTTTTGCAGATTTACCACAAACAATAGGCCCCAAAGAGCCTTAATTGCTCACCGGCCAAAGTGGTTCAAAGAAGTATTTGGGGTCACATTCAGTTAGACATGGTTCATCAACACTACAAAGGAATGAAATCATGAGAGACAAGTTTTATGGAACTAGGGACATGGCTTGAACCAACTTGAATCTTACCCCCCTAAGGATGCTGCATACCAAATATCAAAAACATTCATCAGCTGGATCTGAAGAAGAAGATTTTTAAAGAAAATTCCTCATTTTGAACTAAGTTATCATTCGGGCTTCCACAGTGAGCCCAAATATGAACCCAGGGACTTGGCTTGAACAAACTTGAATCTCACCCCCTAAAGATGTTGCATGCCAAATATCAAAACATTTCGACTGCTAAATCTGAAGAAGATTTTTAAAGAAAAATTCCTCATATTGTCGAAGTTATAATTCGGGCTCCCATAGGGAGCCCAAATATGGACTCAGGGACTTGGCTTTAACAAATTTGAATCTCAGCCCCGCCCCCCCCCCCCCCCCCCCCCCCCCCAAGGATGCTACACACCACATATCAAAACATTCCGACTGCTGGATCTGAAGAAGAAGATTTTTAAAGAAAATTCCTCATTTCGAACTAAGTTACAATTCAAGCTCCCACAGTGAGCCCAAATATGGACCTAGGGACATGGCTTGAACAAACTTGAATCTCACTCCCCTAAGGATGCTGCATACCAAATATTAAAACATTCTGACTGCTAGATCTGAAGAAGAAGATTTTTAAAGAAAATTCCTCATTTTGAACTAAGTTGTCATTTGGGCTCCCACAGTGAGCCCAAATAAGGACCTAGGGACTTGGCTTGAACAAACTTGAACCTCACCCCTCTAAGGATGCTGCATACTAAATATCAAAACATTCCAACTGCTGAATCTGAAGAAGAAGATTTTAAAAGAAATTTGCCTGAAATGCACTAAGTTCGAATTTGAGCTTTTATAGTGAGCCCAAATATGAATCCAGGGGGCCGATTTGAACAAACTTGAATCAGATCCACCCCACAATGTTGCATACCAAATATCAAAAGATTCTGCCTGCTGAATCTGTAGAAGAAGATTTTTCAAGAAATTTGCCTGAAATGCACTAAGTTCGAAATTGAGATTTTATAGTGAGCCCAAATATGAATCCAGGGGGCCGATTTGAACAAACTTGAATCAGATCCACCCCCACAATGTTGCATACCAAATATCAAAAGATTCTGTCTGCTGGATCTGGAGAAGAAGATTTTTTAAGAATTTTGCCTGAAATGCACTAAGTTCAAATTCATGCTTCTATACTGAGCCTAAATGTGAATCCAGGGGGCCGATTTGAACAAACTTGAATCAGATCCAGCCCACAATGTAGCATACCAAATATCAAAAGATTCTGCCTGCTACATCTTGAGAAGAAGAATTTTTAAGAAATTTGCCTGAAATGCACTAAGTTCAAATTTGGGCTTCTATACCGAGCCCAAATATGAACACAGGGGGCCGATTTGATCAAACTTGAAATTGCCCCCCCCCCCCCTCCCCCCCTAGAGATGATGTATACCAAATAGGAAAGAATTCTGCCTGGTGGACCTGAAGAAGATTTTTTTGAATTTTGGAAAGAAATTCATGGGTGCTATCAGAGTTATGCCCCTTGTGGTGCCCCCTGTGGGTGCGGCAAGTTTATTTGTACACGTTTGAATTGACATATGATGGGGAACATGCACACCAAATTTGGTTCAATTTGATCCAGTTATTTGGGAGAAGTAGTCGTTAATGTAAAGTTCACGACGGACGACAACGGACGACGACGGACGGACGGCAAGTGATAAGTTAAGCTCTCTTCGGTGAGCTAACAACCCGACATGTTGTACTATTTCGAATTCTTTCAGAATTATCTGCTTCTATTTATCTATGCAATAATTTTCGTCTACCTGACCATGTTCCTTTGCCCTGGAGTATACTCCAGTAGAGTAGAACAGCCTATCAGCTGGAACAGCTTTGCTTATTATTACTATATTTAGTGGTTCTGGTCTGTTCTTGTTAGTTCTGATCCTATTCCGAGTACTCTTGTTGTTTCATTTATCTAGATCACCCAATGAGTTTACTTTACTGGCGCTAACTACCAATCCGATTACTTGATTTTCCATAATCTGTATGCAGAGTTACCTCCCGTGTCTTTAACAAAAGCATATATCATTCCCAAAGCCAAAATCGAACAATTACTCGTTCGAGTGACTCGCACATACTGCTCGAACGACTCGAAGTCTACCGAGCAAATGAGCTATCGAGCATTTGCTCGTTCGAGTGACTCGCACATACGACTCTTCGATTCATTTCAGTATTTGAGGATACCTATGTCCTGGTATTGTATTATTTGAGGATACCCTTTGGGGATACTATTTATAGGATACTTATCTGAGGATACTATTACTTGTTTGGCCCAACCTTCTAGGCCACCCAGGGACATACCCATCCCAAATTCGCCTTATAAACTATCGAGCAATTACTGAAAAGTCATTGCTCGAACGACTCGAAGCTGATCGTGCAAATGAGCTATCGAGCAATTAGTGACCAATTTGTGATCATTAGTGACTAATTAGTGATCATTAGTGACCAATTAGTGACTAATTAGTGACCAATTAAGGCGACCATTGATGTGCACGTGAGTAAAACCGATGTTCACATGAGTAAAACTGATGTGCACATGAGTAAAAACCGATGTGCACATGAGTAAAACCGATGTGCACATGAGAGAATTTGAAGTAATCAATGATCAACAGATTGGGGTAGAATCTACCCTATCTTGGTATATATTTGCCCAATCAGCGATTGACAGGTAGGGGTAGCGTCCATCCTATTCCTGTATATAAATAGAAGAGCATTGTCCCCACCCCACAATTCTATTAGCTCGCTTCGAAAAGATGAATTCACGATATGTCTGTGAATTGTGCCAAAAATCTTACTCTCATAAAACTCATTATTATAGACACAGACGACAATTACACAAAAATGTAAATTTTAAACGACCTATAAGCGGAGCGAACACCAATACAGCCAAGTTAACAACCAGATCTATCTGTAATCAACTACCCTATCCTCCAGTGCATATGAAATCAGCCTTTAGTTGGAACAATGCATTAGCAAGTGGTAATATTTTGGGGCTTGCAAATAAGCTAATACTTTGTTTGTGACATGAAAAGTACTGACTAGTTTCCCCAAAAACATATTAAAAATTAAGAGCACAAAGCGTCCATGCCTTTTGAGGTGAACATTACCCCTCCCCGTACCCAAGTCCCCAGTAGTGACCGCTATGTTCCCAAATCAATGACCGCTATGTTGTATTCTTTTACGTGAGTGCATCTCTAAAAGATGTATGGGCCGCCATCTTGTTGACGTCATGCATATCATGCCCACCATCTTTATTACGCATGCCCAATATAGGCGCAGCCATCTTGTTGATGTCATGCGCATTAACGACGCCGCAATCTTGAGCAGTACACGGAGGGAGGGGGCGCCCTCCCACTTTGCGTCTTTTGGTAGACACGTCACAGATATCATGGGGGACGACGCCATCTTGTCATCCGCCATCTTGGTCCGCCATCTTGGGTCCCAATGGGCTTTGGGTACAGGGAGGGAGGGGGAGCCCTCCCACTTTGTGTATTACGGTAGACACGTCACAGATATCATGGGGGGAAGACGCCATCTTGTCATCCGCCATCTTGGGTCCCAATAGGCTTTGGGTACAGGGAGGGAGGGGGAGCCCTCCCATTTTGTGTATTATGGTAGCCACGTCACAGATATCATGGGGGAAGCCGCCATCTTGGACCGCCATCTTAGGTCCCAATGGGCTTTGGGTACAGGGAGGGGGGAGCCCTCCCACTTTGTGTTTATGGTAGCGACGTCAAAGATATCGTGGGGAAGCCGCCATCTTGGACCGCCATCTTGGGCACAAAGAGTGTGCGTATGGCTGAAAGGGGCTCTGGGCATGGGGATGGGTGAGCGGCGCCTAACGGCTTTGGGTACAAGGCGGAGTAAAACAATTTTTCAATAAAGTTCGACTAAAATTAGTTTTTGTCAAGTATTGAAATGGAGAGACTCAGGCAAGTTATCTACCTTCCACCGATTTAAGGTTTTGCTCAAACTATCCCAAAATCTGACTTTCAACTTGGTGAACTAGCTGAAAAGAGCCATTCTATCCTAAGTGTACTTTTTGAAACACCAATAAATTTCGCGCAACTTATAGTTAAATCGTCAAAGTATTGCATATCGGTTTTAATGAAAACTGCAGGTGAAAAAAATGCGGGGCTTGAGTCGGGGTCCATACCCCATGCCCCTCGGGGTATCCTCCACCCATAAAACCAGTACGGCATAACCCCGGTTGTTGGAATCGATTTTCCAATAAAATACGCTTTATATCACACGTTTAGCGAAACAGTTAGTTGTAACCTATTATACATGTAGACATACAAATTCATCCCTTTTGCTAACAAAACTCCAACGTCTTGCATACAAACTATTAATTGTTCACATTTTTTCAATGAAAACAAAACCTACAATATATATTGGTGACTTTAAATATCGAACAAATTTCAAATGAAAACTCGAATTTTCATTATTTCGGGGGGAGGGGACGCCTCCTTCTCTCTATATTTTATGAGGAAAAGCCATTTAACTTTTCAATAAATTTTATAAAATACTTTATTAAATTCACTTAAGGGGTACCAAGGTGGGGAAATTCGCCATTTTATTGACATCGCGCGGATGTAGAGTATTGGAACCACCAATGCGCCGTATTATAACACGTCGAACAGCCGTCTTGTTGTGTTATATGAAGAAATTTTCATTATTATGGCATGGGGAAGCCTCCTTGTATTTTATGTGGGACGCCATATTTTTCATTAAATTTTATAAAATACACAATGCCACTAAGGCAGGTGAGTTGTTTATATCCCAAACGTTTAATTTATAAAAAATATAGAAATATATAACTTCAAACACCTATAAATAATGCTCAGCCTCATCTCTCACTGCGCACAAGCGCGTTAGACCCTCATCACAAAAATCAGTAACCGCCATCCCATCATGCAAAGTATAGAAAAATATGGCTGCTGCACATAAAAGCATATTTCGAGAAACAAGTTCAGGCACGTCCTGAAGATAACACACACCTGCTGTGGAGCTTATGTAATCTATTTATCACATAAGTGTTCACACAAACAAGATAATCCTCTTAACTGAGTACTTTGAAAATATCTCGGTACAATATTAACCCAAACACATTGTATATTTCGGAAAACAGGAACGAGATTTTTGAATTTTTGAATTTTTAATTTTAATATTTAAATCACTGGCAGAGTTGCTTGGTTACGTCACAGATATCATGGGGGAAGACGCCATCTTGTCATCCGCCATCTTGGGTCGTCATCTTGGGCTGCCATCTTGAATCCCAATAGGCTTTGGGTACAGGGAGGGGGATCCCTCCCAATGTGTGTATTATGGTAGCCACGTCATGGGGGAAGACGCCATCTTGTCATCCGCCATCTTGGGTCCCAATAGGCTTTGAGTACAGGGAGGGGGATCCCTCCCACTTTATGTATTATGGTAGCCACGTCATGGGGGAAGCCGCCATCTTGGGCGCAAAGAGGGTACGACTGGCCGTATCATGACTGGCCGAAAAGGGCTCTGGGCAAGGGGAGGGTCGACTAACAGGTTTTAGGCACGAAGGAGGGATTAACTGGGTTTGGGCACAAGGAGGGTGTCTAAGGGGCTTTGAGCACGGGAAAGGTGAGGGGACCTAACGGGCTTGGGCACAGGGAGGGGTGAGGGGAGCCTAAAGAAGGCCTGGGCGTTTTGGGCGCAAATGATCTCGAGGTCCGGGTAAACTGGTATGAAAAGGCCATCTCCTACTACTTTCGTATTGTCATAGTTGTGCATAATCTGTGTGTTGAATAAACACCTCAAATATAACAATAGAGACTCAGTCATGGGATTATATTCAATGTAATTACAGGTGTAAATTGACAACTCTGGGTTAATTCACTGTTTCCAGGGAGGGGGCACCCCCACCCCCCCCCCCCCCCCCACCCCCCCCTGGTTGCAGGCCTGTCTAAAGATATACCGTACGGGACTCTCGGATCACTTAAAAAGTCGGGATTTTCATATTGGATTGTTCTGTTTTGTATTGAATAACACAAACCATGTTTGAAAAGTGACAATTTTAGAAAATTGTTGAGCCGAAATATGCCTTTGTTTCAAAAGGTCTGTTTCTCAAAGCGAGGAAATTGCATTTTCAGTGGCTTATTTTCGGGGTTTTTTTCACCCCGAGCTGAACTAGTTTCGGAGAGTGTAGTCCCTCTTTTCGTGGATTTAGCCTCTCTATCTGAGATTTTTCTAGCACCACCCCTGATTACAGGAATTTTGGGTAGCGGCAAGCATACAGGATATTATTTTTTCAAACAAACTTATACCTCTTTGTGTCTAAACTCAGTAGTTTTTCTATAACATTCTGACCAAAGTTACCAGTTGTGGGATTTTACATGAGGTGTTCACTGGTGTGTTCCACGATAATATTCTATTTTTTATGCTTTTTTCTCTACTTGGACCAAATCCTCTGACTGGCAGGGTTATTCCTGTTCACCCACACAACTAGTTTTAATTAACACCTGGGCGAAGGTTATAGTCCGTATCAAAACAGAGAGCTTTGTTTCATCTCCGGACAAAATTGATGGGTTGATTTGTCAAAACAGAGAACTTTGAACTCGTAAGACCGAATTTTCAGTCCGAGGCATAATTTCGTCCCATTTTTGTGTTATTATAAGAGGTCAGTCCACGAGGCATTGGTGATAAAATTATAACTACAGTCTGCAGCCAGACGGCTGCAGACTGCAGTTATTATTTTATCCTCCCTCTATATTGATATTGTAATGCACCCTTCTCACCGTGAATGTACACAAAGGCAATATCAGGGTTTAAAGAGTTAATGTTATTTATTTAATATTATTATTATTATTATTATTATTATTATTATTATGTTATTCATTATTATTTTTAATATAATGATGTGAATTTATATCATAAATAATTGTGAGATCATGAAATAAAGTGCATTTATATGATAAATAATTAATAATAATTTTTGTTCCTTTTTGTCATTTTCCTACCCACCTAGCCCTCTGAGTTTGCAGTTAAATTCCCAACTGAACATACCACTAATCTGAAGAAAACTATAGTCGGCATGTCTTTGATCAAGAAAGGTTTCACACTTCTACCAGAACAATAGCGGCTGGGTGGACAGGAAGACCCCGACTGGCAACTTCGGTAAGAATGTTAATTATGTTAGTTATAGAAAACTACCGTGAGCCTGGACACAAATGGGGTATCCGATTGTTTGAAAAATAGTATCCCGTATCCTCGTCGTGCCAAAATACTATGTAATATGTCATATCTAGTGTATTACCCTTTTCCCTCGATTCTTCTCGTGTTTGCGAACTCCTCGGCTATTTTCAATGAAACCACGTGATTCCTCATCGTGAGTACAGTGCATGGAAATTAGCTAAAATGTTAATACAAAAATCGTTTAGGATGGGGGAGTGTGTGGGGTGGTCGGCTGTAACGGCAAATACACGAGGCCGAAAAGGCAATATTCCGCCATTGGATTACCCAAAACCATTATTTTTTTTTTGTTGCTGCTAAAGCCAAACCAACTAAAATTTGAACAGAAAAACATAACTTTCAAGCAAATAAAACGGATATCTTATTCCTATCGTGTTCATCGTTCATAAAGACATGACAATGCTCAAAAGTCTTTCATCAGAGATGAATGTGAAAAGTGGATTTGAAAAAAATGGTTCGGCCTCAGGGAAAACCACCCTACTGGGGCCTTGTGTCAGGTAATTTTTTTTTTACCCTCCCCCCCCCCCCCCCTCCTCCAGAGGGGAAACCAAGGCGGAATATTGCTTTTTTGGTCTCATGGATTTGTGTGACAACTGAAAACCACCCCCCCCCCCACCCCCCACCCCCACCCCCCCGGCGGAAATTGGTAAAAATTTGTCCTTTTCTGCAATATAAGGACAGTATTATGTAGTATGGTTTTAACCCTTTACCCAACGAATCGGATGCATCCGCCCTCGTAATATGCAAATTCAGTAGTTGAAAAAATATTATTTTTTAACAAAATTTCAACAAAACCATATCATGTGACCCCTCGTTGGAACGAGCTCGTCGAGCTCGTTCCAACGAGAGGCCACGTGATATGGTTTTGTTGAAATTTTTTGAAAAATTTGAAACAATGATATTTAAAATAATAAATTTTGATATCGTCTGCGTTGGGTAAAGGGATAAAATGCTATACATGTACATGAACATAGTCTTCATAAAAACAGAAAAAATTTAGTTTTTTTCGTCACCAGTTAGCAGAAATTAGATGATTGGCTGAACTCTCTCTTGCTTACAAACATGCTGTAAAGTCCTCCATGGCTCTGAAATTGAAAAGAAAACTATGTATGGCAGATGCCCAGGACACAATCTAAAGTACATGTTATATATAACTCATGGGCTTTTTTGTATTATGACATGTGCTTTATATTATCTTTCAAGGCAATACGTGTTTATTTTGACGCATTTATAGAAATGTGCCTCATGGGATCGTCACATAAATTATAACATATGAATAAACAAAATGTAACATTCTTTAGTTTAAACAATATTTATTGACAGGTACACTGCAAATGCATACAATATAGTTTACAACAATAACAGAAAAAAAAAAACAAAAAAACATACAGATACAATTTTAAGATAATGGATGCAGTATACAGTTATATGAATAAATGAAGAAAAATGATGAAGGGATTCAACAGAAAGCTTAATGCTTATATTAGTCGTCTCCCGACTATAACATTCTTTGATGTAATGCTGAATTAATACAAATATTTTCAATTGCTATCGATTTAATTTGAATTTGATAAACGTGCAAGATCTTAATATAATATTTTACATTTAGCATATGGGCGAACTATTAGTTCTGATTTTGACTGAAAAATAGCTATGCTGTCAAACTGGTATATCCCTATCATACTAAATCCCTCTTGCTTTTCAAATTCATCATTTTTTTTTGTTAAGCCATTGCCAGTGACAAACAAGAATAAGACCTGTAAATAACCAGGGCTTACAGAATACCCCCTCCCAAGCAAGAATCCTGACATTATAAGGTGGGTTTTTTAAATAGCCGTTCAAAATTAAATTTGACGTAGGCATTCTGTAGATGGATGGAAACCGAAATTCGTATAAATGTCTTAAGTAAAAATAAATGTCTTAAGTAAAATTTTACTAAAAAATCTGAAGAAAAAAATCAGAAATTGGTCACAATAGAACTTAGCCTAGATAGTCTGCACTTTTGACAGGACACAAAAAAATAGAAATAATTCTGAATAATTGTCTGAAAGTTATTGGACGGACACAAGGATTTAAAAAAAAAAAGAAAAATTTTAGTAGAAATTTTTTTTAAAACAAATCTGAAATTATCTAAAAGAGAACTTGACTTAGATATTCCTAAGTCATAACAGGATGCCAAAAATAGAATAATTTATTAGGAGTTGTGTGACGTCCAAATGCACAGATAGGCAAGAGCCGAAAACAGTACATGTTTTCTGCACCCGACCACATTTTTTATGAGGGGGGGGGGGGGGGGGGGGGCGGTATAAAAAAAACAGATTCTTCAAAAAAGGGGCCTTACTGACCACTAATCTATAGTGTTCATTTCAAATACTGTCATGAAATGTGCACAAACAGCACGTCAATCTGCGCGTTAATCTACGCGTTTCGACCATAGTAAGGCTATCAAATAATTCTGTACATATGGCCTGTGCACAAGCAATGTTCCCGCCAATGGACCACCGGGTAACCTTGCCTGTGTTTGCTTTGAGTAACCAGGATAACCTGCCATGCTTTGGATGCCATTCGATATGGCAATTGCGCGCAATTCTTACGCGCAATTAAGCCTAGATAAGCGCACAATTCGTGACAGGACTTCTAGTTTTAACTGTATTAATGCAGTTTTTGACATAAACAGGAATGAGAGTGGAAAGCAACTAAATAAAATCTCATACTTCAAAATGAAAATTTGGTTTTCTTTTCGTAAATACAATGGACACTTAGCCAGGTTATGAATTGGTAGACATTTTACTTCTATATATTTTACATGAAAATGATCTTTCAGATTTTCATGTGAAATTCTAAAATTAAACGAGACTTTCCTGTAAGGTGAGTTTTGATTGTAATTCTACCACTCATGTAGACTAAGGAGGCTAAGCGAGATAAACGCATGCGCACGGACGTCCTATTCCCCGCTTGAGATCTTGTGGTCACTATCGATGGGCTGAGTAAACGTTTTTGTCAAAGAACGTGGGCGGGCGCTTAGCCTCCTTAGTCTACATGAGAGGGGGTATTCTGTAAGCCCTGGTTATTTACAGGTCTTAATCTTACAGGTAAGTCTCGTTTAATTTTTGAATTCTACCTCCCATTCCGGCAAAAGGAGGCCACGCGAGACTTCAAAGCCCACAAGACCGAACTAAGAGTCTGATCAAACATGCATCTCTTATATGTATATGGTCTAAAGTAAACTGAATTCACATACCTCTCTACTTTGCTGCCAACACAGAGTCAGCAAATCCTTTTGCTTTCTGCATTGGTTTGCAGTAAAACTTTGCAAATGCTGAAAATTTTTACCATCCTGCCGATGCCAAGATGGTGTTGATGTCACATTTCCTTTGCAAGGCTATACTGGTGGAAGCAGTAAGCAAACTATTCGGTTTGAACACAACACTGTATTATCTATGCCTGCCTTAAGCATACCAGTTCGGATCCAGCGTGCTACAGTGCCTTTTGAAACCCACTGATATGGTTTGCAAAAGCTAATAAAAAGTCTCTTGTCTTCACGAAAAGGCCGAGTTCGTTTAATATAAGCATCTAAATATGTGACCACACACAAGCGTCTATCCGCCGGGAAAGATTGCAGTTTTAGCGAAGGTTGGTCTCTTCCTGGAGCTGATTGTTTTATCAAGTCATGTATGTGAAATGTATAAGAGCTCTTTCCCCGTACCATGTAGTTACAATTCATAAAAGTAATGGTTTAACATCTCTGTCCAGTAACCAGCATGCATAAGACCACTGTTTTTAGAGTCAATTGTTTCAAACTTAAACATTTTGCTGGTGACAATTTTTTCAGGTAGGTTAGTAAAATATCTACATCACAGTTTTCTTTGTATCTAGCTAAAACAGGCCTTTTCACAAAAATGCCTGTGAGAAATCGCCGTGATAACGGATGTTCTCCCACAACAAACTCCGAGTCTGAAAATTTTATAAATTGCGATAAGGCAGAGCGTGCAGTGTTGATAGCACTTTAATGTAATCCACTTTGAAAACGATGTGTTAGGAATTCAATGATGTTGTTCACAGTCAGAGACATGGTATCGAAATTTTGTTGTTTTGAAAATCTGATCCATTTATCCAAATACACTTTGTATTGTGAAAATGAACTTTTTTCGCCATGATGAAAAGATGATATCTTGAGCTGTTGATGAAATTCCTGTTAATCGGATGTTCTCCCTGATAAGAGACAGGCCATAAAGATCATTTTTCCCTCGAGTGGATGATTCGCTGCTTGGTCGAATGGCGGCTTCAACATGTTTTTCTTGGGCAGGAAAACTGGCAGATCTATTAGAAATTTTTCTTCCTCTTAATTCCATCTGCCCCCTGCAGTCCTATCTTTCCAAACAACACCCCCAGCCCGAGCCAGATGCATCTCTTTGGATAATTATTTGTGGATTCCCATGAGAAATATGTCGGGGGCTTTGGAAAGCATGTGTTAACCACCAGGTAATATCGCATTTGGCATCCTCAGACAGTGTACATGTAGCATCAAAATTACCATTAGCCTGCACAAGTGCTTCATTTTTCTCAATTTCCAAGTGTCGATAATGTAAAGCTCCATATTCGACTCCTAGACAATAAGAGATCACGAGGCCAATGAGTTTGGCTATATGACGAATAGAAGGTGCAGAAAGAGCCAAAATTCTCCTCCCTAAATTTGTCAGTTTCTCATTCTTTTCTGTACTGATAGAAACTGTCATGTTGGTAGAATGGAGTATAAACCCCAAATGTTGTTACCTGTGAGGATATTGTAATAGATTTTTCATATGAAATATAGAACCCAAGCTTCTGAAGCAGGTCACAAGCGCCATCTACATTAAGCTTACAATCATTACGTTCTGTCGCTGTTAAAAAGAAATCATCCAGGTAACCACTCGACAGAAAACCTTGTGCCCTCAATTTTGCAAATACATGTTTTAACAATTTTGTAAACACCCTAGGTACACATGCCAGGATATTCGGAAAGACAGTTATTTATTTATTGGTGTTTAAGGTAACATATTTCTACACAATGGCTAACCATGACCGTGACAGTTTTACGGGTGGAGGAAGCCGGAGTATCCTGAGAGAACAACCGAGAGTAGTATGTAATGTGGTTTTGAGGGAACATTGGCCGGACCCCGGTGCCGGACCCCGGAAGTGACGTCATGTGACGTGACGTAGTGGCGCCATGTTGTGTTGTCATGGTAACCCGCGTGAGCGGCCATCTTGTGACGTCATCTCCATATTGATACGTGGTGTGAGTGCGCACGTGCAGCGCGCGTTGTTAGGGTGATACGTGTTTCCGTCGTCCATTTTGTGTACTGGAGGCCGCCATCTTGGTTTCTATGGTAGCACGTGATTGCTATGTTGCCCAATTTTTCTGCAATAAGACGGGTATGTTCGGAGGGTGTGTTCGATTGTAGAGGAGTAAATCTAATTACTACAAACAAACCGACAATCCTTCCAAATCACCAAAATCCACCCCAAATTACCGAAATAGACTTTATTTATTACGGATTTCCCATTTTATCGTCTTAGCACGTAGTGCTATAGTACCGAGGGGGTATTGATAAAGGCCAAGGCATACTTTGGCTTGTCCGACCCCAGCTGTGCTTGAGTACGCTTCAACAGTTTGGGACCCCCTACACAAATGACAACATATACAGGATAGAAAGAATCCAAAGACATGCGGCCCGATATGTCACCAATCGGCACAGAAACATCTCAAGCGTCACAGATATGCTGGAACAACTAGGCTGGAAAACATTACAACAAAGGAGGAGAGAAGCCAGACTAGCAATGATGTACAAAATCGACAGAAGCCTAGTTGCCATCTAGAAAAAAGGAAGACTGATACCACCAGGAAGAATGGGCCGGCACTCACAGCCACACTCATTCCTGGTCCCAAGGTCTAGAATAGATGCACATAAGAAGTCATTCTTTTATCGCACCATACGGGAATGGAACTCGCTACCCGCCTGATGTCACCGGTGCGGTCTCACTAGAAGCCTGTAAGGCCCTAGTGTCAAGCCTTTAAAAAGCACCAATCCTTTTAACCAGATTTTAACCAGTTTTTAAACCAGTTTTTTTTTCTTTTAACTAGGGTTCTAAACATCCTAATTTCAACGTCTTCACTAGCACCCATGTCGCAGTAAGGACCATGGCATAATCTTCAATATGTTGAAGGCGGCTATTACCAGGCAGATGCAGATCCATCCCATGCTCAAGTAGTTGCGTTGTAAGCTTCGCCAGCTAAGGGTTAATGTTAACACCGGTCGTCTCATCCTTGTGCACAGACTATTCCAGAATTGCACAAATGTTGTTGTTGTTGTCTGTAGACACGTCCCCACCGGGAAGAGTTACGTCCACTTCCGGTTCTAAGTCGTCCCCTTTATCAAGATTTGCCGACTGTTCGTCCGGTTCTATGCTGGTATTATAGTTGTCATAGGCATCCTTTAGTTCTTGCACCACCGGTGCCAATGTTCCCACAGTTGCAAGAAGCTGTGAAAGTTGAGTTTTAATTAAATCCAGGTCATTGTTTTTATTTTGATTTATTTCTTGGTCTGCGTGCGCACACGAAACAGATGCGCGCGTGCCCTGCACAATGTCCGTTACCGCTTCACTGTTAGCATTTCGCGAGTTATCACCGTTCGCCTTTTGCGAGTTGGTGTTCTTTGTCTTGCTGCCTTTCCCAGTTTTCCGATTCGCAGTGCTCTCGGCCCCTTCGGCCTTTTCATGACAAAGACTGTTCATGCCTTTAAATATAGTGTCCAGAATGGAGGGGGGGGGGGGGACCTCCCCACCCTGGACATAATCCCATCATTTTTTCATCCAGAATCATTTACCCCCCCCCCCCCCCCCCAAGTGACTAAAGTTCACTAATATGGATACATCCTGCCAAGCACATGTGCGCCGGGTCGACCATGGTTCAGCCCGGCATGGAAAAATTTTAAAATTTGGCATTAAAAGGAGCAATTACCTGTCTTCTGAAGGATCAATTCCTACTTCAACATACCCCAAAAAGTTTTATTTTTTCTGCTCAAATAACAAGATTCATTGTTTCATTTTTTTTTATTTCTGCCCACTAACTTTTGAATTACAAGAATCATTTCACGCCACCCCCCCCCCCCCCCCCCCCACCCCCGTAGTGACTAAGTTCCACTAATTTGGATATACCGTGCCAAGCACATGCGCGCCGGGTCGACCATAGTTCGATCTGGCATGGGAAAAAATAATTTGGCATTGAAAGGAGCAATTTCCTGTCTTCTGAAGGATCAATTCCTACTTTAATATACCCCAAAATTTTGCATTAAAAGGAGCAATTTCCTGTCTTCCGACGGATCAATTCCTACTTCAACATACCCCAAAAAGTTTTATGTTTTCTGCACAAATAACAAGATTCATTATTTGATTTTTTTTTTATTTCTGTCCACTAACTTTTGAACGACCATCCAGAATCATTTTACCCCCACCCCTCCACCTACTCAAAGTGACTATATTCCACTAATTTGGATAATTTTTGCCAAGCACATGTGCCCCAGGCAGACCATGGTTCCACCCGGCGTGTAAAAAAATTTGAAATTTGGCATTAAAAGGAGCAATTTCCTGTCTTTGTCCCATGGAAAGCCTCTGTTTCGAGAGCAATTCTCCTACTTTCAATTACCAGTAACCACTCATCACTTCAAATTTAACCTGCTATTGAAGACAGATAATCTCTTCTGCTAATTAGTTAATGTTTCATATTGTCATAGTTGTGTATAATCTGTGTGTTGAATAAACACCTTAAAGTTAATTCACTGGTCGATAAAATGGATCAAAATGGTGAAAATTGAAAAACAGTGTCTGAAATTGTTCTGGGGGGGGGGGGGGGGGCGAAAATGTTCCCAGGGGGGGGGGGGGGGGGGCATGTCTGCAGGCCTGTTCTGTGCACTCAAGTCAGCGGGCCCTCGACCTGCTTCAGAGGTAGACGCAACACATGCTTCTTTCGAAGCACTAGCAGTGTTGGCTGGAAGTGATTCACACTTTGATAATGGCATTTCGCCTGTGTGATTATTAAATCCAAAATGACTCTGAAAAGACTGTTAATAGTTAACTGATGTTGGTAACTTCTCGATGACGTTCTTGAATCGATTCCACAATGATTGAAACAAAATTTTAAACTTTTAGAAACAACAATGTAGCTATAGAAAATGAAATAAACACGTGAGTAAAAACTTTTAGAACTATCCGCTTGCAGGAACGTTTCGAGAGGACGTCCGTGCGCATGCGCTTATCTCGCGTAGCCTCCTTAGGTTGGAATGGGAGGTAGAATTATAGAAATAAATCTACAACATTCTGGTTATCAGTTGACTGAAATCATTTAATTATCTGAACTCTCTCATCCCTGAATAAAAACAGAAGCAAAACTCTATTTTATCAAATAACTCTAGTATATATAACATGATCCGGAGCTTCTTCCAACAAAGGAAAGACGAACTCTCTACATGACTGTTCCTTGTATTTATTACACACTTTTTACACATCTTGTTTGAATGTTCTAAAATATAATGTTAGGGTAAAAAAATCGTCAGAGAAAGGGTCATGGAGGATTGTAACCGTAATTGGCGAGAGGGGGTCAAATCAAAGAGGTTTTTGGTGGCCTACATGATAAAGAGAAGCCATGTTTTGAAGAGTACCTTGATGGCACCTTTGGGGGGGGGGGGGGGGGTCACTGTTGTTCAAGATGAGGTCGCGATCCCTGGAGCTGAGGGGAAAAATTGGGAAAGACAGTGAAAGGGAGTGCCAGATGTGTAATTTGGGCATGGTGGAGACCCTGGAACACTTTCTTCTAGAATGCCCAAAGTACCAGTCTAAACGAAAAAGATTCACTGGAAGTATAATTGGGAAGTGGGATGGGAGAATGAAGGACATGTGGCTAGGGGGGAGACTCAAAGGAGAGGGTCAATATGCTAATCGGAGAGATTGGGAAGAATGGGGCAAGGGATGTCATCATGCAGTTCGTCTCCGAGTGTTGGGGGGAGAGGAGACGCATGGGAATAGGGAGGCAGTTCGGAGTACAGGGGTAACCAAGGCCTTCTCGTCCGAGAACCGCGACAAATCAGCGGCTGGCCAATATGTTATTATTATTGTCATTTTGTTTTTTTTTCGCAATCTGCCTCTCTGTCGGTGTTAATTGCTTGAATAAATATCAATATCAATATATAGTATAATAATATATTAAAATCACTTACATTTTTATTATGCTGAACCCTTTAATTGTGGCTTTGACAACAGGAGGAATGAAATGATCCTGTTCAAAAACTGATTCTACCAATTCTTTAGAAATGGTATAGCACTCTCTGCCAAGTATGATGCTAGGATTTGTTCTGAAAATAAATAACATCTTTTTGATAAGACATTCACGACAGGATTTTCACTACAAAGGTTAAATCGGGAGTGTTCAAAGCATTTACTTTTAACTCAATGGCTTGGTATAAATGTCTAGCATGTGCATTTTTTTGTTCCTCGATGGGGAGGTGACATTCCAAAATAAACAAAAGATCTAAGTCCCGTTAAGATTGTTTTTGTATAAAGAAGTCTGAATGGAGAGAGATATATTTATTATTATTTATTTATTGGTGTTTAAGGTCACATACTTATGCACAATGGCTAATCGTGACCGTGACAGTTTTACGTGTGGAGGAAGCCGGAGTACCTGGAGAGAACCACCGAGCAACGACGAGCAGCTGCCAGCTCTCCAACATCGTAACTCTGAACTCTGCACCGCAGCACAGGCAGGGTTAGCATTGGTTGAAGACATGCGCACCATCGACGTGCAGTACGCCTCAGTACACAGCGTCATCGTGCCCCCATGTAGGCAATCGGGGTGAAGTGTCTTGCCCAAGGACACAACGCGGTTGCCGCAGGTGGGATTCGAACCGAGGACCTCTCGGCTTGCAGCCTGCACCTCTACCAACTGAGCCACCGGCCCCGAATGGAGAGAGAAAATTGAGAATGCAAAATAGTTTTCTCAAATGTCTTTTCATTAATAATGTCCCAGCAACTTATTATAATAGAGAGAAACACATTTTTCCCCTGCCGAAACCAAACCGAGCAACTGAGGTTATTGTGTCGTTGATAATTTATAATACTGGTAAGCAAACATTTTAGCAATGTTTTTCCTACTGCTAAAAATGGCTGATCAAAAATAGTTCACTGAAATGCACTTTTTTAAGAAGATGAAAACTCACCCGTGGAAGGGGGAGGGATTTTTTACTTATTTTTTTGGTTTTGCTAAAGGCAGCTAGAGCTGGGTTGAACATACAAAATTACGATCTGCTCAGGAATCTGAGCCATTCTATTTTTTTAGCTCATTTTGACAAAGTCAAGCTGAGCTAATCTCATCGCTCTTCGTCCGTCGTCCATCAACACCATGTCTAGGTCTTCTCCAAAACCAATGGACCAATTTACGTGAAGGTTTTTGTGAGTCATGGTCCTGAAGGAGCATTGCATTTTTTGTTCAACTCAACATGCCCAGCCACATATGGAAGTAAGTGGTGGGGGAGAATGCTTCAACATATTTTTAAAATCTCATGAACCAGTGGGAACAATGTCTTGATATTTGTTATGGACCTTCCTTTTGATGTGTGGAATCAAGTTTGTTCAAATGAAGTTCGTGAAGCAAAATTTGGCTTTCTAATGGGAGGGGAAAGTTTTGGGGGTTTTTTGGCCCCGCCCAAAATTTCTATTTTCTGAATCAATGGTCCGATTTGAACCAAATTTGATACGTGGTATTATTGGGTCACAAGCACTTGAAAAAAACTTTCTGCATCTCCATGGGAACCCAAGGAACTCAAAAGCCCATTATTTCCCAAACCACACGAAACAGGGAGCTGTTATTCGGTATGAAGTATCCTTAGGACCAGACTTGAATGGTAAAAATAAATTGCCATCAGTTATGTTAGGTGTTCTGTAGAGAGCATCGAAAAAAAATGCCGAGCCAGCATATTTGCAAAAATTTAAACAAAAATCTATTTCTTGAGAACCAATGGTCAGAATCTTTTGATATTCAGTATACAGCATTCATAGGGGGGGGGGGGGGAGGGAGTCAGATACAAGTTAAAATAAAACCCATTGGTTCATATTTGTGCACAATACGAGAGCCTGATTTTTTTTTACTTAAGGGAATGTGGGAAATATTCTTTAAAAACTCTTCTTCAGAATCACTAGTCAGAATTTTATAATGTTTAGTATACATCGTTGGTATGAGGGTCAGATTCAAGATTGTTCAAACCAAGTCCCTAGGTTAATATTTGGCCTTCCTATGGAAGCCCTAATTTTAACTTAGTTTAATATGAGGAATAATTTTTTAAAACTTTTTTTTCAGATCCACTAGTCAGAATGCTATCATATTTGGTATACAACATCTCTAGGGAGATCAGATTCAACTTTATTCAAATCGAGAGCCTGGGTTATTATTTGGGCTCCCTATGGGAGCCAGAATAGGAGCTGTAGCTGAAGAATTAGAAATTTTGTATTCAGTACTCTCTATAGGTGTGTAACTAAGATTACTCCACATAGGCTGTATCAAGGGGCTTCGCAGGGCAGCTTTACATTTTACATTATGATCAACGTAAGAAAAGGTATGATGCGTGGACTATTTTTTGTCACTCCTGAGGAGCTCAAGATTGACAGTGTATCCTAAGGAGATGGATTGTTTAATGTTGACTCATTCTTGGACTCAGTTTATATTGCGTTCTGTTCATGGTGAGCGCTTCTGGTCCCATGGGACCTCTTGTTTTTCTTTCAGCCTTATAAAGAACGATGCATTTTTGTAAAAGCCATTTTAAAAATAAAAAATTGGTCAAATAATAAAATGTCTGATATATACAAATCCCCAGTCAATTTTCTCTAGATTTTCATTTTTTTTGGTTTCGGAAGCATGGCTTATAGCCCCTCATTGGAGTGAGCTCATCGAGTTCGATCCAATGAAGAGTCGTGGGCTGTATTTCTGGAACAGGGATTGACAATGGTTTAGTTATTCAAAATATCTACTCTGCAAGTCCCGTTTGCTATCCATGTTGGGTAGAGGGTTAATAGAACACTTGTTACTTCCTCCCTTGTTACTTCCTTGTTACTTCCTTCATGTCTCACCGATTCTGCTGAAAAAGTAATTTTCTATCTCATCCTAAAAGACCTCACATTTATGCCCTCAAAAGATTCTAAATGTGTATTCGAGGTCGTCCTTACAGCCATACGACTGCTGTGCCTTGGGTAGTGGTAACCGTGGTCAACTTTCCCAAGAACGTCTACTCCATTATAGTGTAGTTTTTTTTTTAAATTTCTTTCGAGGAGACGGCAGGAAGACAGCCAATTGGCTATGCTGTCTCCTAACAATGTACCCCAATGTCTTGTATTTGTTATGTGTTATTATGTAAATGTAAGTATTTGGTATATTGTTAAATAAGCTTATTCTATTCTAGCTTATTCTATTCTATTCTGTCTGATTGAGAAGTAACACAAAATTATAAAACAAAAAAAAACCCGCAACATTTAGTAACTCATAGATCTATATACATAGGATGGGAATTAACCTGAAAAAGATATTCATTTGTTGTTTCCAAATAATGTTTTTTTATTGATCTTTCTTGTAATTTTTTTTTACAAGTTAAGCTTGCAAAAAACACAAGTATGTTCCCCAATGCCTTCATACAGTACGTGGAGAGTGGATTGTAACTAAATCACCCGCGGAGTGGAGTTATCACCCAGGCTATAACTTTCAAATTTTGTACATATCGACAAACAACACAAGCAATGTTTCAGCCAATGGACCTCCGGGTTTAACCCGGAGGTCCATTGGCTGAAACTTTGCTGGTGCTGGTTATGCTTTGCAACAAATTTGCAATTATTCTCGGGTGGAATCTCCACTCTGCGGGTGATTTAGTGATAATACACTCTCCACGTACTGTAATAGTTTTGTATACAATATTGAGTATTTTATAATGCTGATCCTCGAATTCCTTCAACCCGTCATTCAACCTTTCTTGAAAATCTTGCAAAATGCATTATAAAAAAAGCAGACCTAATTTTCATAAATATTACTCGGCTTGCTTTGATGTGTTTAGATTATCATTGGAATGCACCCAATAAAGGGTATAAATTAGATTGATGTTGATACTTATGACATTAAAGTGAGAAATATTAATCATCTGCACTCTGATGTTGAAAAAACAAAACTTCAACCTTCAATTTTTTCCCATAATGCAACTAGGAAGTTAACCAATTCAATTTTGTTTGACAGAGCTCATTGAGCTCTGTCAAACAAGATTGAATTGGCTAAATTCCCAGTTGCATTATTGGAAAAATTCTCTGCTTGAAATTTCTCATTTTGACATCAGAGTGCAGAGGGTTAAACAGAAAAGTTCTTAAACTAAATCAAGAAGCGTGAAAGTAAAGAATAACATCAAGTTTGAATGACAGAATGGTCACACTAATGGACTATTGTCAAACTTTCATCATTTTTTTATTGATTTTAATCAGTGGCGTAGATAAAGGGGGGGGGGCCCCCACCATAAGTTTTGTCGGAAATTTTTTGGGACCATTTTTAGGCGAATTTATGCCTAATAAACATTACAATGCTGGCTTTGGGGATAAAAACATGCCCCTTTTGGGTAGATTTGGGGTAAAAAAAAAAACAATTTCCAGTACATTTGCAGTAAACAACAGATTCTTTCTGTTTGTTTGGGTTTTTGTTGTTGTTACACACTGTCGGAAAACTTTCGGTCTGTCGGAAAATTTTGGGCTTGTCCCTCCGCCAACGAAAAGCTATCTACGCCACTGCTTTTAATCTTTCAAAAGATGGTAATAATGGGTGAAAGCCAGTTTTGAAACGAAGCAATAAAAACTTACTCATAGAAATCAACGCCATTTATAACATCTGTTATATCTTTTAATTCAATGTTTTCCTGAAATAAAAATAATAGTTTTATCAAATTCATTTTTTATTAATAACCCTGCCATTTCTATTTCATCCTCCATAGATGTCAGCGCCAGAAAGGAAAGCTTTCAGAGTAGTGGTTATTAGAGATTTTATAAATGTTTCCCCATTATCTACAATTTTGAAAAATGAATACTCAACATTTTCAAAATCTCTAAAACGGCACTCCATGATGCAAGTGGTAATTTTTTTTTTCCATTGCATTTTAATGGTTCTTAGCATGCTTTAAAAGAAATATTTATTTTCTTATCTATCAAGTGTAAAAAAATATACGATTTGGATTTTTTTTCTGTTTTCAAGCCCCTGAGAGTTTCCACATTAGTTGGGGAAAACATTTTGGATCTGAATAAAAATTTGGCAATTTGGAGGGGGGGTGGAGGGGTGGGGGGTGGGGGTGGAGGGGGGCAGCGGTGGTTACAGCCTTCGATCGCCAGGGGCATTTGGTAAGTTTGTCGGAGAGAGCTACTCATTGCAAGCCTGGTTTATGTTTCCCCCCTCTTTACGATAAACTCTTCATGCTTCAAGTGACTGCATTTAAAAAATTGTTGCACATAAAGGCCTTAATTTCGAGAGGTTCTGGCAACCATAACTCTATTTCTATGAGTGAGGTAATGGCGCTTTTCAAAGCTTATTTTCAAAATAAGCCTATGAAAAACGTCATTCCCTCGCTCAGTTAAATTTGATTCATTTTTCTTGAAATAATTACTCATCTAGCTCCCCTCTGCGGAAATTTAGCCTCCCTTTCGGGGATTTTCAGGCTCCACCCCTGATCTGAATCAAGTACACGTCACATAATACCACTTAATCCTTAACCCAATGTAACGGCCAAAACCGGCCAGTCCTATTCTCAAAATTTGCCAATAAATTTTCATTATTTTTTTTTTTTTTTGTCTGAAAAACATAGGTTATGACCCCTCGTTGGAACGAGGTCATCGACCCCGTTCCAATGAGGGGTCATAACCTATTTTTTCAGACAAAAAATGGAAAAAAATAGTTATTCTAGAATTTTGAGGAAAAACTTAAATTTTGGAAGGCCATAGTGAAATGTTTCTCCAAGTACGTGCCTAATTATTGGATGAGAATGTTTCTTGAAAAGAAATTGAATTTTCACAGCACAAAGGAAATGTGCATCACAGCATTAGGCTTGTGGTTCATGATAAGAAAGGCAATACAGGTAACTGGGGAAAAAAATTCCCATGAAAGTGTTGGACTATATTGGATTTAAGTTGTTTAAGTTGTTTTTTGAATAAACATTCTGATGCCACCCACAAGGAACAAATCTGGAAGTGATTCCGAAAAACCAAAACCCAGGGGAAAAAAAGTGTAAAGTGATTTCGCCAGTGCCAAGTGACATTGCAGTACCCTTGAATAGTCGAGAGAAAACAAAAAACAAAATTATTCAGAAACTCTCCCGTACAAGCAAGCAAGTCAGGATCAGCAAGACGGAAACAGGTCAAACTTCACAAACATCACAAACAACGAAACAAAAATTAACATTTACTGATTCGCAAAGTGTGCATCTTCAGTACAGTTGTGTTCCTATCGACTTGTCTTCCTCACCTCAGGCTTTCTATAGCATGCAACAATATGTGCAAAGTCCACCACCGGGAGTCGCCGGTCAGGTTCTGCCTTTAGGCTATGGATTACAAAATGTGC